>VZSF01007189.1:272661-446858 GCA_013398295.1 Chionis minor
AGCAGCCTTTCAGTATCTGAAGGGAGCCTACAGGAGAGCTGGAGAGGGACTCTTTGTCAGGAAGTCTAGTGATAGGACAAGGGGTAATGGTTTTAAATTGGAAGAGGGGAGATTTAGATTAGATATTAGGAAGAAGTTCTTTACTGTGAGGGTGGTGAGGCACTGGAACAGGTTACCCAGGGAAGTTGTGGAGGCCCCATCCCTGGAAGTGTTTAAGGCCAGGCTGGATGGGGCTTTGAGCAACCTGCTGTAGTCAGAGGTGTCCCTGCCCATGGCAGGGGGGTTGGAACTTGATGATCTTTAAGGTCCCTTCCAACTCTAACCATTCTATGATTCTATGATTCTATGACTTCTAAATTGTATGAACAGATACTAGTCCATGTGATAATTAAATGGCAAACATCAGCTGTTTCTGAGGATATGCTAAGAATTAGTATTTTCTCTGTCTGTTGCAATATCTTCCTGACATAAGGTGGGGACACCATGATTTAAAGCAGAAGCACATATAAACTATGCTTACATCATCTTTTTTCATTCTTTTGTTCACGTGGAAAAACAGCATGAATAAGCATAAAATACCTTCCTACCCCCAGAGGCTTTATTGGGATAAAAGGGAAAGCTGGTGTTGATTTTATTTATCTATTTTATCAGTAATTAACAGGTTCAGTGCATCAGGGCTCCAATTTTCAGTGGTGCTTAATGGCATTTCTGGTGAAAATTTAAACAAAGAAGTGGTTTCATATCATTTTGAACCAAACTGAAATATTTTGATTCGTGTAATAGGTGTGGTTTATTTCAATTGTATTTACCCTGTTGTGCTACATTGCTTCATGGGAATGGTAGTTTTCCCCACCAACGTGCTTGACAAACTAGTCTGGGTCTTTTCCAAATGATATTTTCCATCATATGGTAGGATCTGACAGAACTGGTGAGTTCATGAAAATCTTAGAACTGTTAATGTTTCCGGTGTGTGCTGAACAATAAAGATCACCAGAGGAAGATACGCTGTTTAATTATTTGCTGTTTGTTATTTGGAGTCTCAATTTCCTTAATACCACCCAAGCAGGTGTAGATGGCACTGTGCGTGCTACTTTCGAAAAAGTTTACGTTTATAAAAAATCTTCCACATGCATCCCATCTCTAAGGTATTTTTCAGAATACTTCCTTGCCTGAACATTTCCCTGCAACCTACTCAATCTGTGGTAGGCTTGTTTATGAAGAAAGAGCAAAGGGAAGAAAAGAGTAGTCAGGCTGACCAATGGAAAATAAAACAACTTATTATTTAATATACATGTGTGACTACAAAGCTGAGAATTTGCTATATGTACTCCAATTATCTAATGATTGCACAAACACTACAATCCCTTTTCCCAAAGCAGTTAAAGAGCAAGTATTATGAGACATTATATTAAACACAGTTTCTAATACTGTTCATTAAGTGCAATGTCTAAAGAAATCAACTGGCTGAACAGTTAGGGGCTGAAATAGCCACAAGAGGTTGAATAGCCAATAATTTGTACGTAAACTCAATTGCCAGATCTGTTCCTTAAGATTACTGATATTTTCATTTAAGTGTGATCTGACACAGTAAGTTGCTTGCTACAACTCTCCTGAGGTTTTGGAAAAAAGTGTGTTATTTGTCATTATTTAGAATCCATGATGCAGTCTGCATTTCACCTGTATGGAAAGCGTTGTGCGGTACACCAGAGAGGGAGGCTGGGAGAAGGTACCGGGGCTGCAGCAGGTTGCTATGATTTGTGTGCAGAGTTTTTTGATGTGGACTAACACCCACGAAAAGCTAAAGAAAAGCCACTCTATTCTGTTCAGAAAGAACAAGAAAATAGGATTCATAACAAAACCTCTGTAGCAAGAGATTTGAATGTTTTCATCTGTTGGGCCAACACTCTTCAGGTTGACACTAAATAAATAAATAAAAAGCCAGTTATTTCTATAGCTTGCACAGGTAAAAGAAAGCAAAGTGAAAAGGGAGCTGTGGTATTGCAAGTGTACTATATTAGAAAATTATTGTCATCATAGGCATGGGTAGAATGGATTTATCATTAAGTTCAAGCAGCTCCTTAACAAAACAAGCTTAGCAACAGCTATGTTCTAAAACTCAGAGGAGCCACCTAAGTCCCACTTTCAGTTTTTGTCTCTGAGTTGGTATGGGAAGAAGGAAAATGTTGTGAGAGCTGTAAGAGCTTCCTTAACCAATAAAGATATTATTCCAGCTTTGTAGTTGCTTGGGGCACAGGGTCAGCTGCAGAACTCCAGGAGGTTACTGTTCTTAGTACATTTCTTCTCAATAAACATTCTTTACCAGAGAGACACACATTGAATTATTTTAATTTTTTTTTTCTCCTAATCTGACCTCCCTGAAATGTAAAAATATAAACAGGAAAGCCCTCCTGCTTTTCTAGGAGTTTCCCAAAACGTGACCCATAGTGGGACTTCACAAAGCTAAAGCCGCAAGAGGCAGTTCCAGGGGTCAGAGCCTGCTGGGGGCCAGTGGCATCCCTGGGTGCTTTCAAGGCACAGAGAGAGACCGTAAGGAGCATGGTCTCCCATATGGGGTTCCTTTATGCACAGGGAACTTCAGGCTGCTAGCTAAGCTTGCTTTCTTATCATGTAGCATCATGAAAATGCAAAAGCCACAGCACCGTAGTCAAAGACGGTATGGTTGAAAAAGACTCCAGAAAAAAAGAACCACTGAACAACATTAAGCTAGGCATGGTGTGGACAGATTTAAAACTCTTGAGTCATAAATCTATAAGAGCTAAAAAACCATGTGAACTTCAACATTTAGAGCCACCTCCTTTTTTCTTTTTTTTTTTTTTCTTTCCCATTGGACATGTTTTGTTACCTAGGATATTTCCTTGTGACTTACATCTAAAACAGCTAAACTTCTGAAACAGAAATTATGTTTTGATCTGACAGAGAGGGCACAGGAAAAAGTGTTTGACAAAGGCGTTTGTCTAAAAAACCCATAAGAAAATATGAGCTTCTAGAGTAGAAGTTAAGTCAAGCTTGTAAAACAATTGCAGTGACTTTCCTTTGCTTTAGCAACTCTTGCTTTATGCTTGTGATAGTTGCTGTCTCCCACTCCAGCCTCTACTCCTGAAGAGGAAGGAATGAAAAATACTTGCCGAACAACTAATTTATCAGCCTGACATTACCATCTATCAAAAGGAGAGGCCTGCTGTTAGGAAAATCAAGATTATTGGTTCAGGGGTTTTGTTACCTATTGTGAAATGAAGGTTAGTTTAACAATATATGTACCTGGGAGATGTTCGGGGCATTTCGAGCCCAAAGACCCATACATCACTTCTTTTTCTGCAGTTTGCTGTGGTGGTTGCTGTCTCCATTGAGTCTCTCTCTGGCAACCATGCTGCTAAAGAGCCCATTCAAAGCAGAAAGGATTTGGGTTTCTTTTCCTTCACAAACTATGAAGCAGCCTACCAAAAATTGCTAATATTCTTGGGTTAATCTGAGATTTACCATGCATGTTTCAGTATAGCACCTGAATAAGTGTTGCAGACTCAAATATCTCAGGGCTGAAGGCAGGGAACATGTAAGCAGCAACATACAGACACCGCCATTAACTGTCCTGCTGTTGAACTGCAATTCAGCAGCTGGAGCCTTGCAGGGTAAAGGGCTTTTCACATGGCAGTGAATGACCATGAGTGGGCAAGGGAGTTCAGCCCTGTGGTGAAAAAGGTTTAGTTTCTAAGTAAAAAAACCAACCAACAACAACAAAAAAACCCCAACCAAACCAAATCCAAAAAAATACCCTAATGAACCAGAATTAAGGTTTTTTTCCAATTAAAAAAAAAATCAGAAATTCAAGGAAGTGATTTTTTAACCTCTCCCATATTGATAGCTACAAACTCAGTGAAAGTTCAAAAGCTACAATCTCTCTCTGATCTTGTCGCAAACCTTTAGCTGATGTCTTTTTTTTTTTTTTTTTTGGAGGAATGGTTGTGTGTACTATGAATTTAGACATTTAGCACCTGTAGAATGTATTTGATACGTAATTCAGAGTTCTGTGCAATCAACATTCCTCTCTGCAGCATAGCAAAATATGGACAGGTCTATTAATGAAGAGATATAGCTGTGTAATCACACTGATCCACTTTGTATGATGCTTGCATGGTAACATTTAGTGGAATGATAATACCCAGCCCTTTCAAACCTACGTCCACTGAATTCAAAGTAGAGGGAATTTGCACATTGTAACTTTACAATTGTATGGATGCAAGACCTGATGGCTTGCCAAAGACTTTGCAACGTACCACTCGCTAATGAGACTAGAATTTAGCAGTTCCCAGCTTGTGGTTATATTTGTACAAGACGCTAAGATGTGAATATATGTATGTAAACTGGAGGGCAGCATAGCAGTAGATGGTGTTTTGCATAAGCAAGGAAGGAATCAAGAGGAATCACTGCAGTTCATCCTGTTCTAAGGGAAGACTTACAGAGTCCAAGAATATGATCATACGATCAAGGGTCATGGATCAAAACTATAGGTAGCATATTTTCCTTTTTTTTTTTCCTGATCATGTTTACAAGAAGGTTTTCAAGAACTGTTGAACTGTTTTAGGATGTAAGACTACACTGAAAACATGAGCAGCTTCTACCTACATTTTGTCAGTGCTTTTTCTCTAATGTGAATGGAAAAAATGGTATTCAATTTGTGTGGGAGATTTTGATTGTGTCTGCGTTGGCCTTTAATGATTTCAATTTGAAGTGTTAACATTACAAATAAATGGCATAAGTGTGTGGGTACTCTGTATGCATAGGTTTTGTAAATGGTTTACGTTTTACAGTAAGACCCACATTTCAGTACGCTTAACATTTCCACTCTTTTGGCCCTCAGTATTACTAAATGCTGAGTGTGGGTCTCAAGTGCTTCACTTCCATAATGTGTCTTTGAGGATTCTTCTAAAAAGCAGTTGCAGAAGATGTCTGATAATTATCCTTGCTTCCAACAACGATTGTCCTCCACTGAAGAATCTGTCAAATCAGAGGCTAGGGGCGTTCCATCACGGTGTATGATAACTTGTATGACTACCCATGCAAGTGCAATTTAGACTGCCCATACAAGATGACATTTCACTAACCACAAAGCATTCACTATTTGCTAATTGCAACTAGCAGGTTCTTAGCAGGCCAATGTTTTTAATTAGAACTTATACACCAGGAATTTACTTGTTTGGTGGGTTAGGGGGTTTTTTTAATGTTTAGAAGTTAGACAGTGCCCTCTCCTGGACATAGACTCCCATAGCAGTAGTTTGCAAAGTGCCCCAAATGTTGCCAATTAGAGAAAACGGACACAAAACCAGCGCGTTGCTCTGCTGAAGGGATTTGCTGATTTCAAGTACACTTTGTTGCGGTCGCTCCTTGTGTTCTGCTGTACTTGAAAGCATACTGTGTAACAAAAATTGTTCTCAGTTTAGGGGCAACGACCTTTTGATTAATTTAATTTGAACCCAGTTGGCTAGAGTTGACAGTGCAACTTTATCACAGCAGGCAGCAGGGATATGTAGTTTTATACATTCCAATTTTTACAAAAATCAGCTGAACAGAGTGAGAGTATATTCAACATCAGAAATAAGGGTGATGGAGAAATATGCAGTAGAAGCTTATTTTTCAGGTGTTCTTTACGTATCTTTACTGCATTATTTCACAGCAAAAAATTACAATTATACAGAGAAGTCAAAAGTGTCATTTTTCTTTTTATTCTTTCTTGAGGTTGTTTTGGGGTTTATTTACTTGTTTCTCTTTTTTTTGGGGGGGGGAGGGGGAGGGAGAGGGGTGTTAATAAAAACAGCAACACTATCAGTTTCACCTAATTAGATTAGAATAATCTCATGCCTTTGCACTTTTCCAGGGTCCATAAAAAAGCAGTTTACCCAGGAAATACCTTAAGACAGAAGATTCTCAAGAATTTACAACATCTCACAGCAACAAGGACAGAGAGAGAGATATGGTTTTCCCTAGTAATTTAATTTAAAACATGCAGTTAATATAAAACTTGTATTTGAATTCCTTCAAACATAGACTATCAAACTATAATAATTCAGCATTTACAGAAATAAATTAATGGCATAGAAAGCGCTACATATCCATTCATTAAACTTTTACAGTGTTCATATCACTTCTATAGCACAGAAAACACATGGAGGGATATAGTTGTGTAGGGTTACCTGCGAGTGATTTCTATTAACTGGCTGACACGTTATTAAACATGAAGCAAAGCAGCTCTTGTATTTATCAATTTAAATTTTACATGGTTTCTAAAAACCTGCAGGCTTCTTAAAAACAGATTGCCCATGCAGAGCAGCTGCTCTGTGCCAAACTAGGCACCCTCTTGTCAAAGGTGCACTGCTAGGGGAAAATACAGCCCATCCTACAGCATACGTTCATATGAGGGCAGCTCTGGAACAGACATGGAGATGTACTCCTAAAATACTCTGTCCACTCATAATACTGCCCTTTGCCCATTACTTACATGTGCCTGCAGCTGTGAGCAGCTCCGCTCCACCAAACCAGCTCCACTGCCCTCCGCAAAGAGCTGTGAGCCCTGGAGTAACAAATCTCCTCATTAATGGTCACAGTTGGTCATTAGCTGGCCACTGAATCTTTCTGGATGACCTGCTAATGAACTTCCCATTGCCTTATTGTGAAGATTGGTCAAGGTAGATACTATAGGTAATTTATAGCTGAACACCCAGCATGCTAATGGCCTTTGCTCAGCAACTGTAATCAACACAGTCCTACTAAGAGTCTTTACATCCTTCCTAATTTATTTCTCAGGTGTAAATATTTCATGTTGAATGGAAAATTTGGATTCCGTGTTTAAGAATATGATTACATATTTTATTAACAGGGGAAAATTCTTTAAGATTTTAATGAGGAAACAAGCCTGAATCTTACAAACTCTTTTTTTACTGACAGTTCTTTTCCTTAACAAAAAACAAACCTATGTTTTTAAAAAACAAGTCTATGCACATTAATATGATGCTGTAAAAAGCTCAAAAGCCTGCACAGTGCAAAAATCAGCTCTCAGTGGGTGCCTGTTAGCTGCAGGAGCCAGGAGATCTTCCGTGGTTCAGCACCTGTGGTGCCTAATCTCTGTGGTTCTTGGATAAGTTGGCCAGAAGCTACAGTCCCTCTAGCTGTGATCTTGCCAGCTCTTAAAAGCTAAAAAGTTTCAATTGGGCCGTGACTTGGTGGGAAAGCGCCAAAAAAAGCACAAGAAGTGGCAGTAATGGATTAGGTAGCACTCTTCCCTCTAAGACTGGTATATGATGCCATAGGGGTTATCCAATTATCACAGGAGCCTGCTTTTGCTTTAGATGTGTAGGTAACTTCTCCTCTTCTCCCGGTTTGAGAGTGATCAGACTCCATCAGTGCCTCAGTTACTAGGCATTTCACAGCCCTGAACATGTGCTAGGTTGGGTGACTGTGGCAAAGATATTCATAATCCTTTAAGGTTTTACATTTTCATTTTCACATACTCATGTATCATAATTATGATGCAAAACCAAAAAAAAAAAAAANTTATATCTGCTATGCAACTGCTGTAAGAAACTGGGTTTGCAACTGTTAAGGTGTCCTGGGCACAACCACGAAGTTTATCATGTTCCATGACAGGTTTTCATGCACTTGACCCACATTAAGTGGTATCGCGGTGCTCATCTCATTCCTTGAAAATGGCTTCAAAATTGTAAAAATCATTCTCTCCAGTGCTTCCAAATGTCACTTCTTGAGCTGTGTAGAGACTGAGGAGGTAGTTTCCAGTGAGGTGTCCTGACCATTGCTCCCCAGGGTGTGGAAACAGGAGCTGTAGTGATCTTTAGAAAAAGAGGTTTTGCCCTCTCATTGAGGATCTTCAGCTTCCTTTTGGCAGCTATGATCTCAAGGAGATGAGATTATCAAAATGTCTCATTAGTCAGAGATCTGATTTCATACCATTTGATTACAAATGAGACCCTCCTCTCCATCCCAGTTTCAAATTCTGGGCTACTCCTGTCTTTTTAGCAGGCATTGCTGGCAAAGCGTGTGGTACCAACCAAAAGTTTGTGAAATGACTAAAAGTAACTGAGTTCCTAAACAGCTTGTGAAAGCTACTTAAATGGTACTTGCCTTGATATTGCACATTATGATTACAAATATTTGATTCTGCACTTTTTGTAGTGTAGATGTGAGAGTTCAAGCCAGATAGAGGAGTCAGATGCTTTTACGGAAACCCACAAATCATTTCAGATAAATAAGACATTTATGTAATAATTCTCATTTTCTTGTTATACAGCAACCTGCATTTGTTTCCACGCTAAAAAGTAAATAGAATTTTCAAATATTAATGTTATATGTTTGAACAGGACCAGGTCCTGACCCAAAGCAGTGTAGCTTTACGGAAATTCATTGAACCCAGAGGGACTTCTCATGGCATCTCTGCACAGAATGAAGTAGTGTTAACAATGCAGCTGGTTTTTTTTCTTCTTTTCCCTGGGAGCTGTGGTCAGCGAGCTTTAAAATCCTAAGATCAAAAATTGAAAGTGTAAATAAAATATGAGTTTGGTCTCAGCAGTACTATAAAGTCCCTGAAAATATTCTCCTCAGGGGAGAAAACACTCCTTAAATCACAACACTTCCTTAAATCACTGTGTAATTATCCACTAAAGAAATGCATATAGCAGTTCAGAAAGTTTGGTGCATGTTGAGACAAATATCTTTACAGCATCGAATGTGAGTTCTCTGACCATGAGGCTGTCCTCTAGTTAGTTTTATCCGACCTTACCAACACACAAAACACGTGTGAAGTACCGTTTTGATCCTTGTATGCGTTGAAACCCCAAAGCCAATAAAACACAATGTAAAATTACACGATGAAAATAAACCAAAGTGAAGGCATATGGCATTTTTAATTTTCACTGTAAGGAATAAATAAGTAATGCTGCACATGTATAGAATTTCTGCTCATTGCTGCATGTACCTAATGGTTATTCTCATTCATATGGTGAGACATGTCCCATAATGCGCAGAATGAGTTCACGCATGTTCTTTTTTCAAGTTTCACTGTTTAATACTTCCTGTAAAGATAATGCAGCAATGAGCACACATCTTTCTACTGGCTGTCCCTTGGTAATAGAACCCCCCACGAGTCTACCAATCACTTTGCAGAAACCATTGCAAAGCTGAATGAACACAGATGTGATTGCACATCTATTTTACCTAACCTTTAACTGATTTCAGAGAAAACATGTAAATCTTTGGTTAAGTCAGCTCTTTTTGGAAAAACATAGTCTTTAACTTCTTTATCATAGAAAACTTGGTGAAACAACACAAAGTTGAATCCTGTCCTTATGTAACATTTGCTTCCATTTTTATTGTATTTATTTTCAGGAAATATATTGAACACTAGTGTCAAGACAAGTAGATACATTTGGACATTTTCATCAGCAACTGAGGATCAGGAAACTGAGGGTCTATACAGATATAGGGGGTTTTTTAATCAACAAAAGCAACTGATTAAAAAAATGAATTTTTTTTACAAATTTTGACATATTTTCTTACATTCTTTGTAACAGGGGGTTCTGTCAATCTAACTTGCCGAGCTTTCTTTGGATATAGTGGAGATGTCAGTCCTTTAATCTACTGGATGAAAGGGGAGAAGTTTATTGAAGATTTGGATGATAGTCGAGTCTGGGAAAGTGACATCAGGTAAAAGAAAAAGTATTTTGATTTTTTTTCAGTCAATATCTTTCTTTGATAATTAATGTTATCTTGTTATCACAGACTAACTCAGGAACACTTTGGGTATGATCCCTGTTTTTGCAAGATCCATTCCTTACCTTTTCAGCTCCACCAGTAGAGAACAGAAAAAACGCCTGCCTCAGCCAGATCTGATGTTAGAGAGCTGCAAAAGCAGAAGAGCTGCCTGACAAGTGCTCTAGTGTAATCAACTGGAATTTGCATAGTGACTTTTTCAAACTGTGGCAATCTACAAGCGGAACTGTTAAGACAGTTACAGGAAGGAAAACAGCTGAAAACAATTTTTTTAAAACATGGAGCTTTAAATAAATGCTTAAATCTGGCTTTTCTCTTAAAATGTTTTGATTTCTTTTCTTCAAGGAAAACCTGAGTTCCCAAGGATGTTATCTGGCCTGTGAGAGCTAAGCATCCTGTTATGTAGGCTGCTTATATCTGCTGAAATTCTTGTTTTAGAGAGGATCTGGCTATTGGCGTCATGTACTTTCACTGTTCCTAAAAGTGCTGCCTCATTTGGAAATTAAGAAAACAGTGGGTTTGTATTGAGAATTACACGCTTGACATAGCGTACCAACTCCTTTCCAATATGAGTATTTACTGGGATCTGAAGAGATTCCTTTTTCATTTACAATTCTGTTTGTGTGTATACCACTGTGCCTATCATGGACAAATCCAGAAATGAAGGCTTATCTAGATGTGTGTTACAAAGGAAGCTAAATAATCACAGATGTGTTACCTACGGTGATTGTCTACAATAGAACAAAATGAGCTTATTTACACTTGACCTCTTATATAGTGTTTACATGCGAGTTTACTATTTCATCAAAAGCATGAAGTCACACTCACTTTCAGCTTAACCTCAGACTTCTTTGGTGTAACCAAAGTAACAGAGACAATTCTGTTACCAAAATCAAGAAGGTCACATTCAAGGTCATCTCCATGTCCCCAGATGTAGCCAAAAGGAAGAGTATTTCATCTGAGCGTACTTCAAGTTTGTTCTGTAAAGCTCAAGACCAATGCACTAAATGGCACAGGACAACCAGATCAGATGTATTTCGCATCTAAAGCTTTCCCTAAGCCATTCACCCAGAGACTTGGCATTCTGAAGGCTGAGAAAAAGGTGATAAAAACCTTTCTTGTTTTATGGAGGGAGGAGCCCCGGATGGCTGGTTTCCACTTCTTTTGTCAGGTGTGAGGTGAGAGAGCAGCCTAGAGGGGTTTGTCCTTTGCTTTTCTGGGTTTCTAAACCACTAGTGGTCATGCTAAGAGGTAAAGAAAGCAATGCAAAGACAAGTGGAGTCTTATGCAGGAGGTCTTTTCTTTTCTTGATCATCTGTATGAATGAGTGGCATCAGGTATGCCAGCTCTTTCTACTGCTTTATAATACACAGTCAAATTTTATAATACATTCAAGAAATAATTTTTCAGACCCTGACATGGACATGCTGTTTCTGAGTGACAAGTTGAAGAGCCTCAAAAAGTGCACAAATAGTCTGTTTGGCCCAGACTCCTAGCGTGACCCCAAACCCCAAAATAACTGTTTTCGCTTTTCTCTCTTCTAATATCTCAAGACTTCATGTACTACTGATCACGGTCTCTATCAGAGTGTACAATAATGTATTATCAGTGTGCATATCATCTTGCTTAAAGAAGACAATTAACTGAAGCTCTCATTAACGTTTACAAAGCCAAACATCCTCATTAGAAGTGAGGAAGAAAGGGCATGATATAATTTAATTAAGATTTCATCAAACCATAGCCAAATTTGAAGCCAGAGAATTGTGAATTGTAAGTAGCATTATTATGTCATGACTATCTAATGCTCTGCTATGATACAAGCAGAATAGCAGTGACGGTTGTTTTTTTCTCAGGGTTCTCAAGGAACATCTGGGGGAACAGGAAGTTTCCATCTCGTTGATTCTTGACTCTGTGGAAGAGGCAGACCTGGGCAATTACTCATGCTACGTTGAGAATGGAAATGGACGCCGACATGCCAGTATTCTTCTTCATAAAAGGGGTAAATATTCAACTTTTCTCCATGAAATGGTGCATTATAGGGGCGGTCAGTTTGTAGAGCTTCCTTCAGATGCATGAATTTTGGCTTCCTGAGATATTAAAAGGCAATGATTATTTTTCCCCAGGCATCTGTACAGCTTTCAAAATAAAACAGAAAATTTGTCGTTAATTATGGCTGTAACTGGGAAAAATACAGTAATACCTTTTAATTATATTTATATAAAGGATGCATTTAATAATTCATGAACTCTAAAACTAATAAAGGCTCAACAGAGTAAGAAAAATAGGAAGCCACAGGTAATACAACTGTAATAATTTTCTGTAAGAAATAAAATCAAATATTGTAAAAACCAACAAAAATACATTCCACTTGCAGCAGAAATGACATCTAAACCCCTTGCCAGGGGAGTTGCCGCATAGCCTGTGGACTTTTTCCTTCTAACACATTTGTTTAATACCAACATTTCTGAAGTGAAGTATCATAACAGAAATTCCTAAGGACCTTCCTGTTTCTGCTTACCACTCACATCCCATGATTCCAGCCTGCCTAACGGCCACAGCCATCTCCCACGGAGATAATTAGGAAGAGGTGGAGAATCTCTTGCAAAGCAAGGTTCCCAGATCCATTTTGTTCACTTTGCCTCCCAGAGGGTGCTCCACACGCCTGGGTTTGATACTCCCCAGCCTCATGCAGCTTCCTGCTGATTTAAGAGAGCAAAGAATAATCAGTAGCAGTGTCTATACTTCGCTGTCATTATTGTGGGGTTTTTTAGACTGCTTGTAAAGGTGAGCAAACCAGGTCTTTCCTGTGGTGCTCAACTACTTGTGGCATCTTAATTTATATCAAAGCAGTGATGTCTTCCCTGGTTTTAGTCTTGTAGCATGCAAAGTCTGTCGAAGTTTAGAAGGAAGCCATAAATCAAGATAGGGTGACCCATTTATTTAAATGTATTTTGTGTCCCTCCAATTCGTTTAATAGGACTAAATTGTAGCCATTTTTCTGAACTCTCGTCATTGCTTAAGAGATGTGGATGTAAATAAACAGATGTTCTGCTTAATATGGCATTTTCCATATTTTGTTGTATTTATTGAGATGGGAAATTAACTTATTAAGTAATTGAACCTCAGGAATTTACCAGCTAGCAGTCATATAATCCTAATTCAGAGATATTTGAACCCAAAGCAAGAGCATAACCCAACAAACACTGAAATCCAATGTCTTGTCTTTAATAATGAAATTAGTGCATGGAACACTGAAAGTAAAGAATTTTTAAGGCTTAAAATACTTTAAAACCAATACTTAATTAACTGATATGTATTAAGTCACGTGCTGATGGTGAGTCCTTATTTTCCCTTCCATACAAGAAGTAGCTCCAAGGCTGACAACACTTAAGCCTTTTCTGTTCTGTGACCACCAGCTTTTTAATCTAATAGTGTGCATACATAAATTTTGCAAGGGTCTACTTTCCTTGCTTCCTTTCTCGGAGAAATCAGTATGTCAAACATATCACAGTGTGTGGCCTCATGATGACATGCTTAAGAGGAAGTAATCTCAATATTTAATTGCCCTTATTATTAGTAAAAACCTAAAAATAGCAAAAACTCCCCCCCAAAAATATTTTTTTCCTCTTTAAGTAAGGCTGAATCTGAAATTGCGATTTTGAAACAAGATCTGTTGTGCCCTCGAAAAACAAAAGGCACTTGTTACAAGCCTTCTACATACTTTGCATGTTGACAACTGTTTCAGTGAAATGATAAATTAACCATGACAGATAAAAATTTGAGCTAGTCTCTCAGGTCTCCTAGGAAGACGAGCTTTGCACTACTTGCTTAGTCTCCTGTATATCACCATGACAACGTTTCATTTTAGGTTTCCTTGTTTAGATCCACATTTAGTCTCTGCTAGGAATGAGTTAGCTGTTTATTAATTTCTGATTATTGGCTCACTTAGAACAATTGGGACCTAACAATTAGGTAAATTTGCTTCGTGAACACTGAGACATTTGCAGAGGTATTAGTTTTGGCTGGTTTTCTAGTTAGTGATCTTTTTTCCAGCATTATAAGCCAACAAAAATGCTGAACCTGGAATGTTCACTGCATACCTGAAAAAGAAATTATAATCCTTCTTAAACTTCATATGTGGGTACATTATCACCAGGGTCAGAAGGGACAGGAAATCAGAAGGCTCTGTTACTGAACAAAGAACATTCCTGGGAAAAGAGGTATTTAGGGCTATATGCTGCTGTGGGGATTCAGGTACAAAATTTACACCTTTCAAACACCCTTGCAACTGCTGCTTTGCCCTGGTCGATATATTCTCTATAAATTTAAACTTCCAGGGGGAGCTTTTGGTTACGCCTGCAATTACACAGGACTTGAAGTGGCAGGAAGCTCAGAGTGTAAATCGCCAGCAAAAACCTGGATGCATGTTCCTCACTATTCCCGACTGTTACCCCTGCAGGGACACACATTCACCTCACAGAAAACACAAGAAAGGTCCATCCCGTGCTGGTCCCCACCACAAACCAGTGCCTGGACCACTCAACCAGGAAGAGGGGCCTTCTGCTCCTTCTCTGCCATGGCACGGGAATGGAAACTCAGAGCCCCTCCTTTCCTGAGAGGAAATTTGGGAGGGGAGAAGGCACAGCTCCATCGGACTCCAGCACCACTTGTGCAGGAAAAACAAACCCAGTTTGGGCATCCAGCAGTGGGAGAAAGTTGGGGCCCCTGGAACCTCCTTCTAGCCCAGAACCAGTGCTCTGCATCTCAGGGAGCTGAGCCCCCATTTTCTCCTGAGCTGCTTTTATTTTCCGACTGCCAGTGAAGAAAACTTATGATCTGTGGTTTTGTGCAGCCAGCTAACCATTTTTAGGCTGCTAACTTTCCTCAGATACTGTGTGTAGGGAGCATTTAACTAAGAGCTAAAGGCAGTAGAGCATTTTAAGCATGGCAATGCCAATGCTGTTTCCTTTTCTGATTTATTCCTAGAAAATTTGTCCAAAAAATAATCAGAAAAAGAGAGGGATCAGAACGCAGGAGACTTAACTTTCATTCTCTTCCTCCAGCTGTTGGCCAAATCTCTTTTTATCACCTTTACAATAATTAAGTTATTTTCTCTCTTGTGCAAGCAAAAAAAAAAATCTATTTGTTATAATCTAAGGTTGATTTTATTACTTATTGGTCACAGCTGTCATCGATCATCTGTAGCAGTTACGGGTTGATATTCAGCCAGGTAGAGGAATCTTCTAGAAATTAATTTTGAGAGTGGTACTGACAGCAGCTACACACAAATTTATTAACAACAGACCACAAATTGCAGATGATATTGGGGGTGGATCACACACTATAATTCTATTTTTTTCTCAGGTTTTTAATTCAAGAAGACAAGCCCATAGTCAATACATCTATCAATGCAGCAGATAAAAATATAATGCATAAGAAGAAAGAATGCCTTTCTACACTGTTGCGTATTGAAAAGTATGACTTTCATGCTGGATCAAAGCCTTCGTAGTCTCATTCAATCATAGACTATGTTGGAAATACAGATTATTATCTAATTATGTGATTATTTTTGTGGAAATTCTTGTCTGCATGTCTGAAACTAAAACTCTAAAGTAAAAATAATCTCAAATTCTATCTTGGCTTTATTATTTTAATGTTACTGATATTATTTTAAAAGCTTAATAATATACTTGTATTTTTCATGGGACAGACATCAGAACTAAAAGCAGGTAACATTATGCATTTTTTCAAAGTATCTCCTTCCCTTTCTTCCCATTTTCTCAGTGCTGTCTAATTTCCTGTCCTGGGCCTCTTTTATGTTTTGAGTTTGTTTTCCTCTGTCATAGGTGGTCTCAATGGACATATATGGGTCTTGTTGACTATAAGCTAACGAGAGATGGTTAAACCAACTTTTTTCATGTTGGGACAAAAAAAAGACTTTCACTGAAATAAATTATTTAGAGGAAGAGATTTATTCTGTTTGAAATTGCCTATGAGAATATATGTTTGCAAAAGAAACAAGTTAATATTTCCTATAGGAAGTGCATCTTGAAGAAACCTACAAATAGGTAGGCATACTTTAAACTCATAATTTATTAATGCATAAACATCTTATTTCCTGTACAATTTAATAGCAAATTCTGAATAGCAAGTAATTCTGAATTTTCTTCATACAGCTATTAACAAAAATGGAATTGCTGACAAGCACCTTAAATCACAGCATCATTCACATAATAGTACAAACCTGATTTATTACCTAAGGACTTGAATATGTTAAGTTTTTGATCTCATGAGCATTTTCACTAGAACACGATTTCACACAGTGTTAGTGGTGAGCGAAAATTAGGACTCAAAAGAGAAAAGACACTAGTTCTTTTCTAACGTCTGCAAAGAAATTGCAGGTGTTTGAGCTCCCATTGCCATAAAGTTTCATGATGCTTCTGAAATTTCTGAATGGGAGCTTGTCATGTGAGATATGACAGCAATGAGTTTTACATTTCAGCTTCTGCTAATTGGTCCTAACTACTTGAACATACCAGCAAATCTCTGAGTCTCAGTGGAAGCAAAACTGCTGTAAAACTCTCACCCACTTGGTCAGTTAAGACCTTACACATATATATCTTCCACTGTATAAAGCATTCTGTTTTTATTCTGCACTGCAGGAAAAGCTTTTCTGAGTTCCTAACCGAGTTTTAGAATTGGAATTGAAATTTGATTTAATGGGAATTGATTTTTCATCCCCCTGTGGCCATTGAAGAAACCTACAGGTTGTTGCTGGGCTGGGAAGTGCAAAGGTTGAGTTGCCCAAGAGGTTCATGACATTGTGCCAAAAGATTAATATCACCTCTCTTCCTGTCCCAAACCTAACCAAAAGTGACTGTTCTTTTTACACTTAATTTCATCTAAAATCAGTAAATTAGTAGAATACTAAAGACTACTGCACGACAGAAACTCTTCATAAGGCCATTTTCTACATCAGTAAGATATATTTCATCCTTTAGAAAATTGGACTAAGACATCTGCAGTAAAAAGGTTAGTCAGATTACTTAGCATCTGCCTTAATCTAACTTTCCTCTGACAAAATATCAAAAAAGTTGGTTTGTTTAACAGATTCCTTTTAAAACAGCTTTTGTACCACTTTTATCATAGTTCTCTTTATATAATATCTAAGTGCAATTCTAACCTTGATTGGCAAGGATGAAAATATTTCAAAATAAAATGTCACAAATTGTTCCCATAATCCATGCAGAGCTAAATTATTCATTAATGCTATCCTCAGAAAAAATGTAAAAGTGTATTTTATGATCTTGCATCCTTGGAACTTGGTACTCCATTTTTCCCCACATTTTAGCACCTCCCAGTGCTTCTTACATTCATTTCTTTCAGAAGATCTAAAAGAAGTAATTGTGTGGGCTGTCTGATTTCTGTAGTGCAATAAGCAAATAGAAGTTCTAATCAGTAAGGTTTTAAGTCATACACAATTCATTTATTTGAGGAAGCTAACCAGAGATGAATGCAATTCTGCACCATGACGACTTTTTTCCTTCAACATTAAATATAAACTGCCTTTAAAATGCAGTGTTCTGTATTTAAATGTAGCAAACTTCAGTAACATTGAGACATCTATTTTTTTTTCAATGTTATCCTCTTTTGAGCTAAGATATTGTTGGAGATAGTCAGTGTAATTATTCTCCTGCTTCAAAAAGGTATCCCACACTTCTCAGAGGAAATAAAAATATCATTGCTAAGAATATACTTCTATTAAAATAATTTACTGTCTCTATTCTAATAACACTGAGAAAACCAACAGCACCAAGGCTCAGATATGCTGCCTGCCATACTAATGAATAGGTTAACAAGACACCGGTCTTGTATTTGCACACTTCCGTACACATAATCCCAAACCTGACTAGTTCTTTTTCATAGATGAATCGGAATATATATTATATAATGATCTAAAAAAATGAAGTGAGATAACTAAATCTCAATAATTAAATAAAATGAAACTGATGCATTGAAAACCATATTAAAAACTGTAACTAAATTTAGCTACCTTAAGTCAACTCTGCAGACATCTACAGGCATGCATGGCCTATGCTGGCAGAACGCATATACTTTGTGCTAAGAAATGGTTTCATAATCAAGATAATGAACATCTCAGATCTGTTTCTACTGGTATAAGAAGTATTATTGTCCTACAATCAGTAATTGTTCACAACAGTATCCATAAAGACATCTAGGTACCTTAAATACAAACAGATTTTGTTTGGCATGCTGAAACAAACAAACAAACAAACTAACCTAAAAAATAGAGAATAGATTTCATGTATATCAATAAATATGCATATTGGATATGCATATGCTGTATAAAGCTGAGGTTCCATATGCTATACTTCGGAAAGATAAATTGTTCTACAGCCATGCCATAATGAATACTGTATTAAAAAGGGCGGGGGNGGGGGGGTTTTGGGGGGGGGGGGTGGAGAAAAAAGGACATACTTCTCCATTTTTAAACTGTGAGTATGGGTTTCTTTCTTCTTAACCTAAACTCCCTACTCTTTACTGCTGATGTCGGAAAAGAGACTCAGACGAGTATTGCTGTGTTATCCAGCCTCCTTCTTTCTCTAGAAGAAACACACCCATTTATAACCAAAGCTGCGTGTTATGAGACATCAGTCTTGTGTTGGCTGTCAGTGTCTGCCGCCTTCACCTTCTCTCAGGTGTCGTCACAAGAGTTTTAGTATTGTCTTCAACTGCTCCCCTTCCAAACTATACTCATTACCTCTGTGTTCCACTAAATAATTTAAGTCTATCAAAGTATACCTAGACAAGCCAAGAACGGTCTCTGATCAAACCTTGTAGCCTTGTGAGTTAAATCGTCCAAGACAAGCAGAGGATGGGAATGAGTGTAAGCCACAAAGCTGCAAAGATTTATAGATGCACTAACCTGAAGCTGTGTGAATAGTCTTGTTGACTTTAGAGGGATTACTTATTGTCGGTGAAGTTAAGCAATCTGCATAAGTGATTGCAAAATTGAAACCTTGTATAGACTGTAATTGGATTTTGAAAAAAGACTCAGACATTGAATACACAGATATAAATCACATGTCCTCAAAGAGTTATAAATCATGCAAAAAAGAATGTTTCAAATATAATTATTTTTCTTAGTAGCTCAGACGTATGTGGATTAATGAATAGAATAATTTTAAATTATCACAGATCAATAAATGTAAAGTCCCTGAAGCATATCATGTAAGTCAAAAAATATGAATATTTGAAGGCACCCTTTTGTTTACTTCCTTGTTACAACTCCAGCTACAATAAGTGAATTACCTGCATGACACAATGAAGGGTAGTTTATCAAATACTAAAGCCAGGTGAGGATCAAAGATATGTCCTACAAATATGCCTAGTAATTAGGATAGAATCAGTATAAAATGAGTGCGTTTATTACCAGCCATATTGTGCCGCATATTTGGAGGGGACAGGTACTTTGTTTAAATTAGCTGTCTCTTTCACTGGGTTGCTTGGCCAAAGCCTCCTGATAAGGAAAAAAATTGTAACTATTGGTCAAAAAGCTTGTAACAAATCTTGTTTTAAGTTGAAGCTATTTATTCAGAAACCAATCTACTACTGCAGCAGTAATCAATGCGTTTTCCCTTGGAGTAGAACCGTTCCTGTGCTACTGGAGGACTATTGTTAATTGCCTGTAACTAAATGATTGCTGTGCTTCTGGATGTAACTCCCTGGCACTCGCTCAGTTGTTGTGTTTAACAGAATGCCTGTCCCCCTAAGGGTTAGCCGAGTAATTTTCCTCTACTATTTTCTACATTCAGCCTCAGCTCCTTAAGGACGGCCAGGTCTGTAATTTGAGCAACGTAACACAGAGGCTAAATAGATTTTAAAAGGTTTGCACTTTTCGTTTCTCCCGTCTGATGTGGAATTGTGCTGAAATTGAATCTTTTTAGTGCAGAGCCACCACAGGAAACACGAATTTCAGCAGGAAAAACATATCACACTTCAAAGGGAGTGTAATGCCTGCTGCAGCTACTGTGCTCAAATCCCAACGCAAAAGGCAGAATAAAGCAACAGGAAAAATTGTTTTTGTGAAGGTAGCCTAACACTCCAAACTTGCTGTTACATTTCAAATTAGCTTTAACAGCCACTACATCCTTGTTGACACACACGTCACCAGCACCCTCAGCGTTCGCAGAGCACCATCAGGAGTAACCCCTCCTACCAAGGAGTCAGAAGCACCTTCCCCAGCTCACATTGGGAAAACCGAGGCACGGAAACGTGAAATGGCTTTGATAACCCTGGGGCCCGACAGCAGAGGCAGGGTCCAGCCTTCCGCTCCTCGCACCTTCAGTTCAGTCCAGCGCAGGGCGTTGCCGGTCCCAAAATCCTGCAGGAACACGAACTTGGGGACTGAAAGCAACCCGCTCGGCGCGGCGCAGTGCCCAGGCCAATCCGTCCCTGCTCCCACAGATGTGTCTGTCCCAATCCCAGCACTCTGGGGGTCAGCTCGGGCATCTGCAGGGCTGGGCGTAAGGATGCAGCAGTCTGCTGGGCTCATCACTGCTCCTCTCCTCCTCCCCGACCGCTAGTGTCCCAGATGGAGAGCCAACATGTGCCCATAGACGCTGCTCAGGGCAGAGGAAAATACAGGCTTGCTACGCCTGTATGGCATAGGGCATAAAACTTACCTTGCAAACAAATCTGTTTAAGAAAGAGCCACCTTATCCTTGTGCTCATAAGTGATCACGATGGGCTTGGCAGCAGCATGTGAAAAGGTAATTTCTAGTACATTTCAGGGTGACTATAGAGAATTTTGTTGTTTGCTTTGGTTGCCTAATTTAGGACAGTTGCATGTGTGTTCAGGTCGGCTTTATGAGGTAAAAATATAGGCATAATCTTGAATCATTTTAAGGGGAAGAAGATAACTAAGAGGGACTGTTTGATGGCAAAGTGATGCAGTGCATTAGTCTGATTTCATACACACTGACAGAGAACAGATGACTACCTGCAGTTATTTTTTCCATTTAATCTCAAAATCATTAATTTAGGAAAAACTTCCGTTTTCCAGTTGTAAAGTTTTTCCTTGCCTTTAATGAGTCATAATAGCAGACACATAAATAGAGTATTTTGTGCCTAGCAACCTGAAATATTAAAGCCTTTCTTCTAGTTACCATTGAACAGCTGCATCACCTGTAGTACAAAATGATAAACAGGGTATAGTAAACCAGTGGAGAGTAATTTCCATTTCCATTTATATTCTAAAATACTCTATTACTTGTCTATGCAGACAATTTTTTGTTGGGTGTTTTTAATAGCATTCCCCTCTCTGCACCAGAAAAGTATTGAAAGTCTGAAATAACCATGTCGGTCTTAAAAATATCTAACACAAAGGAGTTTCCAGCACAGTTTTGGAGAGATGCCATGGAATATAAATGCCTTTTTATTTCATTTTATTACACTTTTAGTGTCTTCTAGAGAGCAATGAAATCTTCTTACAGTTGCCTCAAAATAATAAAAAAGTGTGTGATTCTCGGTAGACGCAGTCAAAATAAATGGAATTGTCACTTTTTCCTCTAACCTTTTATTTCTCTTAATTGAATTGTATTGTGCTGGAGTGTCATATCTGCATAACCGCACACACAAAAAAAGGTTACTTCACGGTTACCTTGCTCCATTCTGACAGAAGCTGCCCACTGGAAGAGGATACTGTGAAACTAACACGGAACTGAGCTTTCTCCAGTACAGATTTTTACGAAGCAAACTGTATGTCTTAGATTTCCAAGATCTGATTTCTTGGCATTCCTCAGAACCCAGTGATATTGGAAAAGTACGGGTGGCCTTAAGATTTGCCATGTATGACTCATTTCAAATTACAAAATTGTTAGTAACACTCTTCTTCCTCCTACTCTCCTTTCTTAACATTGCTAGTTTTCAGTCAATAAGCAAATGAAAAGCAACAACAAAATGGATGCCACGTAGCTGTGTGAGCTTCATTGAGCGTGCAATAGTTAAGACTGGGGGAGGTGAAAGTCCATGATGGCATATTACTTATGCACTGACAAGTGGCCCGGCTGAAGATACTGTTGGTGGTAGACAGTTGTGGTCATATTTGACCAGAGTCCTTGTCCTTGGCAATGGAGCTACACAGCAATGATATTAATCCATCACGTGAGTCTCTAGTAGCAGAGTGCGGCAAAGACACCAGGGGGTCATGGTCTGAATAGGAACACCAGAACAGACAAATCAAGATGGTTTTCTGTGATTTCACATAAGCCAAGCCCAATGGGGGAAAAGGGAGAATAAAGATGAACTGCAGATCAATGGGAAACCGTGTGAAAGATATTAACACTTAACTGAGAGGCGAGGCTGTGGGGTTCCTTAGGTAATTTGTCTTCACATCTCTCAAGTTTTGTTTTTTTTGAAAAAAATTATTTTTATTTTGGAAAAAAAATAATCACATCCTTCGTGTAATATTATCCAGTAAACTGAAACTCATTTGTGTGTAGAATAAGGCAGGAGCTTTGTTTGCATTACAGTCCCCAAAAATGGAACATTCACCTCTGCTTTCATTGTGAGTAGAATGTCAACATTTATCTGTGTAAAGCAAACTGTGATGTACTTACAGAAAGAAAGGAGTTATCAAGTATCGCTTTTATAAATGTACATAATCATACACCCCTCCCCCCAGTAATTTTTATTTTTTAAAGGAGCAATTCAGATGGTGTACAAGAGGAAATACTAGCTTATTAAAGAAAAAAACTATTAATTAGGTATTTCTTCAAGAGTCCTGTGACAAAATAAATACATAAATAAGCCATCATTCATTATTTTATTTTAACGTTTAACATAAGCGTGAGGTCAGCTGTTAATCTTTCTCTAGTTTGGAATGTGGTTATTATTGCATTTTGTAATTCTTTGCAGAGCTGATGTACACAGTTGAGCTTGCTGGTGGGCTTGGTGCTATTCTGCTGCTGCTTGTTTGTTTAGTGACCATCTACAAGTGTTACAAGATAGAGATTATGCTCTTCTACAGGAATCATTTTGGAGCTGAAGAACTAGATGGAGGTAAGACAGCTTCTTAGTATGTTTCCTACTTTCAAAGAATGCCTGTCGTTTATTTCTTGCAATTGAGGCCCAAATTTTATTTCAGTTCAAGATGTGTTAACAACAGCAACTTTTATTTCTCACTGCATTAGGCACTGACTTGAATATGTGTTCCTCAAGCAGCAGATTAGCAGCAGTGATTGCTGAGCTGATGTACATGCTGCTCTCCGGAGCTTCAGAAGACATCCACGTTTTTTAGATTTTTATTCCCGACGCTGAATGTAAATTAGTAACATTGATGCATTAAAGGTTTTCACTTTCTGTCAGTACTGAAAGCCAGCTCCGCTTCTCCATAAGCTAGGGAGTGACTTCCCTAATCGTATTCGCCAAGTAGGTAGAGGTTGAAGTGAATCTCAATTTACTGCTTGTTTAAGCTGATCAGTTTCAATAAACTGTACTGTGCTTGGGAATGTACCCAGCAGTTTGTTTTCATGAGTTCATTTACGTAATCTCTGAGAGAGTGGCTAATGGTCATTAAAGTTCTTCTGTGATTCAAGAACACTCATCCTAAACAAAAGTAATCCGCAATGTATGCACCAGCTTGTGTCAAATGTATACGTGTATTTTCCTTTATTCTCTTTTTAAGCACCAAAGAAAAAGGTCGCCTTTGCCTCTACCCCTACTAATCAAAACTGCTGTTGAACAGAGAACTGGGTTGAGCTGCAGGCTCTGATTAATTAGGTTTGGTTTCTTGGGTCAGAGTTCCTGATGTTTTGTGTTACCACTAAGTCTTTGGTCACAGGGCCTTCTTTTTTACTGAAATACTAATAAAAGTTATTTTACAGTTCAAGGTAATAGCTTATGGGCAGAAGCCACTGTGACATATTAAAATAAATGTGTACTGACAAACAAGTGCTGGCCAAATCTGTCACTGATAAGGGAGAAGAGTGGCAGCAGAATTAGAGCTCCTTATATAAGGGAAAGACTTCCATAATAAGATCACTAGGGAATGACCCACTTCTTCCTCCCATCTAAAAATGCACAAGGATTCAAAATAGAAAATGCTCAGAACAACAGGCCCAAGAACATTAGAACATTTTGTATCCTTCTACTGGATCTACAAAAAGGATGCATTAATATAGCAGCTCAGTGGGGGAAAAAATCAGGTTATTTTACTTATTTTAGAGAGGAGGAAACTGAGGCCCAGAGGGATGGTGAGTCAAGGAGGATTTTGGCAGACATCTTTTTTTTTTTCAGGAGCTGAGATCCTCTCTTCTAGACAAAGCTGTGCCCAGTTTAAATGCTTACTTGCATGAATTGTGTGAATTTAATAGTAGTCATATTACTTTACACAGAAACAGACATTTTAAGTAATAATTGTTTGAATAGATGCAATTTAATGTGTTCTCTTGCAGAGCAGTAATTCTTACTTTTACAGCTGTCATTTATTGTTATCTTGCATCCTTCCAATTCATTTGCAAACTTATTCTACCAGGTGTTACGTGCTTGCCTCTTTCTTCTCCCATCCCAAACATTGGTCACCTAGGAACAACAATTACTTTAATTGCACATTTTAAATAACGAAAAAGTGACCTCTGAAACATACTGTTGTGGGATTCAAAAGGAGGAAAACTGATACCTATTCAGTTTATCCTTCTGAGAAACAATCATTGTTAAAGAAGAAAAAGCATGGATTCTCCCTAGATGATCAATGTAAACACCAATAGCTTGAGTGCTTAACTGCAGTAATATAAGAAAAAAAATACTACTCGCTGATTCCTAATGGAAACCTGTAGCTTCTACTGTAATCAATATAGTAGCGTCATAGATAAAACTCATTGTGCCAATGAAGTCACTGCAGCTGGACTTTTTACTCTGTCTCTTTCACTTCCACGCTTGCAAAAGCAAGAAAACAGAGAGAAAATGCCTCACAGAGGACCAAGCCACGGCTTGTGCAGAACTAAATTGCAGACATACATTCAGATTCTTTCCCTTGGCTTAGTTTGTTACTGACAGACACAAAATGCTGAACTCTCAAATCTTCCTCTAACCGCATCTCCTGCAGTGCAACAGCAGAGCGCCCACGTGTTATTCATAATTTACACCATGTTCTGTCATACTTTGGGACAGCATATAGATAAGCAAACATCAAAATATCACAGGCTTTTTGTCTGTGCACTATATTGTACCCAGAGAGGATTTGAAACACTTTAAAAGTGAGGTCCAATTAAAATTTTCCGTTGAAAATCTCTTTTAAAATGCAACGCTTCATTTCTTCCCTGATCAGAGAACAAGCCCTTCAGGATGTCAAATCTCATCACAATTCTTCTTTCCTTTCCAAGCCCTAAACACATCAGTTTTTCTCAGGCTAACATACGCATTTCTGTGGGAGTCTTGGGTAAATTGTGAGAAATATTTAAAAACAAAGTTTTTAACCCTTACAGCTAATGCAACAATTTATTGCTGTCTGTAGGGGTAGTGCAGATTAAGCTAGTGATCACAGCTGCTGATTCCTCATTTCTCTAACTTACAGCTTTGAATTTCCCACCTTCTCTCTCATCCTGGGGACTAGATTCTCCTTCTGTTTTTCCCTTGCTCCTGCAAACACTTTAGCTCAGTCTCGCCTTTATTGTTTCCTGGGAATAGGCATTGAAGTCCCCTTTTTTGTTTTCGTGGTTAATTCCCTGCCTTTCCTGCTAAATTGGAATATAATCAGCTTCAGCTCACGTTTTACTGCTTTTCCTCCCACTCTGTGCCCCTGCCTTCCAGCCGCCCAGGAGCTGACTCCACACCGGGAGGCAGGATGACAGACACCATGTTGTGTCCTTCAGTGTGGAGCAACATGACATGACAGTGATTAGTCAGGGGACCTCACGGTGAGCATCTGACAGATCCCCCTGGGAACTGGAGCACAGGGGCAAGAGAATCACTCTGACCCTTGGCAAAGCCGTAGCTTTCTCACCTGCAGGTGTTTGGCACAACCTTCCATCTCAAAGATATAAATCGTCCCCACCAGTCTGGTGGTCAGAAACTCCCAAATCTGTTCTGTTCAAGATCTCTCCACATACACGATGGAGATGATACCTTGAAGTGGTATGCAAACAAAGACATTTCCAGTACTATTCTGAAAACAACAAAATGTTCAGACATAGATAATTCACTGGGAACTTCTGAGGGCTGATCATTGTTACGTGCCAGGTAACCTTTTCAGGTTTGCAGCTCTAAAGGTAGAAGCTTATTTTAAAAAACCTTGTCCATAAAGTGCACCTTAAGGACTAACACATTATTAGTGACAGCCACTTTTAGAAGTCATGATTTCTTCTCTTTTGCTGTACATTGAGATCCAACACAAGAATTTTTATATCACCTTCATCCTCTGAGGAGTGTTTTAGCAGTTACAGCTTATGTATTTTTATTTTCCAAGGATCTTCTCTTGCTGCCTTTCCCATTTTTTAAATGACTTGATGAAGCAACTAAGTATTGTACTTTAACTGACAGAGCAGACTAAAAATGCAAGTAAACATTTACAAGTACCTGTGATCAACACTTGCCCTGACTTCTTTCTACCTTGCACTCTGTGACCTTAAAAGGACGTTTGTATCAGAAGAGATACTACCACACTACAGAAATCTGTTCTTTGCCTACGTACAAGCTGACTTCCAGGCCCCTCCAAATCTAAGGAAATTTTCCCAGGATTTTACCTGGGACAACTTTCTCCTTTGTGAGGCTGCTCCAGCTCATCAGCAGACACAGCGAGGGTACAGAGTGGAGTCAGACCTCTTCTCTAAGCAGTACCATTTATGATGCCACCTTAAACTCTCCAGGAGGCTCAAAGTTACCAAAACAGCTATTTTCAACTTTTTCTTGCCATTTCAACACCTGAGAGTTTCCAGTGGATTTGCAGATGTCTGTATGTCAGCTTTAAGGTGTACTAACGATAAATCCAGAGGTCTACTGATGACAGGCTGAAAACAATTGGACATGATCAGGTGGGCAAAATCACTCAAAATCATGAACTTATATATGTGTTTACATTCCAGATTCCAGTTTCAGAGAAAAGAGCACAAGGTACGGTTAGCAGTAGAAACAGTCTGCATGCACCATCCCCTACCATTACCTGGGTACATTAGTAACCTTTTAAATTGGTGAAAGTTTCGGTGTGGAGGAATTAATAGGCAAGGGGTGAACAGTGTCATGAAAAGAGAAATTTTGTATTAAGAGGCTGGCATTAAAATTGGTAAGAATAAAAAAGGAGCAATTAAAGTCTGAACAAATGTGCTGTAAATGGTTTTCTAATGAAATTTACATAAATACCATTTCTCACAGCTAGGCTGACAGAAAGTCAAGCTTTAGGCTCAAGAACAACTAAAAAACCCCCTACTTGTAGGCAGCTGATAACTAGAAAGTGAATGCTTTGCTTTGCAGCTGACACAATGACCTTCACAGTGACCCTTGGTGCCTTTAGGTCTGGGTTTCACTTACATTTCTGCAGGTTGCTGCCCTTATATTTTCTTTCCCCACCTGCACATTGCCGAAATAAAACAAAGTGCTCCTAATGTGATTAAAATGTATCACTGCTGAGCTATCTGAATTCAGGAAATCTTGTTTGGATTTGGTACATGACATCTACAGCATCTGTTTCTTGGCTGCACTGGTTGCACTTAATCTTAAGAGATGAATTTTTACTGGTTGCTGAGGAGAAGCAAATCAATGCTCAGGTTAGGAGACTGATGAAACGGTTTTTGCCTTGAAGTCTCTGTTTCACCTGGGGGTCCATAAGTAATCATGATTTTGGGATTGCCCAGACAATATTAACTTACTAACTGTGCAAGTTAAGAGCAGGTAATATACACCTTTTAGTGGTTTCCTGGGTTTCATCCCAGTAAACCTCTTGCACAGCAAGGAAAGACAACACTTTGAGACTCTAAATGTTTCAGTGTGACTTAGCTGCTAACTTTAAAATATAAATTTTACTAATGGTTTAGGCACTGTCAAAGCACTTGTGTTAATGATTATGCTATGCAGGTATAGCTAGACTGAAATTACTGCTGAAGTTAGTGACTTTGCAATTACAGAATCTTCCCTGGGGACCTACAGAATAAGTTTGCAATAGCAGCCTAGCCACTGCATATGTATTCTTATTGGCTGTTGGCAAATTGTGGCAATAAGAAATCCTGCTCTATGAATACAAATTTCAAATTCTATTAAAACCACCTTTAGAAAAATGCGGCTTTCTTCTTTCTAAATATTATTGGTTACAAAAAGGGGTTTTCCTCTTATTTAATTACAATTTTATTGTTGGAGAACTGCTCCCCTTAAGTCTTCTTGTTTGTGCTATTTATTTACATCTGAAATGCAATTCAAACAATAAAACCTTAATTTATGTCTCCACTGAATATGGGATTTTCTAGATTCTTTCCTGGAAACGTACTAACTCAAAGAAAAATTCCTGCTTTTTTCTCTCTTCCTATTTTATAACATCTAGAGTAGGTGTAATAAGTATATTAAAAAAAAAAAAAAACCCAGTATCACCAAGAACATCTTTAGATTCAAAACTAAGAGATTGCTATAGGTGAGAAAGTCCAGATGTAAAGTAGAAAAAAAAAAAGACTACCATATATAAATTAGAGAAGACTGATATATCTCCTATTCCTCAACCAGCAGCTCTGTCAAGTCAAATGGTTCTAAGCTTCGAAGTTGTTTTATCCAAGGCCGAAGCACACTGCAGATTTCCAGGGTAGGTGAGATGAACACAGCATATTGGCATCTGATTTCAAGAATCTTAGATTGAAAGTCAGTTTCCAAGCCATTTCTCCCTCAAGTTCTGTTTATATTTATAATGATTTAGTTGACTTATTGCTGCTTTTGCCTAGACCAAGGCTGTCTTAACTCCAGTTTTCAAAAAACTTAACCCAATGATAAGATACAAGTACTGTCACTGAGATCAACAGAACTAAGGAATACACATAAAATTAAGCATGTATTTTATACAGATAACTAGTTTTTTTCTTGAACTAGGGCCATAATAAAAGCATGGCTTCTTGACACTTTTTATTTGAGAAATATCTTTACTATAGAAAAAAATCATACTCTTCCCTTTTCAGAGTTTACATGACAGTCTTTATTAGTGCCTCTTCCTACTTTCTTTTCCCAGGTAGGTAGTCACTGTTCAGTCTTTCAGTATCTACTAAGACATTTTTTCTTATTTTGGTGCTTGACCTGCAAATAATTCATAGCAACCAAGAGAATAATTTCTATCACCATCTTTTAATTTTCATATTTTTTGATATTCTGAAACTCTTATAAGGACTTCTGACATTTCATATCTGTTGAGCAACTTCTAAGATTAATGCTTCATCAGTTTTTTGTATTGAAAGTAGAATGTCTTCAGTAGTAGTAATAAATTTGAACTTCTATGTTAGTGAGAATGACTGAGAAATGGTTGAAATGCACTCTTCATTTAATTAGGAATACAAAATCAGTCTAAATATAAGAGAAAAATAACTTAAATAGTAGGTTATTCAGTTTAAATAATTAATATTCTATGTTATGTATCTATCAGTGACAAAATTTTAGCTGTAATACAGGGAAAACTCAGCTCACAGGCAGAATTTATTTTACACTTGAAATCATGCCATTGTATTATTTTTTGGCTTAATTTTTATCTGCTGGGACTCACTCCCAATTTTCAAGAAATGTCAAATACAGTATTGATATCTCAGATTTTTCATAAATATTCCTATAAAATAAACTTTTAAATTGGTATTTCTTTTATTTTTTCATGGTCCTTAGGCTTTCATAATTGAATATGGTTTAATGGGGGGAGGGGGGAAATAATGAAAAAAAGGGGGGAATAAAAGGGAAAAACAAATGCATGTCCATTGCTTTAATATTTTTATAAATGTGCCTACTAGGGACAAAAGACCTCTTTTTTTCTTTTTTTTTTTTTTTTTTCTGTGGTCTGTGCTGTACTGAGAATACTCCAGAACCTGTTTAGAATTGATTACATTTCTTTAACCTCTTCCCCAGTGTTGCATTTACAAAACTTCCCTCCAATTCACCATTACTCACTCTGCACAAGTACATGAATTATTGTTAGGAATGCTACACTTAATGAGTACTTTGCCATGGAAAAAGCTAGTGTTGGTAGTTCTTAATTTTTATTAACATTAAAAGGGCTTGACATTCAAAAATAAAAGAAAATGTTGAGGTGACCTTCACAAGCAACAGTAAATAGTGTGAGAAAAAGTATAAGCATTTTGAAGGACTTAGGATTTGGGCGTTCTACTCAACTAAGGACTTAAATTACATTTTTCATTATGTTAAGGGTGATGAACACTATTGCAATGTGTGCATTAAATGTGGCTTTACAAGTAATGAAACAAATACAGGTTATGAAATGCCATAGTCATTATAATTTTGAAACAACGAGAGTCTCCAGGAAACTTTGAAAGCCCAGGACTTTGCAACCTTCCCTGGACACAGCATGTTTTTTAAAGAGGAAAGCCTCCTGCATCAGCTTGATTCCAACTCCCCAGAGCACTGGGAGGATTCAGTCTGCCATTTCTAAGAACCCCACTTGAAATCCTGAAACATCAAGTCAAATCAGCACATTGCTCCTGGACTCCAATAAGGAGCACCTGAGTCTTTATGAGGCTGGTGTGTGCTCTGGTGAAGGAGGGAAATCAACCCTCCAGGTCCCTTTTGATCTAGAAATGGAGGATCAGCTGAAGCCAGACGTGTTGTTGGCTACACCTAGCTGCAGAGTAACCTGTGCGTGGTCAGCTTCCTTCAGTGCACTGACTGTTTCTGAAAGCACTGCTAATTACTCCAGAGGATTTCAGGGTGCACAGAGGCGTATATTGACCCTGGTGTCTAGGTCTTACAGATTCATTGAAATAAGATTCACTATGAAATACGACATTGTGGGATTTTTCTTTGTTTTGATCTATTAATCCGTCTTGTGCTAAAATGTATCATGCCAGCTGAAAAACAGAGTTTGTCACCTACTTGAACATGGCTGATATGAAAAAGCTAACTCTATGAAGGTGTGGGGGTTTTTTATTTTTAATTTTTCATCCACATATATAATTTTTCTGTCCCTTGTTAGTATAAATAGCTGCAATGTTTAGGGTTTAATAAACCCTCAAAGGAACAAACCGCTGGCTTGTTGGAGTGCAACATGGAAATCATTAGAAAACACATACATCTATAATACCAATTCAAAGTTGAATCTGTTTGCTGGTCCCTGTAGAAGAGGAAGTTTTATCTATGTTTCTGTAGGCACCAGCTTACCATTTCTTAGTGTGTATCTGTTAAAAGAGCATGCATACAGATGAGTTCTTAGATGTCTGATAGCAATTTACTTACTCAAAGATCCCATTTGCATGTGACAAAGTAGATGCATATAGAGTCTGTGTTTTCATTTTATGCTTGCATTGAGCCTTTAAGTGACTGCTGTGACCGCATCCTTGAAATAACAGGAAGTTATGAAGTTGCAAGTTCATCCCCTAAAAGTTTATATCACTTCTGCTGGATTAACACTGTCGAAAGTTACAGGAAGTAGGATAACATATTCCACATTTGCATGAGTACCGAAAGGAATGGACAGACCTAAAGAATGCCTGATGCAAAGCTGCAACAGGTGTTTTGGCTAAAATCGTGGGCCGCTAAGTGAGGTAACTTTTCCATGTGTTATTAATGAAGCTGGGATTTCACCTCCAATGTTTGCCCCTAAGACGGATTCAAACACTTTTGTCAGACCTGTGGCTGAGCGCAGCTCCATGACCATTGCTCAGTGTCCTTGATTTCAACTGCATAGAATGGTTAAAATGATGTGGCAAAGTCCATACTTCACAGTCTGTTTTGACCAGAGTCTTGCAGTGCTAGTGGTTTTAGGCCAACTGAAACATTTGTGGACCAAATGCGTCATACCTTGAGCACAGGCTGTATTTAACCCCATTGTGATGAACTAATCCAGGTCTCGTTGTTGTCTACAGTACCATAACAAAGAATTGTTTTGCATCAAGTCTGGTTGAATTTGGCCTTGCAAGGTCTGCTTTAGGTTTTGCTTCAATATTTTCAATTAATGTATACAACAAAACTTCACAGAAATGGAGGCTGTTGAGCTGAAGAGGTCCATCCTAGTCGTATACTACCTGTAGGCAGCAGAAAGCAACTACAAACCACATGACTGAAGAGGATTGCTTGTCCATGCACAAAGAATGGGAAGAGGAAACTTATTACACCAAAATGTTTCAAAGTATTGCTGTTGCATGATATTGTATCTCACAATCAGCTGTGTTCACTAAATTAAAGGACAGCCATTACATAATACAGCTCTGCAACATACCTGGGGGCAATGCAAGATGAACTTATTCTGATGTTTCTAAAAACAGAATCCTGAAATGGTTAAGGGAATAAGAGTGCTTTCAGGTACAAAAGTATATGTAGATAATTGCTTTCAGTCTCCATGGGAAAGGAAAAAGTTTCAGATGAAATGATCAACATCCGTGCCTTTGGTTATTAGCAGGTATTTTTCTTCCTAAGTGTGGGAGGAAACAGGTAGTGAGTAACTATATTCCAGTTTATTGCTAATGCACAGGAGCCTGGTAAAAACAAGTCTTTTAAATGGCATAATCTATATCTAAAGCCAAAGTGCAAGCAACAATCAATCACATTTTCATTCCGAGGGTTCTTGGATACAAGGCTTAATTGTTTGCTGATGAAGGGAAATAAGGACATTCTCATTTTAAAGAAATGCTTAGCTTGCCACCAGCTTTGGGGTTTTTAATTCGTATTTTTTCCTTTTTTTTTTTTTTCTGACACTCAATATTAGATCCAGGAGTCTCTGAACTTATTGCGCAGCCAAATACGTGATTATCATACTACATAATAATATAAGTAGTAATATCAAGTCCTTTATGACTTGACTTGTGATTAGGAGCCGATCAGAAATATTCTGGTGAAGTGTTTTTTTCTTGGAAAAGACAGATGTGCTGACACCAAATATTTTCATGGGTAAAATACTGATTCCAGTGAATGGTCAAGAAAACACAAAGCTGTAGTGGACTTCCATTTGCTGGGAGTCTGAGGACTCCTGGATGCGTTGCTCAAAGGAAGACTTACATGGAAAACAGCCTGAGAGCAAAAGGCTTGCAACCAAACCTGAGAGCCTCCTGCTTCCATGTGACATGGTTGAAAGACTGGCAAGATGCAAGCCCCAACTCCCAGATATAAGACCTGGAAGTCTTCAGGCTCCCATCTCTCCCTCTCAGTCCACTGGGGTAGCACGTTAAAAAACATGAATTAAGATCAGAAATGTTCTTTAGAATGTAGGCATCAGTCCCATCCATTACAAGCAAGAGTAGGTGGGACCACTTAACCGAGAAGAAACACAGGCAGAGATGCTATCTTACAGTATGTTTAAATACTTTCCTGGAGAGAGACTGGAGATTTCAACAATTTTATGAGTTCTCCCATTTTTCATTATAACTGAAATTCTACATTTTTTTGCTATCTATAACAATTAGAGAAAATAGTAAATAATGCCATAGCCCTTTGATCACATCATAGAAAAGATAGCTTCTGATGGCCGTGTAGCTATCTGCCTGCTGTAGTTCTTAAAATGTTTCACAGAGCTGGCAATACAATCCAAATAATTTTAATTAACTAAAATCAAGCTAATACATAAATATCATAGAACTAAAACAAAGGTATATGTGATCATCCCCTGTGTATCCCAGGCATTTCACATTTTGCAAATTGTCTGCTCGTGTCAGTATGTCAGACCATCAGACAACAAAATTCCCACATAAGGCAATTCTGCTGTGAACTGAGCTTTTTACTTTTCATCAAACAAAATTAAAAAAACCGGTGACAGATGGGGAGTGTAATAGCTCAGGGAAACCACTGTGCTAACTCATCTAACGCTTTCCCAAACTGGACTTACACATCTTACTGGGCTGGAGTTTGAGTAAAGTCAGGACGGCCTAAACCCATCTGTGTAGACATACCCTAGATCCTGGCCATTCTTTGCCCTTCAAATGCTATTAAAACTGGGGGACTATGGTGGAAAGAAATGTTCCCTGCAATACAGGATAATGCAGTTGTAGACAGTGGAAATGCTGGAGCCTCCATGATATGAAAAGTGTATATTTCAAATAAATGCATTAGTGTAATATTTATATATGTAAGAAAACAGTGGCATAGAATGAATAATTTTCCCTCTAAGAATGTGCAAACCATCTTAACAGAAAATACCCTGAGTCCTTAAGCAGTTTGAATACTGCATTATATCTTATTATTTATGCCTTTGGGAAATTATACATTCTCATCTTTACTCAAAGACTTTCAACAGAGTAACACTGGTCTCAACACGTACTATGGTCATGACCATTACTAAGGTGATGACAGAAAATGGCTTTACTGCATTATTATTTTGTCAGCTGTCATAATTTCCCCATATATTTCATGACCTCTCTGTGTGTTAACTCAGTTGCTGGGTTAACACTGTCCTACAGTAGAAGCAAAAACCTGCTATGTAATGTCCCTCAATCTCATGCTTGATCCATTCAATGCTATTTGAAGGCATTGTCAAAGGCATCAGCTTCTTATCTGTTATTAAGGATCAGGGTCCCACAAATACTCAAAAAAAAAAAAAAGGAAAGAATAAACCATGGAAAGCAGCACTTCTCTTGTTCTTATATTCCTTTGTTGTTGTTTTTGTTTGTTTTGTTTTCTGTGGATCACAGAGCCGTAGAATCATAGAATGGTTTAGGTTGGAAGGGACCTTCAAGATCATCTAGTTCCAAACCCGCTGCCATGGGCAAGGACACCTCCTACTAGACCAGGTTGCTCAAAGCCCCAGCTAGTCTGGTCTTGAACACATCCAGGGATGGGGCCTCCACAGCTTCTCTGGGAAACCTGTTCCAGTGCCTCACCAGTCTTGTAGTGAAAAATTTCTTTCTGAGATCTAATCTAAATCTACCTTCTTCCAGTTTGCAGCCATTACCCCTCATCCTATCACCACATGCCCTTGTAAAAAGTCCCTCTCCAGGTTTCTTGTAGGTCCCTTTCAGATACTGGAAGGCTGCCATGAGGTTTCCCTGGAGTCTTCTCTTCTCCAGGCTGAACAACCCCAACTCTCTCAGCCTGTCCTCATAGCAGAGGGGCTCCGGTCCTCCGGTCATCTTTGTAGCTCTCCTCTGGACCTGCTCCAACAGGTCCATGTCCTTCTTGTGCTGAGGACTCCAAAGCTGGACACAGTACTCCAGGTGGGTTCTCATGAGAGCAGAGTAGAGGGACAGAATCAGCTCCCTCCACCTGCTGGCCACACTTCTGATGCAGCCCAGGATGCATTTGGCCTTCTGGGTTGCAAGCACATTGCCAGCTCATGTGGAGCTTCTCATCTACCAACACTCTCAAGTCATTCTCCTCAGGGCTGCTCTTGATACATTCTCTGCCCAGTCTGTATTTGTGCATGGGATTGCCATAACTCACATGCAGGACCTTGCATATGGCCTGGTTGAACTTCATGAGGTTGGCATGGGCCCACCGCTAAAGCCTGTCCAGTTCCCTCTGGATGGCATCCCTTCCCTCCAGTGTGTTGACGACACCACACTGTTTGGCATCATTGGCAAACTTGCTGAGGGTGCACTCAATCCCGCTGTCCGTGTCGCCCACATAGGTGTTGAACTGCACCTGTCCCAGTGCTAACCCCTGAGGAAGGCCACTCTTCACTAGTTTCCTCTTGGACATCAAGCCATTGACCGCAACTTTTTGAATGTGACCATCCGGCCACTATATGTTGGATACAACAATACAAAAGATAATATCACACAAAAAGTGTGCAGGGGGACAATAAGCACACGGTCCTTTCACAGGTTTGGAAAGTTTGAAAATAATAACAATACAACCAATTTTGTCATATGCAAATATTAACAAGCATAGTACGCATGGTTCCTCTGAAGAGTTGACTGTTAAAGATTAGCACTGTTTCACAAATTTCATTTATAGTCTTTTCACCCACCATATATTTTGCAGGCTTTTCTAAATAATGCTACCAGAGTACCAAAAGGTGTAAAATGAGGAAAGGAGTGGCTCAGTAAATAACTGAAGTCAGCATTGACTGAATACAATGTTACTTATGACACACAGTCAAGTATTCAATCACGTCTCTTTTACAAGCAATTGATATTCTCGATAGCCTGTGCATAATGTTGTCGAGAGAGTTAGAAGGATGTTAACATTTCATTGCTCTTGCCATTGATTTTTTTCTGCTTTCTTCACAACAAAAGTCAAAACGTGACCTCTTATTCCAATGAATTAGTTCCAGAGCACTTGGCATTATTGACCTCCTAATGAAAATTAATGATGGCTCTTTTGATTCAGTCTTTCAAGTAGGCACACCAAGCACAATTAAGAAACAAGCACATTTATTTCTCATACTGAAATGAAATAACACACTGTTAAGTAACAAAATGTACATTAATGCAACATTAAATTTGCAAATTTAAGCACACAGAATCCAGAGATTTAGACTGCGTTATCAGGAGCTGAAGCTGCAAAGATTTAAGATTGGCAATAATTTCAGACTGGAAAAGCCAATGAGTTTTACAAGTAAAGCTACACATACACTTAGAACTTTTCAGCCCTGGGCCCTAATTTTGTAGTAAAAATCTGGCAAGACTGAAATGTTTTTACTATGTGACAGAAGCAATTGCACATTAGCTTAGATATTTCCATGCTTTCGTTTTTCCTTTTAAAGCTAGAAGAATTCAAATTCTGTTTAGTGACTTTTTTCTTTTGTGCTCACAAGCTGTCACCCCACAGTTGAGTTGATTTCCTTTATATGGAGCCTTGAACAAATGTCTTACACAAACTGTCTATGGATGTGGATCCTTTCTCCCTTGCATCTGTATAAACGAGGATTACCTCTAACAGGTGAAACAGGAAAGATGAACAGATTCATATCTGGAGATTGGGTGCCATTTTATCTAAAGAATTTTCTGTTACTGGGAAATTATTCCAGAAATAATTGTTGAGGAACTATCTAGGAAATCTGCAACAACAATGAATAAGCTAACTTACTTTCTTCCTCTTCCCTTAGACAACAAAGACTATGATGCATATCTGTCTTATACCAAAGTGGATCCTGATCAATGGAATCAAGAAACTGGAGAAGAAGAACGATTTGCACTTGAGATCCTACCAGATATGCTTGAAAAGCATTATGGATACAAGCTGTTTATACCAGACAGAGATTTGATTCCCACAGGAAGTAAGCCATGTCTTTATTCTTGTGAGTTTCCTAAACAGCAATGCAGTGATTGCAGTGATTGTTTTAGTGTTGGTTCTATACCTACTCCTTCAGGATTTCATCTTTCCTCCATCATCTTAGAGAATGATGAAGATAACCTACCAGTCATTCTTAATATGTATTTCCGAGGCAATAGGATTATTTTTTAGTAATTTTATTCTATTTGATTGAAGGTGAGACAGTGCAGAAATGGCATGCATAAGTAAAGGAAATGAATTAGGCTAGCATTTTTACACTGATTTTTTGAGAGCTTCCATATCTAAGAATGAATACAGAGCTCTTTGTTTTCTGTTCTTAGAGTTTGCCTGGAAAGATATCCATGACTCTAAGTATTTATTACAGAAATTCAGACAGGGACAAAAAAGTTGTGTTTGGACTAAGGCAAGAGTTGAGTAATAATAGCTGTAGCAGAGCAAAGTCGTGATTTCTGTTAGGGTCCACTGCAGATAAATGTGTAGTGGAGGTATTGGATCATTCTCAGAGTCTGAAAATTAAAATTGATTCCAGCTGGTAAAAGCTGATCTTTTTCATGTTTCTTTCACATATTCCAACCTACATACAGCAATTTTTTGTAAGCTGCTGCAGTATTCTTCATAACTTCGGTGTAACCATGTAGACAGCTACTAAGACCAGTATCTTTTACTGAAGATAAGAATGGAAGCTTGGTACAGGCAAAGCTTACCACCAAACAATAACATGGATATTTTTTAAACCTGCAGCAAACTAAACATTAATTTGCAGGAGCCAGCACTGTTTTTGTGAATGTGTGTGATGGGGACATGAAAGGACAAGAAGAATATAAGCCTACAGTACACCTTGGAGTATCATCTAGGTTTCAGACTGAGCCCCTGAAGCACGTAGTTGCTGCTCTGTTACCTACCTGGGTGACTTTGCCTTTAAAAAAAAAAAAAAAAAAGATGATAGACACACTTGTTCCAATAAAGATACAGATATTGAACCAAAATTACAGTTCATGAACAGTCACAATCCATAGCAGATTCAGGAATAGATGTTTCGCAGGATCAGGGAATGGTTGAGACTGGAAGGAACCTCTGGAGGTCATCTTGTCCAACCCACCTGCTCAAGCAGGTTGCCCAGGACCATGTCCTGGCAAGCCAACCTGGCATATTTGCAGGTGATGTTTTTGCATATTTCTGGGAGCAGGGATTCGCCTGTGCTGTTTCTCCCAAGGCTACGGGAGCAGAGTGTTTTCCATAGATTGTTTTTTGAGAAATTGTCTTATTTTGTAGCCTACATTGAAGACGTGGCAAGATGCGTAGACCAAAGCAAGCGACTGATCATCGTCATGACTCCAAATTATGTGGTAAGAAGAGGATGGAGCATCTTTGAACTGGAAACAAGGCTTCGAAACATGTTAGTCACAGGCGAAATCAAAGTGATACTGATTGAATGCAGTGAACTACGAGGAGTTATGAACTACCAGGAGGTTGAGGCCCTAAAACATACCATCAAGCTCCTCACTGTCATTAAATGGCACGGACCAAAATGCAACAAGTTGAATTCCAAGTTCTGGAAACGTTTACAGTATGAAATGCCTTTTAAGAGGATTGAACCCATCACACACGAGCAGGTTTTAGATGTCAGTGAGCAGGGACCCTTTGGGGAACTGCAGACAGTCTCCGCAATTTCCATGGCTGCTGCCACCTCCACTGCTCTTGCCACTGCCCATCCAGACCTGCGCTCCACCTTTCATAACACATATCATTCACAGATGCGCCAGAAACACTATTATCGAAGCTATGAGTACGATGTACCTCCTACCGGCACCCTGCCGCTTACCTCAATAGGTAACCAGCATACCTACTGCAACATCCCTATGACACTTATGAATGGGCAGCGGCCGCAGACAAAAACTAACAGGGAGCAGAAAACGGAAGAGGCTCACACAAACAGTGCGATACTGCCCCTCTTGCCACGGGAGACAAGTATATCGAGTGTCATTTGGTGACCGAAATGCAAGGGGCCGCCAACCCCCTTCAGTAGGAGCTGAGTCCGCAGTCCGGTGCCTGGAACTACATCCTCGACTGCTGCTGTTAAACATGCATTACAATCGATAACATATGAGGAAAAACAGGGTCTTGTACATATGTTTTTTGCAATTTCTTTGTAGCATCAGTCTTCCTGGTTTACCCATGTTTCTTCCCATTCACATTTTTGACTTTGTTTTATATGTCATTGGAGTTTGTATATTTACATTTTTTTAAATGAAAAGACTGCTGTATAGATAGGAAATTTTTTGCTTCATTAGTATAGTTTTAGACTTTTTGTTTGTTTGTTTTTAACCTCTCTTGGGAATGCTTGGACAAAGCTATGTTGATATCAGAAGCACCATCCATTTTGTTGGCCTGCCTAGCCTGATTCCTGAAGGCCATGCCTGCTGCAGTTCACCTCTTTTGGAGAATATTTGTTCTTAGAAGGACCCCATCCCTCACTGAGAGCTCCAGTTTCGTTTCTACTCCCGTAATGTGCACTGCTCCTTCCCTGCCCTTACAATGACCCCCATTTGGGGTAACGCGACAGTCTGATCATCTAACATGTAACGTGGTAGACACCTGTCAAACAACAGAATATACCCAATCTGTATCGGTTGCTTCACAGTAGTCACTACAGAGTGTGTAGAAACTAGAGATGGTTTGGTTTTTGCTTTCTCGGGTTTGGGTTTTTTTTAGTTATTATTTTAAGAATGACTTGATTGTATCCCTTTTATAAATATAAAAGCAAACCCTATTTTTAACACTTCCTGAAAAAGTATTAATGTGGTTGTGGATTTTATTTTTAAGCATTTAACTTTTTCTTTTCCCCCTTTCAAAATCCTGCAAACAAGATCATTTGCAATTGTCAGGCAAGTAAGACAAGTGAGGCAATAGGCACTGAAGTGCAGAGAGTCCTGCTGGTATTTACAGTGATGACTTCCAAACCAAAGGGGAATAAAAAGAAAATATTGTAGATGGTTTGTCACTTTGTATTATAGAAAGTGTTATTTTCTAAAAAAAGGAATAGCAAAACATTATTTTCCTGTGGATTACAGAGTCCCCTTGTATTTTAATGTTCCCAACCTGTATTTGCTTTAAAATTATATATTCAGGATTAAGAAATCTTTCATTTGGTTTTAGCTTGTAACAATAATTAAAACTTTATTAATTTCAACATGATTTCAGTAAGAACTCAGGCAGAAAAAAAATGACATGAATACCAACAAATATCATTGTTTTCAGGATAAACTTTATTTATAGAAAATTAATATTTAAATCAGACCTGGAAGTATTAAAAACAATTTATTCATTTTAATGAATAAATAAATTAGTTTTATTTTTTATGTATGATTCTGTCTTTGAGGAGTTGCAAATAATGTGTGTACCATGGCTGCCAGGGAAGAAAAAAAACCCACTATGTTTACATTTGGACATCTTTAAGACAAATGAACTGAGCATCTTACTCGTACTTATGTTTTAAATAATGAAGAAGTCCCTTTTGGATTTAGAAAGAGAGAGGAGCAGTGTTGTAGCCCTGCAACATATTCAGGCCGAGCTCTCTGCTAGTCTCCGCTAGCAGAAGCAGAAGAGCTGGAGCAGAGTTACTGGTTGCAGTACATTGTCATATAGTCTTGGGTTTGATGTACCCTGGCAGAAATGCAACTGGTATCCTGGCAAACAGACTTTATAGTCTATTTATGTAATTAATTAGCTTTAGGTATTTTTATGGTAGCTGAATGATATTGGCAAATACAATGGATGTGCAGGGTTTGTTCATTCTGACTCTCACAATGAAAAAAGTACAACTTATAATATTTTGGTCTTCTTAATGAGACATGATGGGTAGAGAGTGCATAAACTGCTGTTTGGGGGATGTCTGTGGGAGTAATCCAGAACCGACAGTGTGGGAGGAAATGACTGTGCTCCTGTTGTGAAAGACAAGAAATCTCAGTATCTGCATAACAAGCTAATAGAGCTTTGGGATGTGCACTGATTTTTATTTACTTAAAAATGTTTATTTCTCTGACAATTTGCTCGAGTCCTTTTCTACAATCTGTTCTTTATTATGGTGTCTCCCTCTGGACACGTGCCAAACATCCACAAAATGGAAATGAAGCTGCCAGGCCAGATAAAATTTTAAGAGAGCATTGTACATTTGGTTATTTTTCATAGCATAAGAAAAGTATTACTTATTTGCTCTTACAGACAACTGTCAGGCACTGATGGCATTTAACTTCATTCAACTGTACGCACCGACAGCATTTAACTCCATTCAACTGGATGCCAAATACCCCAGTATCCTCTGAAAGCAATGCATTATTTTTTCCCCTTTCCCTCCCCTTTACATGCCGTGGGGTAAAGACTGGGATGTGAGATAAATGTAGAATGCAACTATCTGACCACAGTCACATTTAGACGATCGGTAGGTGTTTCCTTAGCCACATGGGGAGTACTTTTCTGTTGTTCTATTTTTAGTGTAGATTTAAGCACTTTGAATAGCATGATTCAGGGATTGAAGGATACTATTTGATATACAAAAAGATTTTCTTACAATGTTTTGTCATAATATTAAACAAAAGAAAAACAAACAAACAAAAACACAAAACAAAGCCTGAAATAAATGGAGAAACTGTCTATGGCTTTAGAAACATTCCTCCTTATTCTTCCTCCTCTATGAACAGCTCTGTGTGGGAAACAGTGAAGGAAACTGTTGTGTGTTCGCGTGCTCTATGTTTGACAAAAGCTCTGCTGGAAAGCAAAATAAAATTTGGAGAAAAAAAAAAAAAACAAACAACAAAACCACAACCAAACCTGCCATTGCCCTAGCGTTTAGGCTCCATCCTGTTTTGGTGTAGCTGTTCCAGCTTTTGACAATGCAGCCTGAAGTATGCATGCAATAGCCACATATAAGGTTTAGCCATAAGCAAATAGCACTTTATTTTAAAAACTGCACAGTGTGATGATCAGAAAACCTTACTTTGCCTGGTCAAAAACTTACTCTCCCTGGTCAGTAACTTCGGGTCTGTATGTGGATTCTATGCACATGAATTATCCAAGTGTGGTGCTTTGTCTTTATAAGGCTCTGTCTAATCAGGGTAGTCCTTGATACCAAACTAAAGGACTCTGTTGCACAACCTGTGGAAATTCAGTATATAGGTTCTCCGGACAGCACATATAGCTGGCCAGAAATGGGGGACTGCACAGTAGGCAGATAATAATTTTGAAGGCAAAGTCCACTGCTGGGTCTGATTCTGTTCTCAGTTGCAGCAGTATGATTTGAGAGTAAATCTAATAAAGCTGAATGAGTGTAAGATTGATTTGTGTGGGAGAAGAAAATTGGAAAAGCAAAGAGAAAAGGAATTCATATATGCAGTCTGTGACAAGCCTCGGCCGCAAGGAAATCAGCAGCAAAATATCTTCTGCATTTTAGTAGGGACCCAGTTCTCACCTGGCAGCCAACATCAAACACTTTCAATATGATCTGGTTCAGAGATAAATATTGTTAGGCTTAGATGCAAACTAAGATTTTTCTGTTACTGCACAGCTGTGAAAACCATGTGTATGTTACATAATGGGTGATAATCAGCTTCAAAATAATTGGAAAGCTTGTTATACCCGCCTGATTAAAATTCACAAAGTTTTACTTGGATATTGTGCATTAATGATACATTTAAATTACAGACAAAGCAGTGACATTTCAAGAAAACTGGCCTGGTAACAGGTTTCCTTCATTCTTAAATTGAAAAGAAAAAAAAAAAGAAAAGAAAAGAAAAGAAAAGAAAAGAAAAGAAAAGAAAAGAAAAGAAAAGAAAAGAAAAGAAAAGAAAAGAAAAGAAAAGAAAAGAAAAGAAAAGAAAAGAAAAGAAAAGAAAAGAAAAGAAAAGAAAAGAAAAGAAAAGAAAAGAAAAGAAAAGAAAAGAAAAGAAAAGAAAAGAAAAGAAAAGAAAAGAAAAGAAAAGAAAAGAAAAGAAAAGAAAAGAAAAGAAAAGAAAAGAAAAGAAAAGAAAAGAAAAGAAAAGAAAAGAAAAGAAAAGAAAAGAAAAGAAAAGAAAAGAAAAGAAAAGAAAAGAAAAGAAAAGAAAAGAAAAGAAAAGAAAAGAAAAGAAAAGAAAAGAAAAGAAAAGAAAAGAAAAGAAAAGAAAAGAAAAGAAAAGAAAAGAAAAGAAAAGAAAAGAAAAGAAAAGAAAAGAAAAGAAAAGAAAAGAAAAGAAAAGAAAAGAAAAGAAAAGAAAAGAAAAGAAAAGAAAAGAAAAGAAAAGAAAAGAAAAGAAAAGAAAAGAAAAGAAAAGAAAAGAAAAGAAAAGAAAAGAAAAGAAAAGAAAAGAAAAGAAAAGAAAAGAAAAGAAAAGAAAAGAAAAGAAAAGAAAAGAAAAGAAAAGAAAAGAAAAGAAAAGAAAAGAAAAGAAAAGAAAAGAAAAGAAAAGAAAAGAAAAGAAAATGTCAAGCTAGCAAGCCTAAGGAGAGTTTAATTAAAATCCGAAGAAGAAAAAAAAGTCACAGCAGTAAAGTGAGCAAAAAAATAGCGTAAAGCCTGATGGAGAAGAAAGGTCAAAATACCACCTGTTTTTTGACTGTGTTGTGGCTTTTTTGTCATGCAAAGCTCTGTGCTCTGGCTGACCTACATAATGCAGCCGGGTTTTTTGGGGCCCATCCAGACAAAACAGCAATATAAATAAGTCCCTGTATGTCTAACACACTTCTGAATGATTTTGTACTTGTTGGTAGTCTAGCACAGGGAGTTTTTGATGTGTCTTCTATTGTGATACAGAGGATGCAAGAAACCTGTCGGTGCTAAAAAGAATCTTCATAACAGGTTTAGTTTATTATCCAGAGTAACTACTTTCCTTCACACCCACCCCTTATCTGATTTGCTCTTGTTAGAACATTTTTAAATCAGTTTCTCAACTAAGCAAGAGACTAATGTGACTGGCATTAAAGAAAGAAAAAAAAGTAAGCAATTTCATAACAATGAGGCTCCTTGTATAATGAATGCTGCAAGTTCCCTTGCATTTTTTCTGTATAATCACAACTCTCCACCTCCTAAATAGCCCATTGAGTGGAGGTTGGAGAACATCATTGTGTCTTTCATCTGAGATTCACTGAATTTAGTATGGATACTGAGCTGTCATGTGGGATGTAATTTTGCTGGGCTATTTCCCATCAACTTTGGCTATATCCTCCAAGAAGATGTGTTGGCAGCATTGCCCTTCTCCAGCTGGCCTTGGATTGAAGTTCCAGAACGTGGAGTTGTTTCCCTGAGGAGTGAAACTAATAGAACTGTTTCAGCTCTTAAGAGTTTTCCTATGCTTTTTGTTTGTTTAAATTCTGTTTAAGACAGTTTAAGCTTTGCTCTGGACTAATAAGCTCCGTGGATGGGAGGTCAAGAGTACACAAAGTCATGAAGTAGTCAGAGCAGAAATTAAAAAAGGCAGGCTGATACCTTATTTGGAAAACGTATAAATTCTGAAGCTGCTCAGATTACTAAAAGATGAGTAAATTGAGACTGATGGTTGTTGAAGTATTGTTTGTTATTACAACCAACCTCATTCCAAAATCTTATCGGCATTCTTAGATTAAATAACCAATATCCTACATAATGTAATTTCAGAAACATTCAATAATCAATTAAAATATTTTTATTTTAGTGGATTAAGAATAACACTGGTCTCTAGGATCTAAATGTTAAATAAAATAGAAAATCTTTGTTTAGTACTCATCTTACAGAGTACAAACATCACTTTGGTGGGTCACTAGCATTAGGAAAAGAATTTGAAGCAAAATTTGAGAGCTAAGAATTTGATGGAGATATTCTTGGTATTTTTTATAAAGACATCTCTCTTAACCATCAAAGCATGACAGAAGAAGCACACAAATTACTCCAAAAATAAAATGGATATGCTTTTTAACCTTCTCTTTCTCTGCTTATCCGAATATTAGCGCTCTCTCTGTCCCCCTCAAAAATGCAAAATCATCCAGGAAAAAACAATACCTACCAAGCCCATACTCTCATACACATTTGGTGGCAGACAAAGAAGTGCAAGCCAGAGTAAGGGGTTGCACCACATGGCTGCAGCTGAGAAGTTCTACAGTGGGGCAACTGTTTGCACCCTAGCAGGGAGAGCACAGGGCACTTGGCCATCATGTTTAGTTACTCCTGTGTCAGGAGGGTGCAGAAGGAACTATAGACTCAATACATCATCACTCTTCTACCAGCTATCGGCAGCACACAGAGAAGGTGGGCAGAAAGCCTTGGCATTAGTGACAATAAACATGAGTGCCATCAGCTGGCTGAGCACAGATACCTATTGCAAAGTGGCCAGAAGAGCTGAAAGAGCTGACATTTTTCCCATTTGTTTGGTGTGCAAAGTAAATGCCAGCACTGGGCATAGAAAGAGGTTAGCTTCCTGGGTTAGTGTGCAATCTGCTAAATGACAGTTACAGGAAATTGCCGTCTCGATCAGCTAGCACTGCACCTGAGCTCCCTCACAGCAGCTCCCATCCCATCCCATCCCATNGCAGGCTGTTTTAAAAGTACAAACGTACAAAGCTTGCTGTGACCCCTCAGGTTGGGGTACATGTGAAAACTTTTTGCAGAGATGTTTAGGGTGAGTAGATGTCTCCTCTCCTGAGAAGACACTTACAGGAGCAAAGCTTTGGTTTGTAAAAAAAATTTTTTTTTTGTCAGTTCACACACCATTTTTCACATCCCCATAGAGTGCTCATGTGAAGCTACATCCTGATACTTCCCTGAACCTTCTGTGAAGTAAAAAGAAAGTCTTAAAAAGGTCACTTATGGGCTCAAAGTATCTTCACCCATGCATCTGCCATTAAACTTCAGGGTCTGCACACACACTTGAAAAGCAAAAATAAACAAAGAAAAACAAAATAGCAATGCAATTACTAAACCTTATTTAAATCTGTTTTTTAAGGGCTTCTTTTTTTTCAAGGGAGGTTGCTTTCTCTGCTGTTCTGTGGGAAGTTATGTGAGAGACTTTTTTAAAATTTCTTTTCATTCTTTGCATGACAGGTAAATAGTAGGGAGATTTTATTTATTTTTTTAGAAGATCCCATTCTTCATTGTAAGTTTAAAATACACATGGCAAAGAATTTACAGACTTAGAAGAAATTGTTTGCCAGAGTTAATATTCTCTGGTGAACATCTCGCTGCAGCCCTAATTAAGTTCTTAGGGACATTTCAGTAGAAAATTTAAACAATTGGTATTATACAAGTACCTTCAGCATCGCATTAGAACGTTGTACATTTGTCTTCTTAAAATGCAGGCAACTTCAAGTAGAACAATTATGCAAATACAAAGCAGAGAGCAAAACAGCGCCACAGGTGTCTCTCCATCTGTCTTAGCAAAACAGTTCAGTGACATCAGGCGCCTTCTTTGAGATCACTAACCTATGCCTACCTCAGCAAAACACATGAAACTTTGCAAAATGTGCAGATGCCTGGCGAAAAACTGTTGCAATAAACACTCTTATATCTTAGTTACATTACAAAAAGCACTTTACATATTTTTAATGCCTATTACATAGATACTTTAATTGTAATCTTTTAACCATAGAACGTACAACAAAATAAAATAAGTAGCACTCTCATAAAAATTCAAGGAAGTCCCAAAACCTGGGTTTGTTCACAGGACCACATTTTCCATGTGCTGCAAGAAGACAGACGTGTAACCAGGCCATTGCTGGGTAGCACTGTGACCCAGGTACGTTGTTAGGGGTGATGTGGGGTGGGAGAAGTATAGTGAAGATGTTTCCTGGTGATGTCACAACCGGGTAGGTGTTTCATGACTAACACTGAGCTAGTCCTGCTGTCACAGGAGATTAGAGATATCCTTTGCCTGTAGGACTCTAGACACCCAAATTTACCAGGTACTTCCTTCACCTCCTGGATGCTCTCTGAAGCCATTTCTATAACCTTGTTAAAGGCAGGAAATGTTTTTTCTGCATGACAGGATCTACCTGAATCATAAGAATATCTGTCAGAGTTCCTATCATAGTAAATAATAATTAGTGTCAGTACAGTTCATCTCCTATTTTTTTCCGCTTACCTTTTCACTCTCCTAAACAAAAGAGAGTGTGAAAAGCTCTCAGTGATGCTGTACAGCAAATAACATTCCTACACTTCTCTTTTTTACTGTTAGACAGTTGAGGAGTGAGAAACAGCAGTAAAGACACTACCTGCCAAGTTATTCTTTATGGAATTTTGAAGAAAATTCCCTGTTCAGTCATCTTGGGCACCTCACCTGCTGTGCTTCTTCCAAGGTCCTGGTAAAGGACAATCTAGAGTATGAAGGGTTGGAGACAGACTGAACTGCACATGCATATTATTTTCAAGGATGTTTTTGTTCCTTGTAGCTTTTGTTCCTTTTGTTCCTCGTACTGCTTTGGGGGTGTTTGTTTGTTTATTTGTTTTGCTTCATTTTTTTTGTTTTGGCTTTGTTTTGTTTTCATGAAGAAAGAGACATCAGGACTAAATCTCCTACCTGTGCATATTGCAGTTGTTCAGAGCTGCTGTATTTTCTCAGCTCCCCGTCCAGTCAGTTCTCCACTTCATAAACACTCCAACAAAGAGGTTTAGAAAGGGAAAATGGTGCTTTCAGGTGCTGTAATACACGGAGTCTCAGACACAGTGAGTCTGATGCCACATGCTCTCTCAGAGATCAGATTTCTGTGAGAAACCTGAGGTTTCCTTCTCATTTTGGCCTTCTGATTGCCATCTGTTGGCTTGCTAAGGTTCTCTTAAAAAAAAAAAAAAAAAAAACCAGATATTTCAAAGTCAAGGTGAATCAGTAGAAATGTATATCATCATTTATTGTTTTACATAGGTGACAGAACACACAAATCTGCCCCTTTTTCCTGTCCTTCCCCCTGTCCTTTTGCCCTAGTCAGTCACCAGCTATAACTTATTCTAAGTGTTCTGTAAAGATACAGTCTAGGGGTTTTGTAAGTATATTAGTCAGCAAACTTAGCAATAGTTCAATATAACATCTTGATTTCATCATAAAAATTTGCAGATTCTTTAATCACTTTTATTTTATTCCTGTTCAGCAACAAATAAAGTTAAAGTAAGCAGCTGTCCAGTACTGGGCAGCGGTGAAAGAGCCAAGATTTTTAGTGAGTTGAGGATGCTAAAAGACAAAATATTCATCTTAGCTTTTACAGTAAAATGGAATTAAATTATCTTCCCAACATTACATCTAAAATCCACTGCTGTGACTCACGGCAATTTTGAGTAACATGAATTTTGCAAGAAAAGCACACTAATAGGTCTGTGCAGTTGCTAGTGTCCTATTTATAATATATAAACTTAAACTTATGTACCATTTCCTAGTTAAATATTTTTATTAACATATAGTACCTAACTGCACTTTCTTCAGAAGAAAAGATTTTTTGACCAAAAAAACCTTTACAAGACAGGACATATGCCTAGTTGCATTAGTAGAAGAAAAATTTCACTGCCTTCACTTTTGCAAAAAAGCTGCAAATGTAACACAAATAAAAAAATAAAGGTCTGTAGAGAAATGCTGGATTCTAGTTTCAACTGCAGCATCTTTTTACCAGCCACAAGTTGTCTAGGGCCTCTAGTTTCTTTAATTTTATTCAGTTATTTTACTCAGCTTATAACGAGCTGGTTGTCCATAAGCAAAGTGCACAGCGCAACACGAGCAGTAACGGCCCCTTCTTGGGAGTGCACTACTCAAACTTAATAACTGGATAAGAATCTTGGCAAAGTACTTTATTATGAAAGCTTTCCGCTGACCTTCTGCAATTCTGGGAACAAACCTAGCTGAAATGCTCCTATTGCATACATGCACATACACTTATCAACTTGGAAACATTTTGCATTGATGGAATGAAACAAACAAGTGCCATGCTAGGCTTTGGGATCATTCTTAATTTGCTTAATAGTCAATAAAATTAAAAAATAATTCTATTCAAGTTAGCACAATTAAGACTGTGTATAACTGGTGCAAAAAAGAGCAGAATCAGGCCCAGAATTTGCAAACATGGATTTCTGTTTATTCCATAGTTTAACTGAAGATTCAACATCATTACCTTTTCCAAATGTTCATTACTATTGCCAGATAAAGCATAGATTAACATATGCATTCTTATCAAGACTTTCTTTAAGGCTACAAGTGTGACTAAAAACTGGAGAACATGCCTCTTTCTTTATACACTTTGTGCAAAATCACTGAAGTTAAAATAGAAGCACTGAAGTTGAGATACATCAACCTATATTTATGCCAACTATATATTAAATATTTTACCTAAAGAGATTAACTTATATTTATTTTTTAAAAAAATTAGATGGGTCATAGCTAAAAGCAACTGCATTTCTGTAATAATACTATACACATTGCTGAGATGCAAGAGAGTCGTGATCAATATGTTACCTAGTTTCAGTGTATGTTACTTTGAAAAGAACATGTTTTGTGTTATCCTAACCTTTGGAAAATTCACCAAGCCTGGTATATAAAGCTGAACAGCTTATTGTAATGACTATAACACGTTACACATTTTTGTACTTTCAGCAATTTTTATTCTTACAGAAGAAAAGACATTGCTCACTAAATATGAATGCTGCACATGTTAGCAATAGAAATATTGATTTTTGTAACTTTGCACTTGCCTTAACTTTTCCACACATATATACAAACACAAATAACACACAGAGGGGGAAAAAAGAAGATCAAGGGAAATAAAATCCACAAAATAGGCAAGTTTTGCATTATTTAATGAATGATGACACATGAGCATATTTACAACAGTACTTGTAAAGAGCACACGATGCCGTAAGTTTGTTAAAGCACAAGGTGTACTTTGTCTAGATTAAAGAAACAGAAAAACAAAAACAAACAAAAAAAACCCTTTTGGTGTGATTTTGCTTTAGGTTTAAAAAGTTGGATGTTTAAAAAAAATCTTTATTACTTGCATATGAATATTTTTGTATAATAATATCTGAAGAAGGTTTTAAAACAAAACAAAAAACCCTACTTGCTTTATGGTGTGCAAATTTTAGAGAAAAATAAACAGGGTATGTGTCCAGTTTGTAAAAAAATGTTCTCCTTTCAAGATTACTCTTTCACTGGCTGAATGCAAGGTTATGACAACTTGAAATACTTTTTTTGTGAACTGACAAAGAAAAAATAAAGCAATGTGAATAATTTGCGTATGCAAACTTTTTTTAAAATAAATTGTTGCTAATAACAATACAAATTTAACATCATGATAGTGAACGCTTTGCAGATTCCAGTTTAGTGATTTGATTCGTAGGACATACTGGGCCAGAGCATACGCATTGAATAAACTGGCACAGCTCCACTGGAGACGATGGAGCTGCTCCAGCTTACACCAGCTGAGAACCTGACCTTTTGCTTAAGAATACTTTTAACAGTAAATAACCCTCCATTAATATTTTCTTTCTTGTTGTTTCCTCTTGTTCTGCTGGTTTATTTCTTTAGGATGTGTATAGTAGAGACATATTCTTTTTTCTTAAAAACAGGAAGGGGTTTGGTTTTACCCATAGTAAAGCAAGTAGCGCAGTCTCATAACTCTCTGAGGGAAAGATTTCACGTATATGTGTGGGTCCACGCATATGTGTTCAATTTACTACTGCATTGCTCCAGTTTTATGACTGCTTAGCTCCATTGGAACCACAGGGTGACAGGGGAATAGAGAAACGTGGCAGTGAGTCATTTTTTTTAGCAGTGTGTGTGCATGGCGTGTGCGAGCAGAGTGGAAGACCCTGACTGACACTGGAACTGTAGTGGAACAGAAGTAGCTCAAATCACAGCAATGTTGTCATTGGACAAATGAAAGCCAACAAGAAAATGTCCAAAAAGGCATTATTGAAAACCTGGATGAATATTTTTCTTTTTTTAAGTTTGTTGAATATGGCATCATGCCTGGGCCAGGACAAATTCCATCCTTGGTTTTCTGAATGGAGTGTAAGCTCTGTGGTTCTCAGCTGCAGTGTCGTAAATCAGGAGTGTCATTATCCAAGGCAACGGGTTTATACCCATGTTATACCAGTCACGTGAACAGCAATCATCTTCTTTTTTGCTTTTCTATCAAGACTGTCATCTCCTCAACTCCTTGAAAGACGCAACAAACACTTAATTTGTTTCCACTCTTTCATTATTTTTTTTTTTAAGTTGTGTATCCCCTCAGATTCCAGGGAAACTACTACAGATTTGAACCTCTGTGACACAAGAATCTGGGGCCTTGCAATGAGAGACAGGCACCAGGGTACATCAGCTCTTACAAAGGTTGATCATATGCCACAGCTAGAGCTTAAGTTGGCAAAAAAGCTAGTGATCTTCTCCCTGGTGGCTCAGGCCCTAGACCACCCTGTGTCTTTGTAGCTCATGAGATTCACAAGACTTTTAAGACATGACAATTGGATCAATTTATGTGCAGCAACTCATATTTAAATACATTTTTAATATAACCACTGTATTTTGCACCTACAGTCTGGAGCCTGGAGTCAAGATGACCTATATTACAAAACATTGTTTCTACAGACAGTCACCTTTTTGAACTTTCAAGCTGTCTGCTGAATCTACTTTTACTGACTTTTTTATCTTTGCTATACGAAATACCGGTAAGATCATCTGATTAAATGATCATGGTTTCACCAATGTCAACATGATTCATTGGCCTGGTATGGTGGCAGGAAATGCATTTAGCATTCTGTTAGACATCGTAAGAGTTATGATTACCCAACTACCAGCATGTCAAGTGCACAGAAATACGGCATCTACTGTAAATTCAAAAAGTATTTATGTCTATTTAGTTACATTTTTTTACTATTGCTATTAAACAGACATTAATAATAATAAAAAAATAAGAACACAAAGGGGGGTCTATTCTTTACTGTATTACTCTGCATTCCTTGCAGTTCTTAGACTCATGACTGAGACAAGTATGAACGCAGAAATTTTATTAATTGCTGATATTCCTTCCCAAAATTATGTATATGTAAACAGACTGGGAAGCCACATAGGGCTGCATGCTTGAAGAGAGACAGCTGCAGGAAAAAGTAAGTAATCAAGAAGTTTGCTTGGAAAAGCACTCCAGAGTCTTCATTCCACAAAGATAAATAAATAAAGAGAGAGAAAGACAGAGACAGGCAAACAAACAAAAAGATAAAAAGCACCAACAAGCACCTGTACTGATCAAAATATTTAGAGTACATCTAGAAAACTTTCTTGGAGACTCCTGACCCGCACCACATAGAGTGTTATCTGGAACTCTATATTACGCAATGGCTGTTTCCTGACAAAACCACAGAATCATTCTTGTGTTCTTTTCTTTTCTTCTGCTGCTAGCTCTCATCCTCATACAGCCCTCCCCTTCAGCATCATGTAACTCAAATACTGGAAACAAAGTTCCTGAGCATAGGAAACTACCTCTGCTTTTGAAGGTCTTTTGGACCATCATCATTTTATTATTATAATCAATTCCATTCATTGATTAGATTATAGATTTTCCATCTCCTTTATGAGTACTTGTTTACCGATTGTATTTTTTCCAACATATGTTTTTTATCTGATTGGGTTTTTTTTTCATATCTACTTTATTTTGCATAGATAATTGAATCTGGTAATAAATGGAAAAAATTGCTTAAGTATTAGGTTTGCTCTCTTAGGATTTCAGTGTGGTGTCTGTAATTGAAATACAGGTTCTCAAACAGAGCTCTGAAATGCAACTATTCACATGCTTAAGAGCTTACGTTAACTACAGCATCAGGGAGATCAGAATGTGATTTGAAGTAATACATATATAACTGAAACTTAAATGTTCAGGTATTTATAGTATCCACTGAAGTACAAATAAAGCTGTTGTTTGTAAGTAAAGAGCTGTTTTAGTTCAACCAGAGGACTATATACAAGGTCTTCTGTTAAACAACCTGGTAAGAATCATAAAAGACATGTTGGTAGTCATATACTACAAAAGGTGACGATGAGAATAAGAAAAAGAGACGTTACAATGCACGCTGATCTGTAATTGCAGTTTAAGTTTTCAAAATGTCTCCAAAAGGTCAGGGGAACAGATCCTCACCTGAAATGGGCTCATGGGTTACACACAAGTTAGTTTCAAAGCTCAGTGAAAGCAAATGTCAAAAGTAAAATGAATAAGCTTTTTTTCAGCAGAATGGGAACTACAGTACTGAGAATAGTGCTAACAAAGGAGATAAAACAGTAAAATAGAAGTGATGTTTAAATGCATTTTCTAGAGATTGAAAAATAGGCTCCACAAAATTAGTCAGAGATGTTTAAAGCGCTTTCTTTTCCAGTTACATCCAGTTCCTTCTTTTAAATCAATATGCTTGCCACAAAATCAAATAACTATTCTTCTAGGCTATGAACGCTGATGAAACTTAACTAATTTATTATGTTTTCCATACTTACATTGCAGAGGAATATACACTGGGAAAGCTAAAGCTAGAACAAAACCTATGCCCTTTATGATTACTTCTTATGTCACTCTCATTTCTGTCTTGAGAAATTAGGTGTTGACTGTCATCAGATTCATTATTGACTATGGCAGAGACAGCCGTCAGAAGCAACACAGCCCAGATATTTGATGTGGGAATATACTGTGGCTTCTCTGTCAGCTGTACTGCATACGCTGCCAACAACCACCACAGGCTTTTTGTACTCCAGGTAGTGTCATCCTGCACTCCATAGTAGCAGCACATGTACTGGAGTGAATGGAAAGAAATACCGAAGCACTGAAGGAGGAATGTACCATGAAAGAGGATGCAAGAAAGAAAAATAGCTATTCCTCCTATGCTGGTTGACATGTCATCCCACGTGATAAACTCCTTGTTGCCTTGCTTGGTCCCAGACAAGATGAGATAGGCAATGCTGAGCCACACTGTTTGAACTTCTCCATGCAGTGTTTGCTCAGCCACCTCTACACTCCCTACGGCACGGGGTGACTTCCTCCAAGTTAGCTTCCAAAACTCATTGGGGTGTACCTACTAATGATATGCTCTACTTGGCAATAGCATTTCATGTACTAACAGTGTACCACATTATTTTGCTGTCTTCTGGAAAGACAGTTTTTGCTTTTCATATCCTACTTGTTTTGATACCTCTAAGAGGACATTCTCATTATAGAAAATTGGTTGTAAAGTTAAGGACTGTATGTTTATTTGGGTATACTGTGGTATGAACAAGTGAGCATACTGTGGTATGAAAGCAGAGACTAGTTTGAAATGTAAGTAACGGTGAAGAGCAGCATTTCTTCTAATGACTGAAATCACAGAACACACAATTCTAAACAAATTGCTAATTAGCAACTAATGTAACCAATAGATGCCTGGGGGGGGGTGGGGGGGGGGGGGAAAGAAAGAAAAGAAAAAAACAACCAAACCTCCTTAGATTAACCAAATGAAATACAATAAAAAGATAGCAACCTAAATATGCATTTGCCAAAAAGATTTGAACATCTTGTAAAGGAACTGTTGCAAGCTATTAAGCTCATGATACATTTGAAAAACCCTCAAAAACTATGTTTTCATCCGTAGTAACTTTGTAGAAGTTGCCTCGGTCTCTCTGGTAAATAATTAGCATTTTTAAACTGATTAAATAAATATTTATATAACGGATTAGAAGGGGTTTCAAGGGCTTATTACAGGCTCTCTTTGTTGTAAATAGGATAGAACAGCACTGATCTCATCTCCTGGGTAAATAATGTATTTTATAACTTTTAATTAAAAATGGGAGAAGTGGAAATTCTTCTAAACAAATACTGAAATACCATCAAGGATTTTATTCAAAAGTGACAAAAGGCATCAGACTTAAAAAACAGAAGGATATTCCATCCTTGATTTCTGTTTTCTTGCTAAAATAAAATGTTAGTTGCTGAAAGTTCCCTTCGGAGCTTGTCCTGTGGGGCTGAGAAATGAGGTCTGGCCTTCAAACTTACATGGACCACTTTACAAAAACTGTTGTGGTTGGAGCTGAATTAACTTTAAGTAGAGAGTTTGTAAGATTTGTCATCTGATATGCTTTATACATCAACAGAATCTGGAGCACAAGTGATAGTGTTATGGAGTTTTTATTTCAATATGGAAAGAGATAGCTCTGTTCCTGGAGAGTTTATGCTCACAGATGAGGAATTTATGCAACTGATCATCCTTATATCAGTCTCGATGAAAAAAAAAGTCTACTCAGAAACAGCAGAAAAGAATTTAGTTTTCCTCCTGACTCCTACTTGTAGGTGACAACTGCAGGAGGGAGAGAGCTTCACCCTCTTCCCAGAACTACAAATGAATTTACAGTGGGTGTGAAGTAATTTTCCTACCCTTCCTTCAATTGCAAAATTATTTCTGGAGAAATATTTTTTCTCTTCAGATCCTTGTTGTCTTGCAATATTTTGTAGGATGTGGCTACTATAGAAAATAAGTTGCAAAGCTGTGGAGTAGAAGTGTAAATCTCCTCTATTAGTTATGAAAAACACATGCCGCAAAAAAGCCCAGACAAGTACAAAAAAGGCTAGGTACCTGCTTCAGATAGCTCTTAGGAGGTGCCACTGAGTAGAAATAAAGCACAGTCCTACGTATATTGCACTAGGACAAACAGTACTGGCTTTCAAGTCCAGCCCTTACTATAAGTACCCAATGTGGTACTTTTCTTGAGCTTAAATCTGAAAAATTTTTGTTCTTATTTCTGTCTTGGATATATTTTTCCAGACCATCACTTTCTACTGCTCAGAAGTCATTAAACATTTATCCTAAATACATTGTTTCTGTGCCAATGTTGCTGCTATGCTCAAATAATTCATTTTGTGCTTATGCACAAAGTAATACTGTATTAAATATTATCTATGTTCTTCTCAGCCTTTTTTCTTAAGATAAACAAGACAAGTTAGTCTAGTCTTCCCATAATAATCTTCTCCCTCATATTACATAAGGTTTCTCTGCAATGGTTCTGGTTTGAATACATCCTTCTGGAATATGGTTGAGCCTGCAGTATCCTGTTAATAATCTACAAGAAATTTTCCACCAAGACTTTGTAAAATGTCACTGATATGTCTATCTCTATTTCAGACATACCTTTCCTGACTACAATAATTTATTTTTTTCAAGCATGTCTAGAACAGTGACTCAAAATTGCCTCATGATGAACTGCAAACTCTATATATAAGGATTTGTCGTTAGGGGTTATTTTCGGGGGCTGTTTTTTGAAGGAAGTTGTTATAATCCCTCATAAATTTATGCATATTATTCTTAGACCTATTGATTGATAATGCATCCCAAATTTGTGAATCAGAACTTTTCTTTAGCGCAGCTAAGAGTAAAGACACTGATGATGACTGTCCGTAAGATTGATCTAAGAAGAGCTCTGTTAACGTGTCTCCTGACTGAAAGATTTGCTTTTCAATGTAATCTAACAAAAAATCCTTTGTTCTTTTATCATTTTTTTTATCACTGTTTTTTTTAACAGTGTCTCTGTTAACTAATTGTTTCCCACACAGCAGTAAATGTTTCACTGAAATCCAGATATATTAGATTTATTCTATTTCCATTTTCTAGAAAACCAGAGGCCTTATCTGGATGGAGTTGCACAATGGATAGACAATAGACCCACACTATTCAAATTCCTTTTTATTTTCCTCCATAGCTTTCACTAGTCTCTTCAAAAATATTTCAAAATCCTGCCTACTGCTGAAGACAGATAAAGCAGTCTGTGTGCAGCTGTCACTTTTTCTCCATTTCTTAAATGAAGGTACTACAATTCCAATTCTTTAGCCAATAGGTACAGTTATCAACTTCAAAAATGTGTTAACAATTCTTTCTATTTGACCTGCATTTAATGTACAGGTGTTTTAGACCTCTGGGATGGATATCATAGAATCACAGAGTCATAGAATGGTTTAGGTTGGAAGGGACCTTCAAGATCATCTAGTTCCAAACCCGCTGCCATGGGCAAGGACACCTCCTACTAGACCAGGTTGCTCAAAGCCCCAGCTAGTCTGGTCTTGAACACATCCAGGGATGGGGCCTCCACAGCTTCTCTGGGAAACCTACTCCAGTTTGTAGTGAAAAGACACCAGTCTTGTAGTGAAAAATTTCTTTCTGAGATCTAATCTAAATCTACCTTCTTCCAGTTTGCAGCCATTACCCCTCATCCTATCACCACATGCCCTTGTAAAAAGTCCCTCTCCAGGTTTCTTGTAGGTCCCTTTCAGATACTGGAAGGCTGCCATGAGGTTTCCCTGGAGTCTTCTCTTCTCCAGGCTGAACAACCCCAACTCTCTCAGCCTGTCCTCATAGCAGAGGGGCTCCGGTCCTCCGGTCATCTTTGTAGCTCTCCTCTGGACCTGCTCCAACAGGTCCATGTCCTTCTTGTGCTGAGGACTCCAAAGCTGGACACAGTACTCCAGGTGGGTTCTCATGAGAGCAGAGTAGAGGGACAGAATCAGCTCCCTCCACCTGCTGGCCACACTTCTTCTGATGCAGCCCAGGATGTATTTGGCCTTCTGGGCTGCAAGTGTACATTGCCAGCTCATGTGGAGCTTCTCATCTACCAACACTCCCGAGTCCTTCTCCTCAGGGCTGCTCTCCATCCATTCTCTGCTCAGCCTGCATTTGTGCTTGGGGTCACCACGACCCACGTGCAGGATCTTGCACTTCGCCCTCAACTTCATGAGGTTTGCACAGGCCCACCACTCAAGCCTGTCCAGTTCCCTCTGGATGGCATCCCTTCCCTCCAGCGTGTCAACCACTCCACGTAGCTTGGTGTTTGCAAACTTGCTGAGGATACACTCAATCCCAACATCTATGTCACCAACAAGATGTTAAATAATAACTCCAAATTGAATGTTACCTCATTCTTGGATTTAGCAATTCCATTTGCTTACTGTCTTTCGCATTATCTTTTGGGATAGTTGGCTAGTCATATTCATCAATCACACCAAAAAAAAAGGCAAAAATTTGATTTACATTTGGATTCATGCTGTCACTGCCTTTAATCTTTGCTCCGTTGTCATTGTGTCTCAGGGGTGAGGGTAGAGGTGGGAGGTCTTTTCTTGTTCTTGTTTATTTGTATCATTATTTTTATGGTATAAGTTCATTTGCAAGTTCTAAATCAGCTTGACTTTTGCCAGTGTTGACTTTATTTGACCACAGAGACCTTTAAGTTTACTTTGCAAGTATGTATTTCTTTTTTCCACTCTTTAGTGAAAGAGTGTTTCTTTGTTTATTCTTTTTGAGGAAGGGATTTCCCTAATGAGTCTACTGCTCTTCCCTATACTTTTTCCATGTATGTTTTCACATCTCTTCCTCATGTTGGTCATCTTGAAACTAGCAAATTAAACAGTGACTGGGCCCATTCTTTGGCCCTGGGGGGCAACAGGTGCATTGATAATATTAAACTCTTTTGGCATCAAAAGAGATGACTTATCCAAATTGCCTATTAGGAATGGTCATGCAGGCTTGCTCAAGCACTGACTAGTAGATCCCTTGGTGGCCCAGAGCAAAATCATGCCAGGGACCCTTTTAACAATGTGAGAGTGAGTTAACAGAGCACCACAGGCAATGCTTAATTAATTCGTGGAGATGAGTCACTGTGTTCCCCAGCTCTTCCTTCACATTCGCTGCAAACAAGGGCAGAAAGTTGTTAATTCTCACAATCTTATAATGAGCTTCACAGATTCTGGAGCATATCTTAAAGCTTAAATACTCAAAAAAAATATTTGGGGGATTATTTTACCAACCTTTTTAGAGAAAAAATGCTCAATCTTAACAAGTTCAAAAAACAGCTGGAAAACACTAAGTAGCAACACACTAAAGGTTTAGAGACTGAGATATTTCCCTATTTAAGACTAAATGTCTTGTGAATTTGATGAGAGGGGTGTAATTTACAGCTTTGAATACCTGAGTGTAGACCACTTGAGACTGCAGACTTCGTACAACTTCAACTTTGCTAAACGTCATCTGGCTTGCAACCAAACAGATTTCAGATGAGTTCTTAGACAGTCAACCTACTAGTGCATGTAGGGTCAAGTATGAAGGCCATAATACTTTCTATAGCAGGGAGTTTGGACAGCCTAGAGAAGCCTTGGCATTCTCTTTGTTTGTACAAGGTGAAATAGTATTGTAAAAAAAAATTTAGATATTTTGATTTGATGGAAAAAATTGAAGTTATATTGTATTCAAAAATATATAGAAAGTAGCTGCCTTCAGCTCAATAGTATGATGTAATTGATAGGCTGTTGTGGTTTTTTTAATTTACCAGTGGAGAAAAAAAAAATCACTTACTATGTACACATAAAACTTTCCATAAATGGTATTCTTAACTCTGGTTGTTATTTTCTCCTCATTTCTACACTAGCAGACTTAATCAAGATTGAAGAAATGAAGAAGATGTCATCAGTAGTTTCTTCTGCATTTTCAGTCCAACTACTGACCTAATTTAATTATAATCTTCAACTTTTTCCAGAGAAAACTTAACTGGGACATGAATTAGCACATATGCTTCTCACAGTCTGCAGCACCTTCTGATGTGAAATATCAGAGCATGACAGGCTATGGATTAAGTGAAAGGACAAAACAACAACACAATCAATATTGGGAAACGTGTTTTTCATGGGTTTAAAAAAGCAGCCAACAACAAACAAAAAAAGTAGAAAGCAAAGCATGAGATTTATTGTGTGCCATCTAAAAATGAGACTCAGCTAATTCACAGATTGAAATAAAGATATATTATTAGTAGTGTAATATGAGAAACAGAGATAAAAAGCTGGCACATGTTAGTAAATCTTGTACCTTGCATTTGAAATAACAGTCAGTGGTTTGTGGTTTGTGTGGGTTTTTTTGGTTGTTTTATTTTTCTTCTAACCAACAAGCTTTTCCAAAACATGATTTAGGCCTCCCTGCTTCCCATTACATAAAAATACAATGTTTTTCTGGTATTTCTTGTATTCTGTTTGATTCTGTGGAAAAGAATTTTGAATATTTAAGAAAGTTCCTGATCTGGATTAACACAGAAAGAATTTCCAAAAAAATGAAACTGTCACTTTGTTTTGTTTTGCTTTTTTCCCCGAGGCATCCCTCTGTAATGGAACTACTGAAATCTTATTGCATGCAACTGTTACAAATACTAGTAGGTTTTAACACCTGTTTTGGGGACAGACCACTGAAGATATTTTCTTCCTGTTTTAACTGAATTTGCCATTTTGACGAATAATTCTCTTATTTCATATGTCTCTATTCATGCTGCTATGGAGATTTTATTTATTTGTTTGTTTGTTTGTTTATTGTGGAGCTACTCCTGTAGAATTTTGGATTTTCTCTATATTTTCATGTGGTGAGTTGACCTTGGCTGGCTGCCAGGTGCCCATCAAGCCGATATTTCACTCACTTTCTTCAAAAGGACAAGGGGAGAAAGCATGATGAAAGACTCATGGGTCACGATAAGGACAGGGAGATCACTCAGCAATTACCATCATGAGCAAAACAGACTAGACTCAGAGAAATTTAATTTATTCCCAATCAAAATCAGAATAGGATAGCAAGAAATAAGAACAAATCCAAAAAAACCTTCCCCCCACCTCAACCTTCTTCCCACGCTCAACTTCATTCCCAACTTCTCTACCTCCTCTCCGTGAGTAGCTCAGATGGATGGGCAACAGCAGTTCTTCAGGAACAGACTGCTGCAGTGTGGATCCCCCATAGGTTCACATGTCCTGCCAGGGGCCTGCTCCGTTACAGACACAGCTTACTGCAGAGCACATCCACTCGCTCTGTCATGGGGTCCTCCATGGGCTGCAGGTTGGGTGTCTGCTCCACCATGGACCTTCACGGGTTGCATGGGGACAGCCTGCCTCGCCATGGTCTTCACCATGGGGCTGCACAGGAATCTCTGCTCCGGCACCTGGAGCACCTCGTCCCTCTCCTTCTTCACCAGTGTTTGAGTCTGCAGGGTTGTTTCTCTCACATTTTCTCAGCTCCTCTCACACAGCAGTTTTTCCCTTTCTTAAATATGTTATTGCAGAGGTGTTACCACCATCGCTGATGGGCTCAGCTTTGGCCAGCAGTGGGTTCATCTTAGAGCCGTATGCAGCTGGCTCTGTTGGACGTAGGGGAAGCTGCTGCATCTTCTCATAGAAGCCACCCCTGCTGCCCCCATGCTACCAAAACCTTGCCAGGTACACCCAATACATTCCATTAGTGTGACCTGCAATGAGACCATCTGGTCATTTGTTTGGAAGCTTTCCTGTTTCTTTTCTAAGTTGCCATTGTATGTATTTACCAAGGAAAATAGTGCCAATTTACAGAGGTTCAGCAGTTATATAATCAGCATTATGTTAAATGATGATTGCTGTTCTCTAGAAAGCACAAAATGTGCCTACTCTGGTTACCTAGTTTTTATGTTGACCAAATAACCACAGCCGAAGGAACACCATTTAAGTACTTTTAACCAATTTTTAACTATTCAATACTTCTTGTGCAAAATGTGTGCACCGGTCATTCGACTTTATTTTGTTTTGCTTCATATGGGTGAAGCACCTTTCAATCATCTAATTTCCTACTTAGCTTAACACCATACCCACAGTTTAGGATTTATTTATTTGTTCTTTGTGGCTATATTTATTGCCTTTCCACACAGCAGGAAGACTGTTTCCTGTTATGAAGTGTACCAATGACATGCAAATGACCGCAGTGGTCTAACAAAATCAGGAAATCTAAAGTGAAGGCACCTAACATGTCCTTGCCACCTGCCAGTGTATTAAACTAAATTAAAAGAGGGCAAGAAGATGGCATCACAGTGAGGATTATGGATGAAGTGTCAGGCATTATTTTAAATCTTCTTGTCTTCTGTCAACTTAAATCAAATTCTTGAAATGTACTGGGGCGGAGAACAGGGAGGTGGCTCTGCAAAGTGCCTAAATTAAATATGTTTCTTTTTTCTTCTGAAGCACGATCATTTCCAATACTTATTCAGAGTAATACCTGTTAAATGTGGTTAAAAATGTAATATTTATTGCTTCTGCTGTTATCAGTCCTGCAGGGCTAGCTATAGCTGGGAACAAGTGGAGGCTTCTCCACAGAAATAACCGAAGTAACACTGACTGCAGTCTAAGGCAATATCTGAGGCAATGATCCAATTTACTGATGTCCTCAGGTCACCCAGGTGCCATAGCCGACATAAAATGAAGGCAACGTGACTGCAGAGTGGTCACCAAGGGAATAGGGAAATCAGCGGGGTTGCAAAAATATACACGCGGGCATGATGTGACCTGGAGAACATTTACTACAAAGAATGAAGAAGGAGGTTGGAAAAGATTGATTATGATACCTCAAGTTGGATGGAGAAGGAAAAACAAGAGTATAATTTCGTTAGCATGCTCTGCCCATCACCGGATCTTTCAGAGCTGGGGTCACTGCCGCCTGTCAAAACACAAGCGTACATTGTGTCCTTACGGAGGAATTTGAGACTTCTCAGGAGAAGTTAGTCTCAGAGCGCAGACTGACAATACACTGCCCATCTTTATGATACACAGTTACCTTGTGACATTCACAGCCCTACCTAAGAGTTTGTGTTCTTTGCACTGTGCAGGAAGAAAACCTCGCATTTAAGGCAGTGAATCACAGAAAACAGCACATGGAGTAACGAACATCTACGCCAGAGGATACAAAACGATGAGAGCAAACACACATAATGAAGTGTACCTTTCTCTCAGAGTTGGAGATTTCCCTTCAGGCCAGCATAGGTTGTCTGTCACCAACAGAAATTCAGCCCCTGAGCTGAGCATCTGTGAAAGCTCCTTCTCAAGCACGGACTGGTGTAAGGGTTGTGAAGACTTCACGCTCTTCCTCCTCTGTTCCTGCCTAGGGTGATGGGACTGATTTAAGCACTATCAAGTAAGGATTTCTGAGGCAGGATAAATCCCTTCCATTGAAGCTGTTCCACTTCACAAAGAGTAATCAAATATCCGGTAGTCCAAAGAAAGCACAGGAAAAAAGACTTTGTAGCCTATGGGTAAGGAGCTTGTTTATGAAGAGGATGTCTAAATTCATATACCTTCTCCCTTCATTTATTCCCATGTTGCTTAAAGTTTGCAGGTTCACCCTCTCCAGCAAAGTAACTTTTTTTTTTTTTCCCCAAGAAACGTGGGACAGCCAAAGGCATTGGATCACAGAATATGGGGGTTTTTTTCAGTGAATTTAGACTCCCTTTTGTTTTGCAGATGGATTTTTTTGCAATGTTCTTTGTTTTGGTCACTTATTGCTTCATAGGAAAACATGCATTTTTCCAAAATGATTAAGTAAATTGGTAACAAGCTCTGTAAGAAATGATAATAAATACTGCTGGGGTATTTTCCCCAATTTGTTTCTATTTGGAGGTTAAGAAACCTAGACACAATTTCCTTAATGATTTGACACCAGATTATTGCTGAAGTCCCTCATGACCTCATTGTAAATCCATGCAAAATAGACCTGAGTGGGACAACCTACGAGTTTAATACCTGAGAAGAGATACTTAAAGACACAAAGATTTCAGAAGGAGGTGAGAATCCCAAAAATCCCATAGGTGGGCTTTTTTGCCTCTCAAGAAGCATGCCTGAGAATCTGTCTCAAACAGAAGGGATTTCTTGCAGGCTTGATTAAATGTTACAGTCTCCCCAGAGTCCTTATCCTTTGCTCATACTACTTTATTGTGCTTTCGTCTATTTAATTTTTTTGTTATTATGAAAAGGCACAGGGTTTTTATAAATACCTAGCAAATGTACTTATACATTAATTTACTGGCCTCACAGTTGAGAAAAAATCTGTAATTGTTTAGGCATTAAAAGGAAAACTATAGCGAGACTACCTACCTATAAGACCATTTCACATTCATTAACAAAAACCTTTTTCCTGTTCTCTCCTTGCCTGATGTACCTACCTTTTGCCTTTAATGCCTCAGATTCTCTTGCTAGCTCTTTTCTTTGGATAGAAGTAAGTGGCTGCATTTTAATGTTGGGGTTTTTTCCCTTCTTGAGTTTCCTGAAATATTAAAGGGTAAAAAGTATGTCTAACAAGAACAAAGAATTTATAACTATATGACAGGAATAATAATGCAAACAAACACAAGAACTGATATATTAAAGTGGGGGAAGATGACTGCATAATAATTTGTAATTTATTGTGAGTCAGATACATATTTTAATATTTTAATTTAATTGTTATTAGGTTCAGGTACATGGAGAAATAACTTATTAAAATTTGCCATGACACAGATGCAGAAGCACTAAAGAAGACAATGGTATGGATTGTAAGAATAGGATGAAAATTCTTGCTTCTGACTTAACATTTGTCTTCAGAAAACCCCTTACTTTTACCAACCTTAGCGTCTTGTTTTCTTGGATATTACTGTACTGAGGCACTAATGGTGACTACTGTACTGGTCTTACACATAGAGAATGAAAATGAAACAAAGTCTACATTCAGACTTAAGTTTCTCATGTTAGGTTTTCATATCTTTTGTACACAGCCTTGTACACACACTTTGCCCAAGCTCTGTGCTATCAAGCAAGCTCAGGTTTGACAGCTGTCTGGCATGAGTAGGGCACAGTGATTTCAGCAGTGTTTACACCAAGCATAGCATCCTTCAGTGGAGCTCTCTGGCAGCTATTGGGTGCAGAATATATGACATATTTTGCAAAGAAGTCTTGTAGCAAGAATATGAAAGGTTCACAAAAAGAAAGACAAAATCCAAGGGAATAAAAGCACAGACCCTGATTTGAGCAAGCGCAGCATCAACCTAAAGCACTGTAAGCATGAAATGATCATCTGGTTAGAGTCTGAATATTAAAAAGAACTCTGAAGTAGCTCTAAGTAACATTATGTACAGACACATAATTTCTTGTTAGATTAAGTCTAGCAAAACAATCTAAAAATGTACACATACATGTATTTAAATGATTTTTTTTGGTAGTCTTCATGGTGCACATTCGGCCCTAGCATCCACATTCCCTCTTCTGTCTGATGGCTCTTGCTCCAGCTGTAATGAATATGAACACACCTCCCGGGAACACATTTGGCATTGGAGCCTGCCAATTAGGATGCACAGAGTGAAATTTCACAAGAGACTATGAACTTTGAAGGTAATTCAGAGGAGACTATTGTTGAGAATTGTGTTCATTTCTTTTTCAGATGGATGACTTTTTATATAACACTGATCTGTCCCTTGTTGTCCCCTTTCTATTCCATATTTGCCAATGTCATCTACCCACCAGTAAGAAAAAATCCATTTTGGTAACTGAGGGAGAGTGATTCTCACGCTACCATAAAGCATAACCTAACTCAGCACCTCATAAGCAGTATAAACAATGTCATAAGTTCTTTTTGTGATCATTCCTGTGTTCACATGAATGAGTAGTACATTGTGTTTCTGGAGCATCTTTAATACAATGTCTCAAACTGATTTTGCAGCAACTATCAAATTATAATGCCTATGTGACCTAAGCAATTTTCAGTAGTCCCACTTATCTGAACAGCAAACTTTTAGAGTTTATTTAGAAGATTATATTTTAAAATATATTTTAATCACTTTCATTAAGTTAATAAAACTTAATTGCTTTTATAATTTGAAAACTAAATATTAGCAGAAATTTAAATGTAGAAGTATATAACTTCAAGAACTGAAGTTTTTATCACTATTTAAAACCTGAACTTTCTAAAATTCCAAAATGTTAAATTACTCTAGACAAATTGCTTAATCACTTTTTATCCGAGTTTATATCTGTTTTCAATAACAATAAAGAATTCAAACTTCAACTAAAGTTGAGTAGGGCAGAAAATGGAACTAAAGCCAGACTGAATTTAAATAATACTATCACAGCATTTCTCTAAAAATTATTACCTTAAATATCCAGGGCTATTAGATTTCATGTATCCCTTTAAAAAACAGCAACAAACTAAACTATACTTAGCATCTGTCATTTGGTATGCATCCAGAGGCAACAGAGTAGACACTCCCATCCCTTTTAGTCACTATAATAATCTAGACATGATCCTTCCTAGGAAATGCAATATATATTCTCTAGAGTATAATGGCATAACTTTCATAAGAGTCTAAATTCAGAAAAGCAATGAACATCATGATAGTCTATTACCATAAACCGTGTCACCATCTAGATTAAAGCATTACGGTCTCGGGTTGGGACAAATAGAGCTACCTGGTTATGGGCCATGCCAGAAAGCACTCAAAGAATCTGGAATGGGAAGTCATCTTCAGTATGACGTTGTATTCACCCTAAAGTTCCTGAAACTTCTGCTTTTTATTGGCTTAATTCCACAAAATTTTTAAAATAGCCATCTGGACATTGATAACAATTTTAATAGAGTAACTCTTTCCCTGCTTGTCAAGCATCCGATGCACCAGTGGCAATATATAAAACAGTAACAAAAATTATACTAAGTATAAAACACAGTGGGTCCCATTATTAAGCACCTAACCTGTTTATGTAGCTGTTCAGGGTCCAACCTAACGTGCAGGTGAATTAACAGGGAGTATCTTAGAATCATAGAATCACAGAATGTGAAGGGTTGGAAGGGACCTCTAGACATCATCTGGTCCAACCCCCCTGTCAGAGCAGGTTCACCTACAGCAGGTTGCACAGGATGGCGTCCAGACGAGTTTTGAATTTCTCCAGAGTTGGAGACTCCATCAGCTCTCTGGGAAGACTGTTCCAGTGCTCCGCCACCCTCAAAGGAAAGAAGTTCCTCTTCACTTTCAGATGGAACTTCCTATACTCCAGTTTGTGCCCGTTACCTCTTGTCCTATCACTGGGCACCACTGAAAAAAGACTGACCCCCTCCTCCCAGCACCCTCCCTTTAAGTATTTGCAAACATTGATGAGATCCCCCTCAGTCTTCCCCAGACTAAAGAGACCCAACTCCCTCAGCCTTTCCTCATAAGAAAGATGCTCCAGCCCCCTCTTCATCTTCGTGGCCCTTTGCTGTACCTTCTCCAGCAGTTCCCTGTCCTTCTTAAACTGGGGAGCCCACAACTGGGCACAGTACTCCAGATGTGGCCTCACCAGGGCAGAGTAGAGGGAGAGGATGACCTCCCTTGACCTGCTGACCACACTCCTCTTGATGCACCCCAGGCTGCCATTGGCCTTCTTGGCCACAGGGGCACATTGCTGGCTCATGGTCACCCTGTTGTCCACCAGGACTCCCAGGTCCCTCTCTGCAGAGCTGCTTTCCAGCAGGTCAGCCCCTACCCTGTACTGGTGCATGGGGTTATTCCTCCCCAGGTGCATGACCCCACACTTAGTTTTGTTGAACTTCATACAGTTTCTCTCTGCCCAACTCTCCAGCTTGTCCAGGTTGTGCTGAATGGCAGCTCGGCCTTCCGGTGTGTCATCCACCCCTCCCAGTTTTGTGTCATCAGCAAACTTGCTGGTGGTACACTCCATCCCTTCATCCAGATCATTGATGAATACATTGAACAGGAGTGGACCCAGTACTGACCCCTGAGGAACACCACTAGTAACAGGCCTTCAACTAGACTCTGCCCCACTGATCACAACACTCTGAGACCTACCTGCTAACCAGTTTTCAATCCACCCCACTGTCCATTCGTCTAACCCACATTTCCTAAGCTTGCTGGAAAGGATGCTGTGGGAGACGGTGTCAAAAGCCTTGAGGAAGTCAAGGTAGACAACATCCACTGCTCTCCCCTCATCTATCCATCCAGTTATGCCATCGTAGCCATCGTAGGGAATATGGTTCAGGCAAAACACCTGCATAATTCCACAGACTAAACTTTTTATAATGTCTTGCCTATGGTTTCCACATATGGCATTACCAGTGATTAGGTGGAGTAACATAAGCTCTAAAACAGAGTGCTCACAAGCGCAGGGGGGGTGGGGGGATTGGTGTTAATTATTATTATTATTTTCATGGTCATACTTTGGAAAAACTGTGAGTTGCTTTGCAGGCAGGCCAGGTACCAAGTTTGCGGTATTTCTACATAAATCCAAAAAATGCTCTGGGGCCACGTTCTGGAGTAGCCCATGTTAGTAGCTCCTTGGGAAAACCTGCAGTGTATTTTGTGCCTTAGGATGTTTTCCAGTACTTGCTTACCAAATAGATTTTCTGGTCACTCTGTGAAACCTCCAAATGCCCTTGCAGTGATGGTACCCAATGCCATCTGCCAATGGAGACTGTCACACCCATTTCTAGAATTGCCCTGATATTGGCTGCAGCAACGTCAGATCTGTCAGCAGCTGGAGCTCAGCTGAACTCAGGCTGCATGCCATGAAAAAATGATCTAACGTGACAGGTATTTTTGGGAACATTCCCAACAACAGTAGGTGTATGTCAGTAGTTTCTTTAATCTCTTTTTAAACCAGCCTATATATATAGCTGGTTAATATATGTATGCTACTACATCATGGATATAACTGGATTAAATATGCTACTTTTTTTTAATAAAAGATAATTCAGCTTCAGTGGCTGTGGCCTTCCATTTATATGCTACAGAGAGCTCAGAAAGAGAATTATCCCTCAACAACTCCTAATGATAAGGATGAAGCTGAGACAAAGGTAATTATTTCTGGTTTTGCCAGGAATAACAGGAACATTTAGATTAGTAATGGAAAAAACTTCTAAAAAGAAGTTGAGGCACAAACACATTTTGCAGAGGATGGAAGCCCCAGCTCTATGCCAGTCTTCTGGGTTTTTTGGCCCCTTTCATTCTGCCTGTTTTGTGTCTCCAGAACTAACTTCTCTTTAATCTTTGGTAAAAAAATACCTTTCCAAATTTTCGGAGGAACTTAGATGACGAATAAAAGATAAATATTTGTAATTTCAAATCCTTGGTTAAGGATTTGCTTCCAATTCAGAGCACTTACAGAAAGAATGTGTTTAACCCACTGCCTTCGTCCTTATGAATTAGAGCAGAAACATCCAAATATGAAGGCACAGAAGCTTGCACGGATTTCTTTGTTGCCCCTGAAGAAAGTCTTGCAGTCTAGGATGCCAAAGCATTGTGCATCCACTTGAGGGTATTGGAGAGGCATGAGACCCATTTCTGCCACTCCCTGATGTGGGCAGCTGCCAGGAAGAGCAGTGGGGACAGTGCAGCTCTCTGCTCCCCTTCTCTCCTCTTTTCCACAGTTCTCTTCAGCTTCGATTTGCATTCACTGTGGATAATACTAATTTCTAAAAACGTGAATAATCTGGTCAACATGAAAGCAATTGTGCAGTCATGTGGTTACTTACTCATTTTCACAGCTTCATTCTTCCTCCTGAAGACAACACTGTGATGGCAATAGTTATACAACTTTTACATGTAAGCATGTAACATTTACATATAAGGCTTTGAAAAAAAAAAGTTCTCCATACCAGCTTTTGTATAACTAGTTCTTTGGGGCAGATATGGGAAGATGGAAAGCTACCTGCCTTAATTTCCTTGAACGCAGTGGATTTCAGAGGTATTTATTTTCAGTCCTTGGGCATTGTGTCAAATCTGCAGACTTTGAAGAAAGCCCCATGTGCATCTTGCCAAGATTGGCAGTCGTGGCCAGGGCTGCCTGAAGCCATCCGTCCTCCTCCACAGCCTACCCCACCTGGGAGGCAACTTCCCATAGAATTTGACATTTATGACTATCCATATTACAAAGAACATGCACAGCATCTACACAAAAGAAGTGACACTGAGAACACACCCCAGTATGATGTCACCAATCTAGGTTTTTCCTAACAGGAAGCTGACTCAGCAAGTTCCAATGATGTGCTTGTTATAAAGAGATGTTAATGTCTTTATTAAGGAGAAAGCAAATCAGAATCCTGTTAATTTCAGTCTTTGTTTATGTTCCCTCAGATCTTATTCTTTCAGAGTTTGAATCTGAAATAACAATAAAGTTCAAATCTATTAGCTCCTGAAAAGCACAGGCATATTGTGCATTGGTAGATCACTAACCACAATAGCACCTTATGTTTCCTTTCTGCATTAGAGACAAAAAAATGTTGATTTGCCTATTTTTCTGGGCACTCTGTAGCATATGAAGTTGGCTTTTATTGACTTACCCTTTTAAAATTAAAAATAGCATGCTTCTAACTGATATTTACAATGACAGCCCAGTGCCAATAAGTTATCATATTTGATTTATTTTGATAGCTAACTAAGCTCATAGCAAATCACAGGTGAATGTGGTAGGTTGTGGGGGAGAAATGGAAGTTGACATGGGAGGAGTAGCAAGTATGATTTAGTAGCTATAAAAACAATAATGTTGTTTGCTTCTTCCTTTGAAGTTATGGCCTGTTCAGTATGTCTTTCCAAAGCAGAAAAAACCCCAAAACTACAAAAAAAGGAGGGCTTGATGATAAACCCCATGATTCTGTCTCCAATATTAATTGGTGAAGATGTTAATATTTCAAATTTCATGCTGGACTGTGACTGGATACATGACTTGTAAATCACATAAATACCTTTAAAATAAATGTCCTTGACAACTGTAAGTTTTATTAACCAAAACTGCACATTTTAAACAACCTTCCAGTGGCTTCTATAAGACTTTGTTAAACTTTGGTAAGAACCTGGTTCATCCTCTGGCTAACATAAATTTTCTTTTCATCATTCTTTGCTGCTTATTGCAGTGCTTTAAAAAAAAGCCTTCTAAGTTGAAATTACGTATTTGTAGTGATTGAAGGGGCGTTTTCTTTTGCTCTCTGAACAGTTTGTAGTTTTATGAAACTTGCCTTACTCACAAATTACATTTCTACTTTTACTTTTCATCTCATCCAAGTCATTAGTTCTCAGAATTAAACATCGTTAGCCATCACAAACAGTAAACAATTGCTTCTGTGTATTGATTACACCATAATATGTTACTATTAACTAAATGAGAGCACTTAAACTCATATCCCCAGTGTAATTATGGGCTAGTCTGCTGAATGGTACCGTTTCAAAATCTATTTGAGTGTTTAGGCCTAAGTGATTGATCACAGACATCTTACCTATTAAGAAAATGCAACGGCACTATATTAAAAACAAGTTTCTTGCTAAATACGTCTGCAGTTTTCATGCTGAGAAAATGTTTCCTTTTACTTTTCATATATAACTGTCTCTTGTGACAAAATGATAACATGCTTGTCATCAATCAGTGCGAGGGCATCCAGGAAACTGTGAATACACAACAAAGCTTCCTCAGCATTTGGCTGAAGAGGAGCATTTGGAAATTCAATTAAATTTTTAATCAGAAAAAGGTCTTTTCGCATTGATATCTTCCATGGTCTGTATTCATTCTGATAACTCCTTTTTAATTGGTTTTTTTCATATTTCATTTTTTCCTTTGGTCAGGTGTTATATACCCAACTCGACATTCTGCTTCTTACATCACAAATTTTTTCCGTTGCTACCAGTTTGATGATTTCACCAGAGATATATGAGAACAGATAGAATAGGCAGGATTAGCTTTCCAATAATACACAAAGGAAAAAGTTATCCTTGGGTGCCTGGCAGTTTTGTCACAGAGTACCTTGCTACCCCTAGCACTTCTGCTGATAAACAAAGAAGCGGATAACCTGACTCTGCAGTAACAATTTGTTCACTAAGAAAGGGACTATTTCTACAGCTGTTTACCTAATAAGAACTGTATTTCCACCTCTGGATATGTTTTGGTATATGCCTGCAATTAGAAGTGTTAGTCCAAGTCTCAAAATCTCCCATGATAATCCCAGCAAGCAGAATTTAAGAAGAAGATGAAGATAATTTGATGCTTATAGGCAAACAGGAAAGGAATCTGTTTGCTTCATCTCACTTGCCAGCTGGTGGCGGTGAGAGGTAAATTGACTCTTATGTCTCCAAGATTGGAAGTGGGTGAAAAGAATGTTTGTTTTATTCTCATTAGTACTTTCCCGAGGCCTATTCTCATTGAGCATCTGCATTACTGTTTTACTTGGGTCAGGAGTACTCTTTTAAAGTGTTCCTCCAAGGTTCCCTGTTTATTATGCTTTGGCGCACATCACAGAGATGGCTCAGAGCACTTGGTCTGAATTCCCTTTGGATATAATTGAACTTCAGTGGACTCTCCAGGCGTTCGCTTAACGCGCCCCACATGTGAGTGATATGTCAAGTCCACGGAACCAGGCAAGACTTGGCCTGAAACCTCCTCCTTCCCTTGCTTGAACTGCATGCACCATGGACATGGAAGGGTCAGCACTGGCTGATTTGCTCTCCAGGTCTGCTCACATTGCTACACCTGACCGGGGAACAGAGACATAACTGCTCCTTTTCCTTCGTTGTGCTTACAAAATAAAGTTGTTATGAATTGGTAATGAAATTGCCTGCAAACGTGAATTCTGGAAAACATCAGTGTCAATCATTCTACACTAATATACATGTAATATCATGCAAATGTCTGTTCATAAAATTAGTGCAACTAGGCATTTTTTAATATCTGTTGGACTGGTATTTTTGAAACATCACAATTGTAGCCAATATATGCATGTTACTTTTCACTTAAGTGAACAAGGTTACACAAATTTGTTTGGAGAACAGCCATTGTTACCACGGGCTGCACTACCCCAGTTAAGATGGTTTTACAATTGGCTTTTTTAGGAAATCATTTCATATTTGGAAAGATGAGTAGGTTTTCCATACAGCAACAGGAACACACTGACCTCACCTAAATAGGCACAGCCTGATGGGAGCGCTTTTGATGCAGGTTTTATAAAAATGTCAGACAAAACGGATTTGTAGAGACAGCAGATTCCATCAACCCTCATATGTTATTTTTAAAAGTTCTTGCATGCTCTTGTAAGATGATGAATGCACTAATAATGGAAGAGAGGAAGCATGCTGCAGAAGATCTAGCTGGCTCTCTACATTAAAGATCAAAACAGTATATCCTGTTGCTCAGATTATTTTTTTTTTTGGAAACTATCCAAATGTCTGAGACATGATTATGGCCTCTTTGAACTTGTTACCATGCTAATAGTGGAGTGCTTGCGACTGAAACACTATGGTACAGTTCCAACAATCAAACAGGTAATTCGAAGAAAAACATACACACTGTCTTCCCTATTCTTTTATTACTTAAACAAATGGGAGGCTAAGGAGTCTCCAGAGAGTAATCTATCCAAATGTAATGCCATAGCTAAAACAGGAGGAATTAATCCCAATCTGAGGATGCCTATCTCTCTGTTCCAGTTGAAAAGAGAGCATAACTTGTAATATATGCTGAACATAGGTTAGGTATGCTGAACACATAGTTAGGTAACAATAGTTGACTAAGAAAATAACCATTCTCAGTGTCTACTTAAATTTTTTGTGGCAGATGAGAAAATTCCTTTAAAGATCTTTCTATCAGTGCTAACTTCTGTTTTCAAGTCCTAATTATTTCCTCTTTTTCACTTATCAGGGATACATGTATATGATATCACTCCATTGATTTGAATGGGCATTTGATCAGATTTCTGTGCTCAGGTCAATGCTGTTCACCATTAACCACTGGCTTTTCTTCCTTCCCAGCCTCGTCCCTGTCATTTACAGCTAGAACGAGCCCAAACCTCATTAACTAAATATCATTATCAATGCTGTTTCATAATCTGACTGAGCTGCTTGTAAATGCTCACATCAGCTGCTCGCTGATTTTCAGATGAGACCAGAGTCAGCAATGAACCAGGGTATTCTGGGCCACTAGTGGACCATCAGGTAGCAGTGTCTTTTACAGTACTATAATCCTCAGAGCATTGCATGACCTTCATTGCTCTACTAATTTCCTTGCAACACTGTAGGTACCAGTGATAAAGTGAAAAGATAAAATCATTGCACAATACTAAACCTCATTGCCATACCTGGAATGCTAAACATGAGATCACCTAGCATTTTTAACATTTCACCATGGATAGAAACGAAGGTTTTCTGTGCTGTTTTGGTACAAATGTACATTCTCACTCGTCACAGAATGAAAAGTAAAGAATCCCTAATGGTTATTCAGTGTAATTTTTCTTGTTTGGAAATATGGCTTCAGCTACTTAGCGTATGTAAAAGGCAGAACATCCTTCCCAAAATTGTATCACCTTATTTCTTAACATAGAGAGATTTCTTTTATTTTGACGGACAGAATCAGCAAGTACTTCATGTTAATTGTTTACTGCTCTTTAAAACAAGTGCTTAAAACAATTTTGAAAAGTGTTTTGGACCTTTTTTTTCCCCTTTTATATGATTTCACAGACTAATTCAGATCCTTTCAACTGCTATATTGCTATGTATTGTATACTTATGCCAAAGCAAAATTAAAAGTTTCTAGGATTTTTACAATATCTGTTTTATTTTTTTAAAGTGAAAGTTCCTTTTGAAATAAAACCAGAGAGTAATATTTTAGTAGTATTTCCAGTAATGTTATTATAAAATCATTCTTCTTCTTCTTCTTGTTTACTCTGCTTTCAAAAAAAACCACGAGGAAAGAAATCCTCTGTCAAATCCATATGTGTAGAAGGCAACTCTAAATACTGCACATGTGTAGTATTTTACTTAGAGTAGTTACACTATAATTGTAAAGTTAAGTTAGTTGAAAATATGTTCTCAACTTCCGTATCGTGGCAGGGTTTGTGGTTTGTGTGGTGCTTTTATTTTGGGGGGGGGAGAGGGTTGGGTAGTTTGTGTTGTTTTGTTTTGCTTTTCCCCAAGACATGCTCTAGAACTCACCAGACATTTAGGCTTTACAACAGCAAAATATTCCAGGGCAATCTCAGCTACATTTGAAGTAATAAATCCTGATGTGCCTCGGGTGCAGAACGACTCTGTGCCCAGCCAGAGCTGTCCACTGCTCTGAATTTCAGAAGGCTTATTAGCTAGAATTCAGTGCTGTACCTGAGCAGGATAAATATATTTTTGCTGTACTATACCTGAACTAGGTAACATTTCCAGCTCTGAAGTGAAGGGGACTCAGGGTAGCCTGAGCTTTATAAATTGTCATAAAATAGAAGTCACACTATGCAATCAGTTTCAGGGCATGGATATTATCAGAGTTTTTCCATCACTTGGACTATCCCACCCCTCTTTTTTTTTTTTTTNAGACTCATCTATATAGTTATCAAGTATCCCACAGCCCGGGGATAATTACGTCCTGAACAAACAACAAGCCTATCTTCTCAGTTTGATTCCTCTCCAGCCTGCTGGCCTCAGCTCTTTAGTCCTTGACAGTAAATTCTAATTACCAACTTAACATGGTAGAGCAGCAATTCTTGTTAGTCCCTGCACTAAGTATGACTTATTTAAGACATCATCCTAGCCCTGGTAATCTTGCAAATTTAATCAATAAACCTAGATCTGCTGTTTCAAATGCCTGACCTAAAACAATCATTAACACACAAGTGCAGTGACCTTCCTGAGTCCCAATATCAATCAAAAGCCAAATGTCACTGCTGGCGCTGACCTTCATCTTAGCTTTACAGGCTTTGTAGTACCTGTTAGTGAACCACAATGGTCAGACTTGATGCTAATCCTAAACCAAACTCTGACATTAGTATAAGAACATAATATTATAATCACCTTGATTGACCCAAGGAGTAATCACAAACATGGCTCACATTTATTCAGTACTTTACAGTCATACACTTCTGCTGGTGGCAGTTATCTGGATCTTAGCATCGAATGTGGTTTTTACCTGATACTGTCTTATCCTCATACGGTCAGGCAAGTAAGATAACCCCTAGTTAAATTCAGCTGGTTTTCCTAAAGACTGACATTAAGTCTGACTCAAATGTAATCCTGCCTTCAACAAATTCAACCAGCAGCCCTGTCTTCGGCAGAAATCACAACGCATTTACCTCTGTAGACATTCACTCTTATTTAGCCCAGTGGAACACATGAATTTATATTTCTTCTAGTCCTAAAGCCTAATGTCAGACCTACTTTTAATACAGCAGTTTATTAGCTCCATCTAACCCAGACTTTATCACTAAAATTACCAGCTCTGTGTGGCCTGCATAATTGATACTTAACATCTATTCTCCTACCTCAGATGCCCCAAACCCCAACTGCAGGCCTAAACACAGCCTTAACACAGTAAAGCACTCACCTCTCCCTGTCTCAGTATCAATTATAAACTGAACTTGGCAGTAATAATCCAGGAATTAATCTAGTTCTTCAGCCTCTGCTATCCTTAGTTCTAACCCTGGGTTAAAAAAATCTCTCCCTGTATCCTGCAGGATCAAGGCCAGCCTTCCTTCCCTTTCCAGGGATGATCTGGAAGTCCTCAAACACCCCAGGATTAACTTTCCTTGATCCAGGATTGCACACCCTTGTTAATGTGCGACATTTGCAGGCAGAAGCATGAGATTGTTCCACACCTGACCCCAGCCATAATGAAAACCACTCTAATTCATCCTCCTCCTGAATTCTGCGCAAGGTACTTGCCATGTCAGCAACAAACTTTATTGATCTTAGCAGGACTAAAATATATAGCTGGCTCAGCTGTTCTAAATCTTTTTGCAGCTTTAACGGTGGTAGCAGGTATCTCCTGCCAGGTCCTGGCCTGACAAAAAGTATTGGGGCATTTTCACAGAAGTCAGTCACAGTACTAACATGGGTGGCTTAATGTTAATTCTTGAGCTAGTGACAGATTCTGCTGTATACTGTCACAGATAGATTAAGACTAGAGTTAGGGCACAGGAGAGCAAGAAGGCACTGGGAGATTTATTGCTCACTCCTGGGAGGCTGGTGTAGGAGTTTTTTCACAAGTGAATGTTTTAAGATGCTGTTAGGAATTGATGGGTGATGACACAGTAATTTCATTAGGGTTAAGACTAGAAGTAACAAGATTTAAAGAACCAAGTGTTTCTACATCATGCCACGTGCACAGAGTCAGGGTGTAGTTTTTAGATGCTTATAGCACCAGTCCCTTTCCTAGCTCTTACAGACTCCAGGGGAGAAACCAGCTTTTGCCCCTGTGAGGAGCAGCAGTCATGAGCTCCAGTTTTTATCATGAACTCTAACACAAATTCTGCCTGATGAAATCCTAACGTTATTGTTAATACCTCCACTTCTCTGTCAGTCCTCAGACTTCATGTTGGCCGCAGCCCTCAGCTAGCCCAGGAGCAGTCATGCTGACATTATAGAATTAAACAGGTTACCAGAATCAGAAACATGTGCTTTCAGTTTTTCAGTTTCGGAAAAGATGCAGCTAGCATTCATAAAAGCAGGAGCCAAGCATATTAAATAGAGGTAGTAGTCAAGTTTATTTAATGAATAAACAGTAGTGTTTGGATTGTCAGATCACAGCCTCCCAAATAATCTCAGATTTCAATGAACTATTCCTCCAGTCAAACAGCTAGCTCCTCCTTGGTTACTTCAGATTTCTTTCCTGCAAAAGTTAAACAAATGTTAGACTCCATTGTATTTGTTACACAGAAGCCTAATTCCTACTCCTGAACAAGCCACAGGCACTGCTAGTTAGATGAGATTTTCAAACTTTTCTCCGTTGGTTTTCCACTTATATCCCTTTGTCTGACCATTTATATAGGTATCTATAAGAACAGCAATATAAGTACACACCCTCACCAAAAAAAAAAGAATTATAATTTTGCTATTTGACACACACAAAAAAAGCAAGCATCTACACAACTTTCAAATTTACACATGATTATATGTTTACATCTGTCCATCTTCTCAGCCATCACTGGCTAAGATAGCCTCTGATGCTGGTTAGCTTGAAGGTTACGGCCTTTGTATATTAAACCTCATTCCCTCCCAACCCCTGCTGCAATAAATGCTAAAGCAAAATCTAGTTCTAATTCAAATCTTGCCAGTCCCAACAGTGAGACCTTCTCTGATCTCACCACACGCTCGTCTGCTTGCCAAAGCAGGAAGAAAGAGCATTCATAGATGTGAAAGACAATTACTGGTTTAAGATATGCAACTTTTTCTGGTGAGGATTAGGCTAGGTTTATATTTTAGGAGAGTTTGGGTCACTGGGCTACATTAAATATTGCAGTTAGGTTTGTGTCTTGAATACAATCCAGAGAAAAAAGAATAATGAATAAATGGGGTCATGCAAAGCTGGTGAGAAGGCTCTGGCTGAGACGAGTGTGTGTCATATTGTTGTCTGGACCAGGAAGGGTCCACTTGTTAGCAAAGCATATAAGAGTTAGAGTTTGAGGCAGTAATGTCTAAAGAAATACTTTTACTGCTTAAATCATATTATTGTGGCTAAGATGAAAACTTACAGAAAATCTTAATGCATCTCTAATAATTTCTGCGTAAGGAAGATGTGGCTCAGCTTCAGTTTAAGGTTCAGGATAGGAAAGAACTAATAGCTAGTATTATTGCTATGGTCAAACAAAGGCTTATGTTTAGTAACCAGGAATATAATAATCTCTAGTGTAAAGGCAGAGATTAGGGGAAAAAAATGTTTGTTTTTCAACAGAAGCAAGGTACAAGGCTTGCAATGTAAGGCTGAGCTGCACAGGTGTAGTTGCAACTTGAGGGGCAGTCCTGAACAAGAAAGGGTTGCTGGAGTATGAATAAGCAAAGGATGGTACTTGGCGCCCAGACATAGACTGCAGCTCAGGGGTTAGGTTTGTTTCTGTATCCTTCTAAATTTATAGAGTTGAGAATCTGGATGTCAGCAGGGGCTGAGATTATGATTTATGGTTCTAGCTTGTGTTGGTGAAACTGGACTATGATTTTGGAGTATCACAGATCAGGTCTCAGGCTGAAAGCAGCATTGATCAGGCACATTATTTTCTAGATCTTCTCAGGCTGCTAATACTAAGATCAGGGCCATTAGCAGCAGCAAATAATGTGGTATGGTACTAATCTATGATTATATTTAAAGTTGCATTATGGATGAGGCTCAAGTTAAAGGCAGAAGACCTCAGTTTCCTGTTGGAAAGTGCAAGGGCCTGAGGGCTCACATGAAGCCCATTGCTGGAAAGTGCAAAAAGTTGTGGCATAGTTCTGCCAGCAGGTAGGATTTACTGCATTTCTGGAAGCAATCGATCTTCAGGTTGATGTTGGTGTTAGACTCAAGAGTTAGGACTCAGCAGAACCTGAAATGCTTGGTTTCTAGCCCAAGTATCAGAGGACAAGACTAAGGGTTTGTAAAGATGTACTGCCATTAACTAAGGGGATAGTGAGGTCCTCTACTATAATGGTAATTTGACTGTAGTGGGGATTATAGTTAGACCTGGAGACAGAAGTGCTTACGTGGATAATACTCTAACTTCTAAATACTAGAATGAGGATTAGTGACAACAGGAATATTTAAGGCAGAGGCATGGGGTTCACAAGGCTATGGCAGTAAATTCAGCATTAGGGATTCATATTGGAAGAGCAAGGACTGATGAGTTAGGCTCACTGCTGGTCCTGACTGGGTAAGGGCAACTGTCAGTAAATTGAATACCTTGTTGTCATTCCCAGGGGAATAATGGTCACTGTGCTGCATGAGTGGGTATGTTTCCACGTGTGTGTATATGTAAAGATATATAAATGCATGTGTGTACAGTACATGTATATATACACATGTACGTGTGTATTCACACAGTTAAATCTTGATTTAGGACTGAATCTAAGTTAGGTTTCAGGAACAGCTCCAAACTGAAGGACATGAATAAGTGAGTATCGTATCTGTAATTCCTTAAATTCTTGAAGAAAGAAGCAGTTTTGAGGTATGCTGTGTTTATTAAGTGTAGAAGTAAGACTCAAGTTGGTAGCCTTCACAGAACATGGACTTGTTGCTGAATTCTGAAAAGTCCCACCATCTCTCTGAGACACAGATTATGTACACTTCGGAAGCCACAGAGGGATCCTCTGGCTCTGATGTTGATGTGTACAGCATCCAGCTATAAACATATATATGCAGCTGTAGGTGCCGTAAAATTCAGTACCGCCTTTAGCCATAGCTAGAGATCTCTCTTCACTGGAGAGGAGAACCACACCGTTCCACAAGCCAGTGAGTGCAAGTGCCGACTTCAATCCTGCCCAGTGCATTGCATCCTCCTGAAACAGGTTTCTTCCCTTAACCTACACCTAATGCAAATCCTGACTTTAACCTCAGCTTAAACCAGTGTCAGCCTATAAAACTGCAGCCACTCCAGCTCAGGGGGAAACTTCGCTTGAGCAGTATTTGTGTGTATCCCCACATCAGTGTCTGGAGTGTATTGCTCTACTCAGGCCAGCTCATAGGAGGAGGAAAGGAAGCAAAATGCAAACACCTCTAAGTGCCTTACTGGTGAGGCCCAGCTGCTACCCTACCTAAAATCGTGTTAGAAAAGACATGAAATTGTGTTTCCTTTCAGCCTAGGATAAGTCATCCAAGAGGGAAAGAAGAGAAAGATTTCAATATCTACAGGAATCTATTCATTGACTTATTTGTTGTTTCCTATCTTCAAAACACATTACAAGAATATATACAGAAAAAAGGAGCATTTAGGTTAATTGTTTCATTGAACGCATCAATTTTTAGTCTCCGGGATATAAAAAGTAAGGCAGGGTAAAAGAAGAGTTTTAAAATAATTAGTTCAGGGGCTTAACTTTTTTTCTTACCAAAATGAGGATCAGATAGAAACAAGTAATTAGTTCATAGGTTACATTGTTCTTTCTTGTTAACATATAAAAACAATTATGAAAAATGAAGATATTTTAGTATAATTAGTACATTGATTCGATTTTACTTGTTCTTTGTATTTAAAAAGAGCATGACAGATAAGTTGCTACTATAATCAGTTTTAAGTGAGTTCTGTGCTGGTAAATGAGGTCAGACTAATGGTCTTCATAATTGAAGTTTTCTGAAGTAGTGCTAGTTGGAAAATTGGACCTATTGCTTCCTCTACAGAAAATTTTCTTTTTTTTTTTTTTGGTGTAAATTGAAATCCTTCATTTAGTAATATCTATTTAGAAATGTCACCACGATTCCCTATAAGACTGAGAATGTAAATGTCATTTTACTACATTCTCCTATGAGCTGCGTCTAGTGCTCTGGCTATACCTTTAAACATATATACTACCTATTTTCTCATTATTCTTATGATTATTAAACAAAATGTTGCTTCATTTAATCTGGTGAAATATGTGATATTTAGTAAGGAAGAGTCTCTCCAAACAGGGCCTATAACACATGTAATTTCTTAGTCTCAAAGCTGGAGTTAAAAATGTATTAGTGCAAGTGAAATGGAAACCAAAATATTCATAGGATCACAGAAGCTGAATGGAAAAAAGCTTTTGAAGTAAATTACTATTATTGCCTTTGACACTTCCTATGGGAACCTATACTCCAGTCTAATAAATGTACGTATGAAAAAAGTTCCCTGGTTCTGATTGAAAACCCATTTCCACTAAAGTCAGTGCCTAAACTCCTGTAGGCTATGAAGGGGCCAAGACTTGAACTCTTCTTATATGACTTAGTCACACACGTGCACACAGGCAGGCAGAGGGTCCCTGCCCGAGCAAAGAACACCACGGTGGTGTGGGTTCCTAAACTTGTCATTCCTCTGCCCATCTTCTGCTCTCAAAAGGTATGTACCTCTCCACACACTGTAAGACAAGGTCAACATAAGCTCATAGCCTCAAACCAGGCTCAAGAGGAAAAACCGCAATCAGAATGAGATGCCCACTTTTCAAAATCTCTTATTAACTGCCTTGGACAGCTCTGCTCATTCTTTTGCCCTTTGTGCAAGTGGGCCTGAGGACACAGACACTGGACCCAGGGCTTTGTTCCTGGAAGAATGGAAACCTACATGTCTATGGAAACTTTATTCTTTTTTTTTTTATTTTTTTTTCCTGGTTTTGTTTTGATCAAGTGTCCATTATCAACGGAACTTAAGAAATGATTGCTTTTACTATTTTAGTCAAAGTGTTTCATTCTTTTAGGAGGAAGAGAAAGATTTACAGCACCATAAATCTTATCTTCTATAATAATTTTGGTTAGTTAGGTTTGTAGCTGGGAAGCATTAATCAGAAAGGCAGTACAACTATAGAAGCCCTTTTGTCACATGTAAGCACTTTTATCATTAAATATGGACTCTAACTCTATTTAAGTAAAAGGTGTTTTGGCAGCAGTTTCCATGCATAGTTTGAAAAGAGTCCATCCTCCCCTATAGTACATTACAGCATAAGGAAGCATTTCACAGATAAATTGATCAGCTGGAATCCGCTATTCTACAGTGGAAAAGAAAGGGTATAGCAAAATATTACCAGCCTCACAGCTAGTTCCTGGTTTTATGTTTATCAATAGTAATGCAGTTTTCCTCTAAGAATTAAAAATTCTTTTGAGGATACATGATGTCACCTGAGTACACAGATACAATTGAACAAATGCCAGCAAGAAATGGACATAGGTTACCTTTAGTTGGATAAAAATGGCCACAGTCCCAGGCTGAATCCTTATAGGCATTTGCCATGTGGAAAAGCCTACCCACAAGCAGCACGCAGGGAAGTGGGTTCTGGACTACTCCTACTTAGGTCTTAGTGGCCAAACAGGAACGACATGAACCTCTTGGAGCAGGTCCAGAGGAGGGCCACAAAAATGATCAGAGGGCTGGAGCCCCTCTGCTATGAGGACAGGCTGAGAGAGCTGGGATTGTTCAGCCTGGAGAATAGGAAGCTCCAGGGAGACCTTATTGTGGTCTTTCAGTACTTAAAGGGGACCTACAGGAAAAATGGCGACACACTGTTTAGCAGGGCCTGTTGCGACAGGACAAGGGGCAATGGTTTTAAACTACAAGAGGGTAGACTTAGACTAGATAGAAGGAAGACATTTTTTACCATGAGTGTGGTGAAACACTGGAACAGTTTGCCCAGAGAGGTAGTAGATGCCCATTGCTGGAAATATTCAAGGCCAGGTGGGATGGGGCTCTGAACAATGCGATTTAGTTGAAGATGTCCCTGTTCATGAAGGGGAGGTTGGACTAGCTTTCCTTTAAAGGTCCTTTCCAACCCAAACTGTTTTGTGATTCTATGAAAACAAAGGTGCAATGGATGAATTTTGCATGTAATTATCCCTAACTTCATACTTCTGTACCGCTCTTGGGGAGGGAGACCAGAAGGCATGAAATGCCAGTAGCAGACCCTAATTGGCCTTAGACATAGCGAAAGTCAGACATTGCCCTGGGGCTACTTGATGAACAAGGTTATTTGCAGCCTGTGAGGACAATCTAATTCAGAGGTACTAAAGAGTTAAAGCAGTGATCCCTGAAGGGGCAACACACCTAGGGATGGCCAAGCCATCCCTGGCATTCAGTCCCCCCAGGCCAGTCTAGACCTGTGACAGCAAGGTGGTTATACAGTTTAATAACAGTAATACAAAGCTTTAGTGCTTATATAGTGCTTTTACTTCTTTCAAAATCTCTTATTCCCTTAGTTTCCAAGGTCACCTTCTGAACCCCTTAAAACAATTGAGGGCATAAAAAATTACAAAATAACAAAGAAAAGAAAGAAAAAGCTAAGCAGCTCAACTCAAAACTTTATTAAATTCTAGACAAAAAGAGCTATCAATTACATTCACCTGAATGGTAAAATGTTTTCTCAAGTTGTCTATTTTTGCAGCACTGAGGAAAATTACAGAAAAAACTGTCATAAACATCAAGAAAGAGAAAAAAATTTGAAAGTTATTACAGCTTAATGCATTAACAAATTGTAGATGGAAAAAATAAAAGCCCTGGGTCCCTTCTAGAGTTCCTGCAAACATTTGTACATGTGGAGTGTTCACAAAGTCTTCAGAAGTTTTTGGTTCAGGAAACTAGTTCTGCTTCCATTAGTGTCAATAGGAGTTTCACAGTGTATCCTGAAGAGGTGCACAATGACTTTTGAAATGATGACATGAAAGTAGATATTTACATTTAATGCTTTCTGGGAAAACAAAAAACCCCAAAACCACAAAACCCTACCACCTTTGTTAAGTCATTCTTGATTTCATGTAATCCATACGTGTACATGTACATACACACGCATCAGCTAAAACTATGTAAGATCATGGTAATGCACAAATGCAGAGGCTGTGAAATTAGAGTTATTAATAATAAATATGCCGGTCCCATTTGGAAAGATTTGAAATATGAGAATTCAAAACCACAATAAGGAAATCATTTTTCTTAATACACTTTTATTGGGATTTGAATGAATAAAAGTAAATCTTTGTTAAAAAGGAGAAAAGTGAGAAGAAAAAAATATTGGCCATACATACACTATTTGCATTGAGGCAAACTCTGTTCTCTGTGTCTCAAGTCTTAACTCAGTTTTTCTGCAAAGCAAAAGAAAGAAAGAAGAAAAATAGAGACGACCTTAGATGAAGATGTTTACATTTTATTAATTATTGTTGTTTCCCTAGTACCAGTAGTATTTTCAGTTCTGCCACCCTGCCTTAAGTCATAGCACAGAAAAATAAGTAATTAAGAGATAAGAAATAAAAATAATTTTAAAAATTAGATTCATTGTGAAGGACTTCAATGGTCAAGCGTGTTTAATATGCTTCTGAAACAAAGGCTATATGACAGTTGCATACAAGGCATGCATAATGATAGAGATATATAAAATAGCAGAAGCCATTGTAAACTTACACGTTTCATAAAACAGTAAGTGGTGAAAAAAAAAGGAAAGCTATTAAGTAAAAATTGGATGCAGTCTTCAGAGCTTCCTTCTTTCCTGAGGAAAATGCAGTCAGAGGGACTCAAAGCTCAAAACGTAGCATACAAGAAACTTTGAGCTTTATGCGGGTAAGAATAGCATCCGTACTGTGTCAGTCAGGAAAAAGTATCGAGCAGTAAACTTTCATCCTTCATGTCATAAGCTAAAGGGGAAAATCTTCCATAGTAATTTCTGTTGCTAGGGAGAATTTAGCCAACTGAATCCCATAACACAAAGTAGTCGAGGTCTGCAGTGACGAATACTGCCTCACAAGAGGAGAGGCTCTGTCGGGTGAGCCAGCTGCTGCTAAGGGCACCCATCTGGGGAGCGGGGAAGGAGGAAGAGCCCAGCTGCCTTTCCCTGAAGTAGAGGAAAACCCTTGAGAGTGGAAATTTCCTTCCTACCATTCTTCTTGCTTGCCTGTATGATCTGAACTTATCCCTGAAAACTCCAGACCGCATCACCCAGTCAGGCGCAGAATGCGCTCGGTGAGACTCTGCTACGATGTGCAGACAAAGAGAGGAGTCGCCGTCAGGGCCAGAACTGCCAGTGGGTAAGTGCTGGTTGCTTTCCTTCAGCAGGCAAGAGCAAAGCAGTGTATTCTGCCACTTATGACCCTCACCAAAATTACTATCACTACACCGAAGCATACACGAGCTATCTTAAAAGGAAGCATTTGGATTCCCCGCTACGGATAAAGCAGCAGCTCTGATGCTTTTAGAAGAATTAATGAAACCCCTAAATCTCAGAGCAGTTTCCTGATAGACTTAATGAATAGCTGTCAGCACAACTGGCACTAATTGGCATGCTTTTGGGTACCCTGGAGGGGAAAACTCCAAGTGGATAGTAATCTCACACTTCTTTGATTTATAAATGTTCAAAGTCAGACTGACACTTCATTTCTGGGGCAGTACATTGATATTTGTACTTTTGTTTCTGTGCTGTTCCTTGTTCTGTGCACATGCAGAGAACATAATGTCTCCAAAATGTCAATTTGGTGTTTTTCCAGAACACCCTATGGAAGGGATTTAACAGAAATAATTGTGTGGGCAGAAAAGGAAAAGCCTTTAAGTTATGAAAAAAATAAAAATCTAACTTGTGTATGATGCTTACAACCTTGATTTCATCAATCTTCTAACTATTGTGCTACTTGAAGTCTCTGGCTTTTAAAGCTTTGCCACGGTCAGAAGTAGCTTGAGAGTGAGATTTAAGTTAAGGTTGCATGTATGACATTTTTCATGGGAGGTTATTTATGTGAAGGAATCTCCCCAAATTTCTTGAGTGTGCATATGCCTTTTCAAGATTAACATATTCTTCTGCCCAAACATATAACAATGGTGAGAAGCCAACTGAAGATTAGACATCATTCTCAGTAACTATCACTTTGCTTAGGTTACAATGTTAATGGTAATATTCTTGTGTGTAACAGAAAGTTACCCGAACGATTATTTAGATCCACTCAGCTCACAGAATCTACACCAAAGGTTACCATATCCTCAGGTAGTCCCTCTTGGCCAGCTCCATTGCCACGTAGCAGAAAGTGACTCATTTTTAATATTTTATTGGGCATTTCATTTACTCTCATGGATTTTGGCTAAATTCTGGAAATAAAAAGTTACAGAAAAAAATATAGTAGTACTGGTAACAGCAGGTTCTTCTAGATACATTTTCTGTTGATTATCTAATTATTAAGACCAAGTATAACCTTTAAAAACATTCAAAATTGCAAAGAAATCAAACTTTCCTATGATAATGTAACACTCTAAAATGGAAAACTAAAATGAAAGTGTAATATACTAATATAATTGAATCAAAAGAAAATGAAATGTAATTATCTTCTTGGAACAAGGGTTTTGTAATTATAATGGTGGCTGTATTAATCAGATGTCATATTAATACCTGTAATAAAATGCCTTATGGAGCTTTCCCAGCCAACAGAAAAAGTTACAGAAGAGTGGTGAAACTAAATGCTAAAAGAATAAAAGTATCTTATGGTTGAAATCTGGCTGGATTAAAAAGGATAAGAAATAGTCATGTGAATTAGGGGGTATGATTTATTATTATTTTTTAATTCCTGGAAGTCCAGCTAAGAAAAAATAGAGACAAAATATGTATTTTAAAAGATGTTAGAAACAAAGGGTGTCTCTAGACTTTTAAAGGGAATATAAGAGTTGGTCAATCTTATCCAACCCTCTTAATCTGCGAAGACATCCTAACAATGGCACTGTATCAATGGCATGCCCAAGGAAATTCTATACATTAGATGAGATGCAGAGATACTTGAAGGTTTTCTGGATAATAAGAGTGCTTTGTTCTGTGCTTTCTTCCCTTCTGCATGGAAAAAAGGACGTCTTTCAGACGTGGCTCTCCATTTACGGCTGCAGAGACATGGGTTTGCTACGTGTGAAACCCCCAAGTGGTGCACACCCCAGAGGACGGGGCACTGACGGCCTCCTCTGCCAATGGGGAGCCCAGCTGTCTCCTGGATGCCACCATGGCTCAGCCCATACCTCTCTCACCAGCTGCAGAAAGTATACAGTTTTTCAAAGACAGGGCACTTTCAAGAGATTTAAGTGGTGAAATTCAGGGCTTTTCTGCAGTCAAATTTTCACTGGGTCTTGTTTCATTTTCACTCCTGCATAATGCATGAAATGGCACATAAGAAAGCAAGATATAATGAAAGCAACAGCTATAAATAAACATGAAAACTTACCCACATATTTTCTTACAGGAAATCAGATAATGGAATCAGCCTCTCATGGAAAATGGATTCTTGTCTTTTCAAGCACTAGTTTTATGAATATTTTCATGACAATACTTTGAATGTTTTAGTACCTACAGCTACCATGTTTGGAGTACTAAAGAGATATTCTTTCCCATAGATATTTTCAGAAGAAATCAGATGCTCTCAATGCTACCACTAACTGCAGCATCACCTGCTGAAAGACAAAGAGCTTAAAGATTTCAATTCACTTTAATTGTCAATTCAATTTAATTCAGATCCACTGGATCAGGCCCTATCATTTCATAAGATTGTTTCTCACATTCTGCTTGAACAAAGCAATGAACCCAAAAGTGGTTTTAGTCATAATGAACATTGAATTAGGTTCCCTATTCAGTTTTTACATATCAGCAACAGGCAATGATACCTGGATGTAAAATATTTCTGAAAACTTTCTTGACTGATCCACTGAATTTAGTACATATATATAAAAACGTCTAACAAAAAAAAAAAATCCTGCTCCACGGTTTTAGAAAAGTTTGGCCTGACAATTTGTCTTTAATTGCAGCAGCTGTAAAATTCTAAGATGCTTCGGTTTATTTTAGTTGGGCAGATCCTGTGCTATGTAGAATAATGGTTCATTAAAGAAAAGGCTCCTAGGAGAGAAGTTGTCTAAAGCATAATGATTCAGATTAGCTTTTCAAAGGAATTTGGAATAGTCAGAGTCACCTTTGATCTTGTTTAGTACACCAAAATGAGGATTCTGTATAGCAAGTCTGCAAGCTAAATTCATGGCAAAGGAAATTGAATAAAATTGATTATTTCCTGTGTGAGTTCATTTGACAGATTTAGTTCTAAATACTCTCTCCTAGGAATTGCATGAGATCCTAAAATCAGGAGAACAGACAAGCAGGAAGATGTGAATAAAGCTGGCTGGTTAAATCCATCAGCAGCTGACAGAGCTGGAGATGAAGTCAGGTGGATTTTCATAGGAGAGGAACAATAAGGCAAGCAAGGAAGCAGCTAATATTTTAAAGAGGCTGCAGTTTGATCCAGCTTCAGTTAAAAGGCATAATACAGCAACCTTGCTAGCCCAGATCCGTAGTGTGCTCTCCCCGGGATGCTGGAGACTCAAAGAAGGGATGCGCATTTTTCACAATTTTCTTTCATATTGTCAAAACCCAGATTAATCCATGAAGTTTTTGACCAGTTAGGGATATGGTTATGTGATCTCAAGTTGCTTTTCTCTTCTAGGTCCCTGAGGTTTTTTCTTGGTCATATTCTCACCTACACTGGAAGGAATTTTACATTTCCTCTACCAAATAATTTTGTATCTGTATTTGATTTACCTGAATTCTTTGGCAAAATCACATTCTTTCATTATGCCTCAAATCTGGTCATTGAGCACCTCTGAAAAGTTGAAAATTAGATAGTGATTTACCATGCAGCAGCAAAATGATTTAAAAGTCCAAATACATACAATCTCTAGCATGCATTAATTCCTTGGGGAGAGCGAGGGGGAGAAATGTTATAGAAATGTTCTGTTAACAACATATCTTCTTACAGACTTTTAGTCAGGGTGTGCTATATTGAAAACTTTGGTAGATTCAAGAATTCAAGACTGATCTTAAACTTTATGCCACTGCTATGATTCCGAGAAATCCTGAATGTCTGAATTCAAACTCAACGTGTTTGATGACTTTCAAAAAGGCAATGTAGTTCTGAAAGGTTATTAAGATATGACTTTAATAGCATAATATAAACCATGTAAAAATAAGACCATTTTTTCCTTTAAAACCAAAACAATTCAGGATAGATATACTCAGAAAGAAAAAATATACTTCCATATCTAACAACAAAAATGAGGTTTATGTTTCTTATATGAAATAGAACATAGCTTCTCCACACACAAAAGTCATACATATCTAACCACCACAAAATGAAGTGTTTGCTGACCCTCAGAGCAGCCCATGTCTTGTGCATTTCTTTTGATTCAATTATACATTTCCATAGCTCTGTGTTTACTCACTATTTCATCAACATTACTGATCATTTGTTTGCTAGTTATTTCTAGAGACATCCACATTTTCATTCCAATATCCTTCTTCTGATCACCATGGGAACCACTGTCTTTTTATCCTTCAAGAATATTATGTTTTAGAAAAGCTCTCATCCTTGTAATGGAAATTTGCAGGTGAGAACAGCTTCATTCTGTATTCTTAACTTACAATTTTACTACTTGTGGTGATTTATTCTCCGTTGGTTATGTGCAGACCATATTCAAAGGTACCATTGGACCTCCTAGAAATGTAGTCACAGCGGCCAGTGTAATACTTTTTACAGTTTTAGCACTGGACAAGGGCAAGTCTGCAGCAGTAGCAAAGGACCCTGCAGGGGTTATAAAAGCTTCTCAATAAGTCTTAGCAGCTGAAGCAGATGTTATTACCATCCAAACTTGCAAATTTTAGAGCTACTTTGAGTATGCCTATGTAATCTGCAGCTACTATAGGTTCTCTACTACAGGCATTATTTTGGCAGCCATCTCATTTTTCTCATTTTGTACTTTGTATTGATAAATCCAAGGGAAATCAGGGGAAAAAACTGAGGAGAGCTGGATCATTAAAAGATCTCATTACAGAATTAACATTAAAAAGTAAAGGAACAATGGAAGGGCAATGGAAGGGAGATGAATACACTTTTCAAGGCTTAAAAGATATTTAAAATTGCCCTGAGGGGTAAGTAGAAGACAGATAAGCGTATTCCCAGAACAAATTCTTCTGAGTTAGGTTTTCCTCTCCTTCACCCATGCTGGTTGTAGGACCGCAGGGCTGCCGATGTCTCAGAGGCCATCTCAGTAAGGAAATGGCAGTGGATTTGGGTACAGATACCTTAATATTTGACTGCTCCCTTGAGGGACACCTAGCCTTTCAAGCCTATGAGCTACAACTTTCAGATGACATGGTGACATCATCTCATGGTAAAATACTTTTTATTTCCTTATGGATTTGTTAAGTGTGGGGTTTTTTAGCAAAATGCCACAGCTTCTGTGACTTGTGAAGAAAGAGGATGAATGAAGAACAGAACTATTTTCTAATTAGCTCAAATTATCACTAGTTCCTGGTGATGCTCAGCTTCCTGATGAATCCAGCGGTGTACATAGCTCCCATTTCTGCGGCAAGGGAGAATGGAATGATAGGTTTGGCTCCAAATCTCAGGTGGCTGACCCATTCCTCAAGACACCTGTTTTCTATGTGCAGGCATGCAGTCAAATACAGACGGCTTCTAAATGGATCCCTAAGCACTACAATAGCGTAAGTTAACAATTCATCACATGGCATTCAGGCACAGCCCACCCTTAGCAGTAATCATATTTCCCATTGTGTTTCTACAAATCTTCTCATGTGAAAGGCTTTCAGTCACTAATATCTGTGGAACTAAGCCTTAGACAATATAAGGACCGTGCTTCATCTCCCTTCTTCATTTTCCCATGCAGTTTTGGTGCCCTTCCTAGCACCACCCATCAGACACACAGGCCTAGGTCTGTAACCTCAAAAACGGGGACTCAATTTAGACATATACATGGGATAATTTTCAATTGGCTTTTAAAGAGATCAACAATTTGGTGCATTAGTACCCATGACAAAATAAAATCCTCGGACTCGATTTCATGTTTCAGAGACTATGTCTTTTCTGCAGCAGGCAGAGTATTTCTTTAAGTAAGCAGCCTAGTCAGTTTTGGATTTACTGGCATAATTCAAAATTACTTTCATCTACTAATTTCCTTTTAGTTTCCTGGTCCCTGCACGTTCAGAGAGCAGTTTGCATCTGTGATTCATCAGATATTATTCATAAGCTTCTGAAAAAACACATTACGAGAAGCTATTAAGGAACTTAAGTTGTCATGATATGAAAGATAAAGTACTGTCAGGGATTAGGAAAAGCTAAAGACAGAAAACAAAGTAGAAAAAATGGTAAATTTTCAGCAGGGTAACGGCAGGGTGTGACCACAGACACACGTGTAGCAATGCTCGTGAGTTGGAGACGGGACTGGAGAGCAAGGCAGCACCAATCCCAAGTGGAGCACCCCCCTCTACTGACACCCTTAGCTGCTTGGCTAGATTGCATACAGAGCGTGGAGGCAGTCATAGTTCAATATTGATAAATTCAAGACAATAATTGGACATACCTCAGTACATACGGCAGAGCCTGAGTTAACTAACCTCTCAGCTAAATGTAAAGCACCATTTCGTGTCCAAAATCAACCTCAGTCCAGCTGTGGCTGTGGCAGTAAAATCACACGTATGCACATGGAAATCTGCAGGAAACATAAATAGTAGTATAGAAATAATCCTGAGACTACGAAGTCTTCAGGTAAAATTGTGCAACCGCACACTGAATCCTGTATTTGCCTCTGGTTATCCAAACTAAAAATAACATAGCAGAAATTGAGACTGTTCAGTGACAAACAATAAGAATCGTATAAGCACAGAAACATCAAAAAGAGATTAATTAAGAAGATTAGGACTATTTAGTGTGGGAAAAAACTGAACAAGATAAAAATGTATGTAATTAGTAAGTAAAATGGATCATCTTGTAACTCTTCTTTATTCCAACTTACACAACTGCAAAGTGTCAGATTCTAAACTGATGAAAGGAAATGCTGGTTTTAGACAATTTATACCTAATCTGTAGAATTCATGTGGTAATTCAAGCTAAGTGATATAGTGGAAGAAGAGTTTTTTATAGTTTTTCCATCAAAGATTTCCTTGCTGGAAAATAACTTTTCAAACAGGTTAAAAATTTTACTATTTGTAGTGAATTTCCCTTCAATGCAGAAAGACTTTGTCTCAGTTACCTAAGAGAAATGAAGCAAACCAAAAAAATAATGCTTCAACACTATTTTTTAAATTTTCCAACTTGTTATTTCAGGATTTTTATTTTTTTTTATTTATTTCCCCATACCTTTATTCTATTTATTTTCCTTTCATTTCAGAAGGTGAAGAATTGAAAGAATTAGAGTTCAAAGATTTAAGACAGAGGAAGAAGTAGGGGGTTTGGGCTGTTTTGATCCAAGTGTTCCACCATGCTTTTTTAGAAAAGCAAACTTCTTTTAAGCAAATTTTACTTTTATTTTGAAAAGTATTGCTAGAAAATATTTAACTTCCTTTCAGTGATTGAAAGGAATTGGAAGGAAAAGGGTCACGTTATGTGAGGATATAATCCCTATCTTTACAGTAGAATTTATATCATAATTCTTTCGGAATGTGAAGAAAAATGCCCTGTGAGTAGGTCGCAGGGTTTTTTCAAGCCTGGTACAAAATAGCTGTGCCAGTTCATCAGGAAGCAGGCACAAACTTACTGCGAGGTGTGGAGGTGCTCACAGAGCTGTAACTTATCGTTCCCTCTCCAGTGGACTGTGTCACAAGTTATACGATGATTGACTGTATCTGGTGCTTCACAATTCCCCTCCTCTCCGTCTAACTGCCTTAGACTCTTAGACCAAAGTCTGAAAATACAGATTAATATTCTTCACGACTGAAATTTTTCAACAGCATAACAGAATATTAAAAGCTATGACACTGAGCATACTAAAACAGGGTCTGATCTGCCGCCTCGGAGCATCAATGAGAGCAGAGCTAGCACACATCCTACGTTACCTGGACAGCTTCCTTTTCCCAGACTCCAGTTCACCGCATAAGTTTGTGTGTGTGTGCATGCGCGCGCACATGTCTGTTGTTATAAAATAGGCAAGACAACTCACCCATGACATTATGTGTTGCACTGAGGTCTGAAGCAGGCCAACAAGTAGGGAGCGGGCTCCCCAGATGGTGATGCTGGCACAGAAAGCGTGAAGGATTTGGGGAAGAGGGGAGGACAGTGTGTGAGGGGTGACCTGGCGCTGTGAGGGTATGGCTGAACTCAGGTCATGCAGGCAGCTTCCAGGAGGAAGGGGTGCTGGTCCTGGGGTGTTTTGGAAAGGATTATGGGCTTCTGAGGAGGTGGCGGGATGTGGGCTGGATGTAGGATCGGAGGCTGCTCTGGGGCAAAAAGAGCATTCCCATTCTCACCTGAGTAGGTTAACAAGGAGGTTATTTTTGTGGCAAAAATACAGCAGGACACTCTTCCCCTTGCTGCCACTACCGTACTTACATTCCTATCCCCTACCCTATTCCTGAGACCTTTTGTCCTTTCACTTGGAAACGTGGTTCCTCCTGTTGTGATGCTACCTGTCAGGTTGGTGGTTGTTACATCAGTCACACCTTCATTACACTGTAGTGTAATGCAGTCATCATCAACATTTCTGCATCTGAGTAATTATTTTACGTGTGTATAGTCTTAATTTTATCAAGCACTTGTATGTAAACTTGTATGTAAACACCCCTCTCATTCCTTCACCAAGTAATGAACGAAGTGGAAAAAAAACCCCTCATCTTCATAGAAATCAAGTGACATGATATGCAACCTGAAGTAAAAAATATCAAAACTTTAACATATAGCTGTCGGAATGTCTAAACATTATGGAATAAAACTATTCCTTTAGACTCTAATAGTCATTAGGTGCAAGGCAAAGTACATATCTCAAATCAAAGACAAAATCGGAAATTCTTTTTCTTTTCCCCAGAGCATGCTTCTCAAAGATACTTCTTCTCCAGTGGAAGACTTTAATTTTTTACATTGAATTTTAATCCATAGGCGAAGATAAAGAGTATTTAAGGACACCATTGTCACATCTTTCTTCACTAAAGCTTCTTTAAAATTATATTTTGATACTAATTCCATCATGATTTTTCCAGTAGACTTTTGATGGTACGTCATCAAAAAAGAGTTGGCCAAGACTATTCAGTCCACCAGTCTACTCCCTGGCATGTGCAGACTTGTTTCCTACGCTAACCACATGGGGCTTGGGTGGAGCACTGGGGATTCCACTGGTTCTCCTGGGAGAAACAAGTTTTCACATTTAAGAAGCTTGTTTGTAATATCCACTGAATCTGCAGGACAGGAGGATTTCTTTTGGATTTATCATTCAAATTCCTGTGCCACAGTAAAAAACGTCTGCTGGCATGTACTAGGGTCTTACATTTACTGATCCTATTAACAAATCTGGCAGCTTTATGAAGGATGAATTGAGCTGCAGTCTTTTTCATGAAACAAAACACAAATCACACCTTAGATCAAGTATCATATTTTTTCATAAATGTTTAATTCACAAGCACAAATAAAAGGATAAAAGGAAACTTTTATTTCATAATATGTGGTGATGCACCTATGCACAGCTGGTGTTTATTCCAGTTAAAGTTTCCCTTGGGCAAGTAAAGGTCAGGGAAACGTCAAACATTACCAAGGAACTTTCCCAGAACAAAACACCTAACTTATTATATTCTATTTTATAAACTGTTTCTGTGGACTGCAGAAGAGCTTTCCCTCTGTAAAGTGGTCTCTCTTCATGGTTATGGGAAGTGTTGTTTGAACTGAAATTACCATTCCTTGTAGAAGATCCTGCTCGCTAACAAACCCTCTTTCAATCAATCCTGCAAATGCTTTTAAATATTGTCTCTGAAAAGTTTCTCTCCCCTTCTATACCATTATTTAAATGAACTCTGACACTTAAAAGTACAAATCGATGAGAGACTTAGCTGCATTATAGAAAAGGTGGTAGAAAAAAGTGTCTAATATACTAAGTGCAGTAAGATACTCTCCTTGAATTGGCAAATTTACCTTCATTCCTTGTTCCACTTGATCAGGCAAATGTCTCTGTGTTATATATGGTTAATTTGTCTCACTGATCATAAAGTTGGTTTACTTGCGTCACCTCAACTTACAGGGAGGATGTGAGCACATGTGTGTACGAATGTGTGGGTATATACATACGTTTTACATATAAGTGTACATATAGATGTGTGGGAATTTATACATATACTATATATATGTATATTTGCAGTGATCACAATTAGGATCATTAAGGACATTTGCACACCAACACAATTTTCATTGGAAACTCCCTGTAAGAGCAGCCTTGTTGGTACTCAAGCAGAGATAGTTGGTGTCAGAGAAGCAGCATGCGAATCATGAGATAAAAAACCCTCCCCCAGAGAGTAGGGCTCACTAGCTCCAGTGCAATACCTTTTTGACACAACTGCTGCATTTCCATTCCCAAAGCTAAATTCCTCTTGGAGGACACGCCATGCGTGGACTCCACATCCATGATGAGAGTAGACCAAGGACTTTGTCTGAGGCAGCCTCACAGCAGGATGTGTTTCCTTCGCCATCCTAGGGCTCTTAATGTAATTCAGGTACCAGATAACAGTCCAGAGCAAAAGCAAATGGAGGAAAGGAGAGGGCAAAAAAAAGACAGAACATTTTTCTGCAGGTTTATGTGAAATAATTGGCTGGAGAGAGAGAGAAAGAAAGTAATGAGAAGGCTGGTCTATCCACTTTTTCCTTCAGGCAAGGGAGTAGCAAGAGGGAATGTTTCAGAGTAAGAAATCTTTCCTGATGCAGAGCAATGACACATCTCCTTGTAGTCAAACAAGCCTGTAGATTGAGTATGTGCTGAGAATAATAAAATACATTGCAAAGGGGAAAAAAACTGTTTATTTCAACGTCCAAAGTAATTTCTGTCTCCCCAAACACTGTTAAAAGTCTCAGACGACATCAGAACAATTTTTCAATATGATTTGTCTTGGACTGAACCTGTCTATGATTGCAGGCAGCACTCCCAACACAGCAAACACTCCACACAGCTTCGTATTATGCGCAGGTCTTTTTGGGGAATTTTTTAATCACTTAATTAAATAGAGTCATTTACAATTGTTTTGGGAAGTTAAAAGCTACTGCACCTGAGCAAAACAGTACTGAATGCAATTATAATTGTTATTGCCAGTCTTCACTTGTCACCAATTATATCAGCATTTGTGTGTTTACAGCATCAGAGTGTTCTCCACATGAACTTCCTTGGGAATAATGGATTAAGGCCATTGGTCTTGCCACTCTCACTCCCCATTCCCCAGCTGGCTTCCACAGGTTTGGCTGAGGCCATCTCCATGGTTTTCTTCTTCCAGGATAGGATCCTCCTTTTACTAAACCTTTCCCCCAGAAAACACAGGGATGTTGGGACCAAGTGTGCTGTGGGGAGGAACAGAGTGAACTTGTCACCATGCCCATCGAATTATGCCAGGAAGGCAGAGCAGGGCCTGGCGAGAGAGGACTTCAAAACTCTCCTCACTCCCATCCATCTCATGAAATATGTACATCATTCTGGGTCAACACATGAATGTTTTCATGACCATTAGGGAGAAAAAGCCAATGGGAGATGAAAAGCTCTCACAGTTACACTTCTCATGTCCCTAAAGAGGGCTGTCTGCTGAGAGAATTTTTTTCCAAGCCCTAGATGAAAACTGACATCAAGGTATCTTCCAATTAGTTTTATGGACAGACAAAAGATAAGTAGGAGAGGAAATGCGGATTTGCTCACCAGGAGATATTGAAACTGAAGAAATAACTCTGCCTTGGATGTAGAACTGAAACAGATTATCCCAGCCCAAGTGGCAAAATGGGGCCTGACAACAAGGCTTCAGCATAAACAAGGGCTGAGGACAGACGGATGAGTGGGAGACAGAGCAAGCTGTAATGTGAGCTTTTGGTTTTCTGACTTCTCTGAAACACATCTATATATCTGTGACTAAACCTGTTGAGGTTAGGTACAAGATGTCCTTGTTCGAGGTATTCACCATGGATTTTCTTCAGCTATTGCCAGTACAGCTAAATAGATAGGATTGCTGATCTGCTGCACTTAAGGCTTTCAGCCATAGAAGTTGCACTGAAGAAGATGCTGATAAGATGCAACTCATTATGGCATCTTTGTGTCTCTCCTGTTTTGGCAGCAAGTGGTTGAGATTCCTCAGTCTTATTTGCTTTGGAGTTTTTTCAGGCAAAATCACAAGTGAAGGCAGAAATCAGAAAAGAATACTCTGAAATTACTCTAAACAATTACTGCTAATTGTTTAATTTTGTAATGTGTGTCTACCCCTGTCCTTAGCGATTTTGCAGCTGCCTTAAAATCTGTTGTTTGTGAGAGAATCCTTTTCTTTGTTCTTGATCACTGCAGAATTTATCATTAGAAAGAACATCCTTTCAAATATCTTCCAAAAGTAACCTGTTTGGCATCTTAAATAAATATCACATAGTGGTAGTAAATGCCCTGTTTGTTTTAGTTTTGAACCGTAATTTCATACATTTAATTTTTAGAATAGTAATTAACTGATGATCATTGTAAAAATCTCCTAATAGAATCCCATAAGTCCCAAATGTTTAGCTTTAGAAGCAATTAGAAAAACACTGAATAAATCTTTAATCAGAAAATGCTGATATGTCAGAAACAAACTGTTTTCAAAGCGCTTGGAAAATATTCACAATTCTGTGTTTGAACTCATGGAATCCCACCCCACCCAACTATCCACCAGTAGACATTTCCATAGTAGTCAGTAGTTTAGTGGTAAGAGAGGAAAAGTACAGTTTGACATTCCCAATTAATTCTGTCATTCAGATCAAGGCCTTGAATCTCAGTGTCCTCCATTCATGCCTGCTAAATCCAGGAGCAGCCTTTAGTTCTTGAGTTTATATGATAAAGTACCCCATCCCAAAGCCTTTACATGCAAGACACAATTTTGCTAGTGAGAAATCCCATTCACTTTTTCACAAGACGGCAGCCAAAGATTTTCTTGGCTGGAACTCTTTGTACATCAGCCGTATGCCTTCACTGGAAAGAAAGGATGTGAGGAAACAGAACAGGATGAACCATTACCTGCAGTTAACCTTATATCACAAGAAAGAGTCCACTTCAGTGTACTGTGCAGCCTTGTGCAAAAGAAATGGCTAACCCAAAAGAAGCCCTTAGTATATTAATTTATAAGAAAGGTGGGAAGTCCTAATATGGCATAGAACTTACACATGCTTGTGTGTCAGCTGAAAATCCTAACTAAGCAGTAGGATCTTTACTTCATCTCTGTCTTTCTGGTTGTCTGGAAGAAAAACTTTAAAAGATGTTTTTCAAGGTAAGAGCAGGAAAGGTCTTGATGTTAAAAATGCTCATTGAATACTAAAAAGTGCCCTAATCCTTCTGTTTTTAACATCGTTCTGCTTCCCAAAACTCATCAATATCTGGGTCCCACCCACAAAAAGTGTCATTATGTTATAGTGACCAAATGTTTTTGTGGTCTTGACAATTTCTTTTAAAAAATCTTCAGAATACTGAGATGTTTCTTTCATTTCTTGTGCTGCCTTATAATCCTTAAGAATCGCAGAATCACAGGATGGTTGAGGTTGGAAGGGACCTCTGGAGGTTATCCAAACCCCCTGCTCAGGCAGAGCCACCTAGAATTGGTTGCTCAGGATCATTTCTAGATGGCTTTGAATGGATTACAAAACTGCAAGGCTTAAATAACTAATATATTTTTGATTTTATTTTTAGTCCAGCAAAAAAATATTCATGTTTAATCTACTTGAACCTGGTATAAAATTTACTATGTATTGCAAAAGACTGAAGGTTTTTTGCATATTGGACGCTCAATCTGAAGATAAATGCTATTCAAACTAATCTGTGAGGTTGAAGCCAAATTTGAATATTTAAAATGAAGAAAGTAAAGAGATTCAGGAAAAAAAAAAAAGATCATTTTATACTGAGCTTGTCATTCAAAGCTAGCAGTGAACACTGAGTGCTTATGAGAGAGAAAATATCAAATCCAAGCGGAAAGCTAGTCCATGATATTTGGCATCCTGCTTTAGGAATGGCAAAACATGCACTTTGCCATGGCCCAGAAAAAAATGGAGCTGCAGTAGAGCATGCATTGAAGGTGAGGGAATGAAATGTGGAACAGTCATTGGCATTTTTGATATTATTGTTGCAAATATTTCAGATATTCTTAATGCGTGCAGTCCATGCGGGGCATTGTCTCATGCCAATTAGATTCCATTAAGACTGATCAGAATTTACAATGCTAAGACAATTGAGCTCTTTTTTTTTTTTTCTGTGTGTGTATATATATGTTTGCTCCTGGTAAATTTATTTTTAAACCTTCAGAGATGCAGAAGAGCAAGAGGCACCTTTGCATGATACAGTTATGGTGAATATGAAACAGCTATAGAGTCATGAAAGACTGTAGCTACTCCAAGTCATTTAGGAGACTTTGGAGAAGTAATTAAACTTAACCACTGCATCATTTTCACAGAATCACAGAATGTTAAGGGTTGGAAGGGACCTCTAGACATCATCTGGTCCAACCCCCCTGTCAGAGCAGGTTCACCTACAGCAGGTTGCACAAGATGGCATCCAGATGGGTTTTGAACATCTCCAGAGTCAGAGACTCCACCACCTCCCTGGGAAGCCTTTTCCAGTGCTCTGCCACCCTCAAAGGAAAGCAGTTTCTCCTCATGTTCAGATGGAACTTCCTATATTCAAGTTTTTGCTCATTACCTCTTGTCCTATCACTGGGTACCACTGAAAAAAGACTGACCCCCTCCTCCCAGCACCCTCCCTTTAAGTATTTGCAAACATTGATGAGATCCCCCCTCAGCCTTCTCTTCTCCAGACTAAAAAGACCCAACTCCCTCAGCCTTTCCTCATAAGAAAGATGCTCCAGCCCCCTCATCATCTTCGTGGCCCTTTGCTGTACCTTCTCCAGCAGTTCCCTGTCCTTCTTAAACTGGGGAGCCCACAACTGGGCACAGTACTCCAGATGTGGCCTCACCAGGGCAGAGTAGAGGGAGAGGATGACCTCCCTTGACCTGCTGACCACACTCCTCTTGATGCACCCCAGGCTGCCATTGGCCTTCTTGGCCACAGGGGCACATTGCTGGCTCATGGTCACCCTGTTGTCCACCAGGACTCCCAGGTCCCTCTCTGCAGAGCTGCTTTCCAGCAGGTCAGCCCCCAACCTGTACTGATGCATGGGGTTATTCCTCCCCAAGTGCAGGACCCCACACTTGCCTCTGTTGAATTTCATAAAGTTTTTCCCTGCCCAACCCTCCAGCCTGTCCAGGTTGTGCTGAATGGCAGCTCGGCCTTCCGGTGTGTCATCCACCCCTCCCAGTTTTGTGTCATCAGCAAACTTGCTGATGGCACACTCCATCCCTTCATCCGGGTCATTTTCATGCTAAGGGGAGCTTGTTGTTGGGCAGTGACAAGGGAAATAAGTGTTTATTTATATAGAAAGCACTACATATGTTAAAAAAGTGCAGAGCAAAAGATTTTACCCTCTACAGAAAGGAAGAAGGAATAAGTGAAACAGAGATGAAGGCAACACAGAAACATGCAAGTTACTGAAGCTGGAAAGTGATTTCAATTGACCTAGTTCCTCCACCGGACCATACTTCTACTGTTGACCTGGAGATGACTGGTGGACCCAAAGACAGTATTCTTCTTTGCTGAAACTGCTGCCAGTAAGCACACACAATCTGTACAAAGCTGAAATAAAGCTTTTAATTAAACTAGAGAGACCAGCTACAGGGCAGGCTGTTTCTCTTGCTGCTTTAGGTAGAAAAGATGTCAAAAATGCAAGGTGAGAGAGAGTGCAAAACTAAAAAAGTGATAAAGTACACCCATTCCTCTAAGAGCTTTGAACTGTTCATGGCCTCTGACTCACTTGATCCACCTGTGGGAAGATTAAGAGACGCTGAACGCCTTCTGGACTGATTGCCCAAGGTGCTGAATACCTGCCACTGCCATTGACTTCTTGCTCCTATGTGCACCTGGCTTTTTTGAGTATCAGGCTACACTGGACCTACTAGAGCATCTCAGACTTCTCAGAAGTGCAGTCCCTTCTCAGCTAATCTCTGGGATGGCTGGAGATCAGCTTCCCCAGGGCAGGAAAATGAGAACACTCTGCAGATATTCAGCGTGGGTGTAAAAATGCTCAATCCCCTGCCCCATGGAATCTATACTAGGGGTAGCACTCCAAGCCACTTTACAGTACCCTTGATATATCTTTACGTAAATATTTGTAGCTAGTAATGACAGCAGCATCTCCTCTTCTTGGTATAAGTAGATGTTGGGCTAATAGAAAATAGATAATAGAAAATGGATAATAGCTTTTTCTAACATTTTGCAGCTCTCCACATTTGTTCTTGGTGCCCAAAAAGTTTATAATCCTGCATTTAAGAACATTGTGCTAGACTGACAAAACATCAGGGCTGAAATTAGGACTGTGTCTACCATTAAATTGCTGGTACTTAGAGCATGTGAAGTAAAACTGTTTTCATTTCAAATAATCTCAGAGAAACGGGTTCATTAGTCACTCTTCAAATAGTAAAGAAAAGAATTTATTTTGTCCTTGTTTGCTTTTCAGTGAGGAAAAATGACCTGCTTATTAGGTGTTTGTTCATTTACTGTCATATAACATGGATCTATTTTTTTTGGAAATTAGTCTGTACTTCGATCCACAAAAAAATTTGGCACACAAAAAATACAAGCAGTCAATTCTATGAAGGTGACAAGGTGCAAATAAACTTTGATACATCTTTGTTCTAGTCTTTATGGGGCCATTCAAAGGCCAAATGCCGGGGGGTTTCCATAGAGAGATCTGTGTGTTTATTATTCCATCATTTTAAGCAAAGGAGGGGCAGTTTTCTATTGTACATTAGCATATATATTAGATCCAACCTATGCACAAGTTTTGCGTTAGCCTGCATTGATTGCAGCATGGAAAGGCCTAGTAATATAGTGCTACAATTCCAGTGCAAATGTAGTTATACCAGCGTATCAGTGTTTCCTACTGACATAAATTGCCCACTTTCTCATACAAACTTTCACAATATCAGCAACTTTCTGTGTTGCTAAAAGAGATGAAAAAGTGGAGTTTCAGTTGTAGTCAGACTCTAGTATATGAAATTATGAACAATCTACCACAAAGTGAGCTAGAGAGTGAATTTACAAAGTCAGGTCATTTGCACAATTATTCACTGATAAATGAAAATTCATGTTAAGTTGTTTGCCTTTGAGTGAAAATAGCTTTTGCTACCCCAAAATACATTGTGGGAGAGGAATCAGCCCAGGGCAGTTACCACAGATTAATTGCTTGTCTGTAAGTTCATACACCGGAGAATGTTTCACACACCCCCATGCCTCTGCATTACTGTTTCTTTCTTATCTTAATGCAATAAAACTAAAAGGGAGAAGGGAATCATTACCTAACTGATATAGGTGGGCCTAGTAATGTCTGAATCACCTGTTAGTTTATCAAGACTGTACTCACCATTCATAGTACATGAGAAAAATTATTATTAGATTTGTGATCTAGAATCTGATCCCAAAATAAAACATCTTTCAGAAGCAGGGTTAGTGGATATTCAGTAGTGCCAGAAAAGTAAACAAATGGAATTGGCATGCAGACACACAGGAGAGATTCTCTAGTCTTGCTAATTTTGCTCTTTAAAAAGCTGAATGAGACACAATTTTGTTTTGCTAAGGAAGTCAGCACTTTATTTATAACCTCTTAAACTTTCACCAGCTTCCTGATACGGCTTCTCATATGAAAGAATTTGTTACCCCACAACAGTCATAACTAGGGAGTAATTAGCATCTTCTTTTTTTTTTTGTTCCTGTGGATCTGGGATAATAGATATAACAAGAGTAATCACGGGGCTGTACTTCAGTCTTGAGAGAGCTGCTGACAGCAGAAACTGCCAGGATGGCAGCGCTGCCAAGCTGCTGTGAAATGCCACCAAGCCCAGGGCATAAACTGGGTCTGAGAAATTTCCACCAGCTGCAGAGGTAGGCTCTGGTAAAAAAAAGTATAATTGTGGCTTCTCTTTTTGCTGCTCCTTAACTTCCCTGAAGAACAGCAGAGAAAGAATATTACCTGGAAACCAAGATGACCAATAATGTAAATGTCATAGCTTGGAAATCAGATCATTTGCTATCTCAGGATTTGATATCTGATAGTAGCAAAAAAAAATTATAATGCTATGTGATTTAGAGAAAACAAACAAGCAAGCAAACAAGCAAACAGTTGCTAGTGCAAAATATAGTTTTCCTTTACAAGACATATTTCCCTGCTTTCTCAGTTTTGGTCCTGTCCTTGAGCCAAAGTAGACAGTTTCACGAACATTTATTTCAGGTCACAATGAGTAACATAATAGAGCATAATAAGGTGATACCTACATGTAGACTTCTATCAAAAGTGCTCATTGGATTTAAACTTGGTGTGGCTACATTTTTGTGTTAGATCTATGATCTAATTTTTCTTTCTTTCTCCATTCAGATATAGAGTTTTGAAGGTTTCAATGGAAACTTGTTGCCCTGGTCGACCATCTCCAGGCACTTCCATTTTCACTTTTTTGTCACCATTATATAAATACGCAGAACAGGGCCTTCCCATCCTTCTGTGGAACAACACTGCTCAGACTGCAACTGGGACTATACAAAACATTTCAAAAAAATCAGAGTGCAATCTAAAGCAGGGATACATATGTGTTCTTTTTTTCTTCTTCTTTTACACAGTTAGGGTGATAATTACTTCAGTAAGTCAAGATTTTTAACTAAAGTTATAACTGTTTTTGAACTACTGCATGGCTAAATTTGTAGGGAAAAATGAGAAAAAGAATAGATTTTTTTGGGGTCTGAAATAGAAGTAGTAATTTCAAAACAGTTCTAGACTGGAAATAACTGCTCTGAGTTTAATTTAATTATGCTACTCAATTAGACAATCTGAGAGAAAAATGTGGATGGCACCAGTCAGGAAAAAGGAGATGTTAGAAAAGGGAGAGATGATAAGGTCATCGACTCCTGCGGGACGAAAAGAGAAATTAGTAATTATCACCTATGGAACACTGAGTTATCGGGAATCAGCTTGGGAAAAACTGCAATGTGCAACAAAACCAATATCTCAATTGACTCCGTGGCTTTTAGTGCCTTTGGAGGTCATTAGACTTTGAAAACTATATTTTGTGAATTCCTGCTACAACAGTGACATCAACAGTACTACACAAAGTTTTACACAAAGATCCAGTCAAGAAGGTTAAGTTTAGATGGCTTGATCTTATATCTAGTATCCATTGACATCAATGGGAAGATTTTAGTCAGCAAAACCAGTGCGCTTCATTATTATTATGATGATGATTATTGCCACTATTATTCTTATTTAATATTGCGATTGCTATTGTGTAGATCTTAGGCTAACAATGAGAGACGAAGGGTCTTTCCCTAAAACAGGTCTTTCCCTAAGATGGGGGCATATATTTGGTTTGCAGCCTTCACTAGGGTATTTGAAACCAGTGAAGGTGATACAATGCTCTCAGTGTGAATTTATTAAACAAATAATGCCTTACAATTATGAATTCAAACCTATGGTTACAATTGTTCACAAGTGCTCTCATTCTAGATAAGTAACGCTGTTTAAAAATCATAAAGGAAAATGGTTTGCAAACTTTAAGTAGGTCACCTCCCACACTATCTCTAAAGTGCAGGTAAATTAGCATTTGTTTTTTTCAAATGGCAAACTGAGGCAGAAGGAGTCATTAAAACTTCTGATTCCACAGAGCTGCTATTTCCACACTTTCTGCTCTAGGGGGATCTTCCCCGGGAAGGATTATAATATTTTAGACTGCTTTCATATCTCTCCAGCACTGCACACTATGAAAGGGACCAGAGTCCAAAGCACGGATCACATCTGAGGTCTTTTCATTACATGAGACTCTAGTTAACCAAACCTAACACAAAGTCCCTCTTGCAAATGCATCTTGAAGAAAGGTGAATGCCATGTTGAGACATTTCCATATAACTGCTTTCCTCTCCTATCACGAGAGAGCAATTCATATAGGAATAATGACAGCTGGAAACCAACAAGGAGCAGTTGAAACACAGCAAAACTGAAGCACTAAGGAGAGGTGGACTTTTAGCCAGAAGTTAGATTAAAATGTACTGAAAAGAGCAGGAGTTATTTTAAAGTGATCGCTTTCATTACAAGACTGAACTTTCTCAAATTCAACCTTCTGTGATGCTGTTTTCCTTCCATCAATTCACTCAGTGCCCAGGAAGTCACACAGATAAACCCAAAATTAGTCAAGTTACAGTTTTTTTGGTTAATCAGAGAATAATGCAAAACTCAGGAACTGTAGGTGTCTAAAATGTTTTGAAGCTAAAGATTTCAGAAGTTAATTACCACAGCATCTAGATGGTCTTTGGCAAGATAAATCATCCAATAGACACCTCCTTTCCCAGATTTTGCTGATACTTCACATTTTGCTGGAGGTTAACTTACACATTTTTCACATAAATCCACAGCTTGCTTTGTCACCACTGGCAATGCTCTCATCTCCTGTAGTCATCAGAGTCACAAAGCTGGTGCTTTTTTTTTTAACTTCTCTCTTCATTTCTTTTCCCCTCAGTATTGCCATTAAATCCTGCTGCTATTTCTTATATATCTGAGAAATCCAGTCATTCCTCTCTGTCCCTACCAGCAAAACATGTGTTCCCACAACATTCTGCTGCTTTGCCACAGCAGAAACACTTCACTTAATAGTGTTGTCATTAAACCCAGCTCATAGTCATTCCTCTCAGCAAAGGAATTTGATCCAAACTCCTCTTTGTCTTCTCTGTCTCTTTCTGTAACTCAGACCCTGCTGCATTTCATGCTTCTGCCTTTTCAACCGATGTCCGTCGCTTCCCTCCTGTCCCAAGGCAATCCTGCAGGGCTACTCAGATTATTGCTTTATCCCCAGCGTGGTCAGTTAGCTATATCCCCCTCCACTTTTGGGGGTCTATAACCCTTTATGAAGGAAATACAGCAGTTACAAAAGAGAAAAAAAGAGGGAACTGTGATTATGGAGAGGGAAAGTCAATGGGAAGGGTAGGACAGAAGTTTCATATACATATAAGAACTTGCACATATAAATATATAAAATATAAAAATATAAAAAATACACATATGCTAATACATACAAGAGTCAATGGGAGGGTTGTGTTGGGGTGCATTTTGAACTGAATTGGATGTATCCCTTCATTTCTTCCCTCTCCTGTCCTTACACTCTCCCTTCTGTTTGGATCGCTGAGACTTGGAGCACCCGTACAATGACAGCAACAAAGCGTCTTTTCCTCATCATGTTTACATGCTGCACTGTTGTATAACATGGTAATCATAAAACTAATATTTTCAGCCCCAGAAACATGTCAGGGACTGATCTTTTTTCCTGATTTGCTACAGAGAAGCACCTTTAACTGGCAAGTGCCCTCTGAGCATACTTCAGGAGCATAAAAATGCCACATACCCTGTAGATCAACGTATAAGGTGAATTCCATAGAGTGGTACTCATTTTCAGTTGATCTTATTGGGGAGAAGGGAAGGAAAAAAGAGACAAAAGGCCAAAGCTTTACAATAGGGAGAACTGTAAGCTGTGATTCTTTGACTTCAGCATTTAAGAGACCTTTTTCTGTAACAGAAAGAGAAACCACTGTAAGTTGTTACAGTAGTGATAAATTCTGTTTCACAATTTTTATGTTTTACAATTCCCAATAATAACATATATCAGGTTTACAGTACTTTTCATCTTCAAAATGTTGAATTAATTCTTATTATTTTTCTCTAGGAGCATTTTCTTCTTGCCTTTCGTTCATCTTCAAGAAAACTTTCTATTTCTCTACTTTTCATTAAGAGTCTTATCTCATTCCCATCAAAGTAAATGGAAAAATAGTGTTTATGTCACAAATGAAGGAACAGGCACTTGGATTTCTGCTTCTCCTCTGGGATTTTTTTTACTTAATTATTTCCTTTTTCTTTTCTGTTTCTGTCACCTCTGTTCCCTTATCAGATTTTTAACTCCTTTGCGTAGCTTGTTTCAGTACATCATTTGTTCTGCTGCTCTCTCTTCATCCCATTCCCCTTCATTTTCTTTAGGTATTTTATTAGTGTGACTTTTCTGAATCTGTCCTGTCTCACTTTTCCTTTTACTCATTCCTTTTTCCTCCCTCCCTCTATATCTCTTCCATTACAACAGATATTATGAATTCTTGGCCACATGCAGGAAAAATGTAATTTTCCGGAGTTTTTTTGGTGAATAGGGTCAGACACAGAAGGACTCTCCAGGCATATGAATAAATCTGGTTTGCCTCCAAACTATGCTTATGAGTTATTATAAAATAACTTTTTCTGAAAATACAGACACCTGTGACACTCAGTGGTGCCAGGAATGAGCACCATGTTAAAAAAAAGCCTAACCAACATCTCTGAAAAAGGCTGGAGAGAAAATAAGTGCAATGCCCATGGTCTTGAGAGATACTATGTTGTGTGGGCAGTGTTCATTTGGGTGGTTGGATTTGTTCTCTTTACAAAGCCTACTCTTATATTTTTGCTGTAGTGCCATTATTGCTCTGTGTTGGCAGTGTAAATTAAAACTGAATATCACATTTCTCATATAACAAAATAAGGTAAAATCACTTGCAGGAATTCCCAAATAAGATGCCATCACCTTTTGTGCTGAGATATGCATAGCCAAAGGAGTTTTTCCAGTTTTACCTCCCACATTTCGAGGGCATATGCAGTCAGAGGCTGATTTTAAACAACTGGAAATGCTGCTCAACTGCTATACCAAAGGGCAGGATCAAGCCCTTGATATTTGTCTCACATTTTCCATATTGCTGTGCTGAATGTCACAGGTAGTTAAACAGGATAACTGTGTGCCATGGTTCCAAAAGACACTACAAATTCCTAGCATTTCCCCAGGAAATGTACATTTTAAAGAAGAGCTCCATTAGAAGTTGACATACCAAAGCATGTTTGGGGTATTTTTCCTGGATGTCTAAAAGCATTCAGGCTTTTTCCTTTTTCTAGACTAGAAGTTATGTTCTTTCTCTCTTTTTTTTTTTTTTTTTTTTTTTTTTGAAAAAAAATTTTTTCTTTTTTTTTTTTTTTTTTTTTTTTTTTTTTTTTTTTTTTTTTTTTTTTTTTTTTTTTTTCCCCACANGCCAGCAGGTCAAGCGAGGTCATCCTCCCCCTCTGCTCTGCCCTGGTGAGGCCACATCTGGAGTACTGTGCCCAGTTGTGGGCTCCCCAGTTTAAGAAGGACAGGGAACTGCTGGAGAAGGTACAGCAAAGGGCCACGAAGATGATGAGGGGGCTGGAGCATCTTTCTTATGAGGAAAGGCTGAGGGAGTTGGGTCTTTTTAGTCCGGAGAAGAGAAGGCTGAGGGGGGATCTCATAAACATTTGCAAATACTTAAAGGGAGGGTGCTGGGAGGAGGGGGTCAGTCTTTTTTCAGTGGTACCCAGTGATAGAACAAGAGGTAATGAGCAAAAACTTGAATATAGGAGGTTCCATCTGAACATGAGGAGAAACTGCTTTCCTTTGAGGGTGGCAGAGCACTGGAACAGGCTTCCCAGAGAGGTGATGGAGTGTCCACAAGAGTGGAGAAAAAGAGAGGAGCAAAAAGTCATATTCATAGGCAGATCCACAGATTATGTTTTCCTGTTTGAAGAGTTTCTTCTCTCTTGAGAGTCATGAAATTATGTGTAACTGGTTTAGTTAAAAGCTAAATTAAATTGCTTATGCAAGGAATGAATAAGAATTCCAGACTTATCCAGGCAGTATCAGAAAAAATTATCAGAATAAACAAAGATAGGAATTTTAAGATATTACAGCTTTCAAATTCAGTATTCAAAATACAGTGATCTAAAATTTGAGTAAATTAGTGTAAATCAAATTTCTGATATTTTAATTCTAAAATATAATACCTGTGCTATTTTTTAACTGCAACACTTTGAATTCACAACTGGAGTTGATTTAAAATTATTTTGCTGCACATACAATTTAACTAACAGCTTTCTGTCCTGTGTGAAATGTTTATGGTTTTTATGTTAGGGTGAATTTGCCTCTTTTGGGTCTTCTTACAACTGGGTAAATTGTCTAATGAGACTAGGGAACATGAAAAAAGGAACATCGAAATAGAGGTGAAGCTAAGAGGTCAGCAGTGCTTTGCCTTAGTTCTTTATAGATGTGCAATGCATAGAGGATTGCAGAGGACTCACAAGTCCTGACTATGGACTGTGAGACCCTGTTCTCATCTGCATTGCATCCTTGCACTTATTTATGTATGGGTAACATCGAGTTCACCCTTTCTCAGCAACTGCCTATTCAGTATCCAGCTCCTTCCAGTCAGTGCAGAGCAAATGTGAAGTGTTAGCCTGTAGGGTACTTGGGGATCTACATGAAGTGTTAGGCTGTCACATACTTTGAGATCTATGTGGCTTAGCATAAACTGTACACCGCATCCCTGCCCTACTGATATGGATACTGTATGTTCATAAGAAACCATTGGCTCACGTGTAGCATACTCTCTCAATAACTAACCAGAAATCGTCCCTCTGCAAGATGGGCTGCATCACAGGGACCGGGTCAAAGATGCTGAAAGGTAGGAGATGGCCCTCACAAGTCAATCTCTGAGCTATTAATATTCTCAGCTTTTTTTTTTTTTGAAGTGCACACCCAAAATGAGTGGAAAGCTCTATGTTTCATATCAGCCTTGTAATTTAGTTAGTAAAGGGTACAATAGGGATAGATTAGCTTTGTATCATTCATCTTGATCTGGTGCACCCGGGGCTATGCTGCCAGCAGAGAAGAACTGTAATTTTTTCCCTGCTCTCCCTCGCCTTACACTAAGAGTTTATATCTCCCTCTTTTTAGATTGTTTTTTTCAGTATTATTCATACTTTCATCTACTCTGACTGCTAATGAAGACAGCAGAGAGTACTGTATAGTAGAGGCATTGAAAAAAGTCCTATATCTACTCATGAGTAGGACATTTCCTGCCTGGAAGAAGAAACTCCTGGATTTCTCTCCTGTGCAAGAGCCCAGCAGGCTGAAGGAGTAAAGCAGTACAACCCCTGCAATCCCTTGTGTAGCCACGAAAGGATCAAAGCAGTAAATACCTGTCATCTCGGATTCAAGTTATGCCAACTACTATCTAGCACAGCTCATGTTGAGAGGCACAGAGGAGGTTACTATACTGCCCTCCCACTCCATCTGCATTGAGTGGAGACAAGCAAGTTCAAAGGCAGCTCTTTGTGTTTCTTATACTATCCTGTGATTGTTTTTTCAAAAGCTGACTGACTTGTTTAAATGCATTATTGCATGGTCTCTAAAGCCTGTTTGCCTTATTGCTTTATTTTGGCAACTCAAAGGAATATAAAGAAGCACAAAGCATGCGTGTGCCAAAATATCTAGCAGGTCATTTCTGTGAGACTAGAGCTGAGAAGTATAGCTTATGCTGATAGTGTGCTGCAGCCAGAACACTTACAGTACCTAAAGTGCTCATCTCCTTTCATTTGCTACAGAATTGCAGATCATATAACAGCAGAGGCTAGGTAGATACAGAATGAAATTAGTGTCATTTATCTTTAAATGTCAGGAAAATGTTACAGTGATGTCTACATTTTGACACATCATGCTACACCACATTATTTTTTAACATTTCTTTAACTTGCGGTATTACGGTGTTTAGAAAGCCGAAAGTGAATATGGATACGGAAAGAGAAGTCGTCTTCAGGAATACAGACATATAGGCAAAGTTATGGTGGCAATAATATAATGTCCCCATTTGCTTCATAGGGACACTTCCAGTACAGCAGATTATGTCCAATTTGTTTTATTCCATTTCATCCTTCTTCTTCCTTACCCTTTGCAGAGCACTTTTTTCCCTTCTGCTTAAAATGCCATACTAACGGCACAACTTGTACCAAGAGCAACTCCTTTCCTCCCTGCTTTCTTTTTTAATACCATTTGATTTACTAATTCCATACTGAGATCCTTTATCTGCTTTACACTCTTCTATAATGAGCTAATTAAAGACGTATGAGGTCTCCTTATTATGGCATATGGAGGCTGTTCTTTTTGCATTACTTTTTTGTTTCTGCTGTGAGTCAGACCTGCCTTTCCTCCTACAGTCTCCTCTTAAGGGGTTGTGGGGTAGGTTTTTTTGAGATGAGGGGCAGAGAAAGTTATTCTGAAGTTAGTTCTCACTTGTCTTCTGGCATTGAACTACAATGTTCCCCAAGTTGCCTTAGGGTTTTTTGCCTTGTCAAATAAAGTACACCAACAGCACTTCATTGCTTGGTTCAGCTGCCTTGCTTACCAAAAAAGAGAAGCCTGCTGCTGCTCTGCTGAGGACGAGTTTGTTGTGTTTGATTTCTGGATGAGCAGAAATGGGATGTCAGCCTCCTTTGCAGCAAAAAGCCCCAGTGCTGGCCTTTTGTTCTTCCTTGGAAGGAGCACCACAAGTGCTGTAACTTTCTGCCTGGGCTATCTCTCATTCATCTAACAAATCTCACTGGTCAGCTCCGTAGGGGTAGAGTGGCAGATGTTTGTGGCCAGACTCTTAGCTTGAAAGCACCAGGGTTTTGTATTGTCCTGCTGTATGAACTCAGTTTTTCCCCCTGTGTTTGACTAGCATATTCTCCTAAGGTGAAATGAATACCTTGGTAATCCAGGTTTTCTGGAGCAGAGCAGCTTCCAGGTGGGATGGAAGGAAAGTTCAGATCTTTTCTGGGATACAAACAGTATGTTGGTGGGTGTCCTTCTTCTCAAGTTTCAGGCTGAAGAAAAGATCCACAATTTGTAAAGTACCACATTTCAATCTACAGTCTGCTCGAGCCCAAGCCGTGATCTCCATCTGGACCTTTAATTTTTCTAGGTCCTTTCTGTCTCTGAAGATATTAGAATAAATTATGCGGCTCAGTTGTGCTAGAGTAGTTTATTTCAATTATGTTAAACTCTGCCTAAGCAATATGATTTTCCCTGATGAGTTTCTAAAAGGATGAAGTTGACAAAAGATGATGCTAGGTTTCCATCTCCATTTTCTCCTTTCTGTTTTCATCAGCTATGTGTGCTTCAAACGTCTAAGAAGGCTAAAGTTGTAGGAGGGAGGAGGAGCTGAGGAGATTAGGTAGCAGTAGGAGAAATGGAAAAGCTAGCAAGGGAGGACTAGGTCTTTAAATCATCCAGACAATGGGTGAGTGAGAGAAGGAGGCATATAAAATGGAATAAACATCCACAACTGACACTGAATTTAGGAAAGGCTCATACCTGGGCTAGCGGTAGAGCCCTGGGAATCCTTGTTACTGGCAGAGGCACATACCTCAAAGACAGACTGTGTAGAAAGGAAAGGCCTCAAACCCACTATGTCACCATGCAGTTCACACTCCGTCATTATATGTCCATTTTATCTCTTCCATGAATTGTTTAAAATTGTGTTTGTACACTTTTTGGTACGACAGATCTCAGATCACAGCTACTACTGGAATGGACGTACTTAGTTATAAATTTGAGTCTCAGTGGTGCTTGACTCTAAGTTATTGACTGGGCTGTAGGGATTCTTGAGAGATCAAATCCACACAGCAATCATGGCCATAGATAGGCTACATGAATATTTTCCTGTTATCTTGAGAAGTAGTATGTATGCTTTGTCACTAGGAAAATATTTGTAGCAAGACATATACTTTAGTAAGCCTGGATAATTCAACGAAGTAAGTCTTGCACACCTACTCAAGAAGACTCAAATTTGCAACAAACTCTGCTGGGAAAAAAATGTAACCCAATGCCACAGTTATCAAGTACACTTAGAAAATTGTATTTACTTCTAGAGAATTTAATTTTCTTTCCTTCTTTATTATATTTAACTTAATTTTGTGTTAAATTTTGGAGCCAATATTGGTCAACTGCTTATTAACGTGCTAGTTAATATCCCACAATTATCACTGATTCTAACTGGAGACTGAATAGTCAGTTTCAAACAGTAGTTCCACTAAAAATATCTGTTTGTAGAGGCAATTGTTTAGTGTGCTCTTGAGACTGAGCTGTTAGTTGTCAGTGCCTAGCCGTACAGCAATTGTTATGATAAGTGAAGTACAGAGATGTGGTCAGCACATAGTTATGAAGATGCATTGGCTTCCAGAAACATCTCATGGTGGGATGCGCAACTTTCCTTCTGCATCCACACTGCCACTAAGAGAGGACAAGTCAGGAAATTGGTAGCTATCTATTCTCTTGAACAACTCATTCTATGAAGAGTGGGGGAACAGTAGATTTGTCAGCTTCCCTTCCCTCCACCTCCCCTTGAAAACAAGAGGTCCCCCAATCAAACTTCTAAGTTGTTACTTTGACCACAGCAACTTGGTAGAGCTATTTAGAAAAGAGCAGCTGTGTTTGAATCAATGTTGTGGTAAGCTCTTAACTTGCGTGCCGCAGAGCCTTATCTTTGTATCAACAGTAAGGTATTTTCACCTACACACAAGTTTAGTGTGTGATGATCAGACTAATCAGCCTATACCCAGTCTCTTGTAGTATAGCTACATAAAATCATTTTCTGTCCCCTGCTTTCAGCATTTTAGTTGTAGCTGGAACTGTCATTGATTGCAGCTACCCTAAAAAAATATCTTCCCTATTCATTCCGGAGACAGCTGTATATATGTGTGTGTTCTGAATCCCCAGTGCATTTCATATCTTCTCTTCACACCTGGAGAAAAACTTCTGCTGCAGTAGCCTGAGTATTATAACATATTTATATTTTTTGGTTCAATATGCGTATAATACAATAGCATGTATGTACAATAGCATAGATGTGTACTATATCAACGGTTCTGAGATAAGACAAGAAATGGGAAAAGATGAAAAACAGTAGACCTTTACATCTGCTAACACTGGTTTCTCAGGTTACCTTAATCGCGTTATTACACATGGACAGCCAGAATGGTAGCCAAAGGACAATTGCCTAAAACCAATAATTTAATTGGGGAAAGAAAGTTTGTTTTCAGAACAGTTCTTCTGTCACGGATCAAAAACAGGGGATCTTTAAAGCTCAGTAATAGAAAATTGACAGTAAAAATGGCATTGTGGGATACTAATTTTATTCCCCCACCCATTCTCCCATGATTTCCACATTGCATTTTCTTATTTCACAAGTCAAAACAATGAGACGGATTGTTTACTTGTATAAGGCAGTACATGAAAGTCTCTATGAAAAATTCATAATGATGGTTGCTATATTTGAGCGGTAAATGAGTTTAAGAGGACATATAAAATTGATAGAACTTTTGAACTAGTGTAACTTGATTAAATCTGGCATTTTGTGCATGGGATTATGCTGAGAGGTAATGTAGTAAGAAAATCAATTTACGATCAGGTGACTTGTACATTCCCACTGTTGATTTTTGTGCTGTTACTTAATTTAATCACCATTTAGTTCTCAGACTGCAACAAACTACAGCACTCTTCTAGTTACGTTTATACACATTATTGTGTCTCTGATATTATGTAGAAGTCATGTACAGGATAATCTACCTGTTAAAATTATCCTGCCAAAAAATGGCGCTGAATTAGTAACATAGACAAGAAACCTCAAATTGGATTCTGCAGTGCCTTCAAGGATGCTGTTGCAGTGTTGTGGCGATTGGGATGGAATGTCAATCAGGCTTCCTTTTTATCTGGTTAATGCGTTAACCAGGCATATCAAAGGATGGAACCTATGCCTCGCCCTCACTTAGAGACAGCTGAGCTAGTTATAAACACACCAGTGTGAGTCATAAAAATAGTGTATCTTCAGCAACACACACCTTGAGGAAACCCCAAATTGTGTTCAGTATCCCACAACGAGATTGTTTCTGGTACCTGAGCTAAACTAATATAAAGCTGACTACACTGAAACATAGACATAGCCTCTTAGTGCTTGTAGTTGCAATCATGCTTTCTGAGCTTCAGAGGTGGCTTCTGAATGTTCTTGTGTTATCCTGGAGATTATTTAATGGCCTTTCTTTCTGGTCTTAAAATCAATGAAACATTAGAATTGATGTTTGGGTAGAATAACCATCTCCAAGAAACTGATTCTATTCTCATTTATACTATTGTATCTCTATTGATATATTGATATAGGCACAAATATATAAATGTTACATTTGATTGTCAGTATATGTTGATATCTCTATACATTTTCTAGATATAAATATATAACGCTCATATAAATATGTTTATATACATATTATACATATGTATACATAAAAAAGGTAGCCAGATACATATCTGAGTCAGATCAGGTTAGATCTTTTGGAGACAATGCATCCTTTTCCTGACCCTTATTTCTAGAATACAGTATGCCCAATTTACTTACTGAAACATTTGCTTCTGACATAGAGTGATAACATAGTTGTTCTGCAAAATGATGGTTTAGAAGTCTGGTCTGAAGCGCAGAAAATAATATAGCTCCAGATAATTACTTCCTTGCTGACTCTAAGGAGTCATTTCAATGAGTGACAGCTCTTTTGATTCTGCCCCCATCTCAAAAATTCCCCGGAGCACTGGATGTAACTACGAACATCATATAATAACTCCAGGTAGCAAAAAAAGTATAAAGGAATGTCCTGAAGAGTTCCATTTTTGAAAAACTAGTCCTCTATGAGATTCAGACCAGTAAAGAGGGACCAAGGTTTCCAGGGTTTTGTTCCCTAGCAATGACAGTTTAGGGAAGATGGAGGCATCTCCTAGATTGCTTTTTTCAAACACCTGTTCTTGAAAAATTTTATTTTAGGCATATAAAATATGGCTTCTTACTTGAGGAAAAAAATTGCATAGATGGTTTTTCTACCCATGTATTGATGTAATCACTGATGATGGTGAGGGGGACCTCTTTTTCTTGCCTTATTTGTGAAGACTTTGCATAAGTGCCTGTGCTCTGACCTTTGCAAACTCTTCCAGAATAGAAGGATTTATCTTGTGAGATGACATGTAAGGTGGATGAGCCACTGAATTAGGCCAGGAGGCCACCAATGAGTGAAGAGGGGTGGGAGAAGCAGTGATGGGATAAGCAGAATGATGGAAATGAATAGTTTTGGGGTCTCTGGATGCAAAGGGCTTCAGGGATGATGCTTGGAGAGCCCAGCAGGGAAGGTGCTCTGTGCAGGGGGACAAATGGGACTGTAAGGAGGAAAAGAGTGCTGGGATCAAGGGCATTGTGGTTAGCATTTGTCCATCTTTGCCTTTTCCTAGGGATTGAGTCTTTCAAACAGGGACTTCAGTATCACGTGAGCACATGTACCTACCTGATAATCACATACTAGCTAGTATTTCTTTCCCCTTCCCCTAGTCTCCCAAACCCTTGACTGCTTTGCTTTTGTGATCTGCTGTGGGAAACAAAGCAGCAGAAGGAAATGCTCTGCAGCACCCAGCCTGGAGCCAGGACCCTTGACTCTGGGTCCCTGCACTGGCACGGAACTGCCCTGTCTTCCAGACAGTATCATCCCTGCAAAAGGCTGCAGCTCTACTGCTGGGCTGCAGCAACCCAAGGGTGGACTCAGGTCCCAGTTATTTCCCTTCAGAGGTGATGTTTGGCCCAGTTAAGTCACAGGCAGTACATGAGGGGAACTGTGGTTGTGATCCCTGATTTATGTGTGTGTCACTCATTTGCTGTGGAGATGAGTCCCAGCGTTCTGCAATCTCTGATCAGACTTTGCGGTGAAACCACGTGGTGGATATCAGGCAGGCCAGATATCTCTGAATCCCTGCAAAAAGACACTGATGTCACTGTCTGCAAAGGGTAGAATTTGCAGGGCAGCCCAACCAAACCTGAGCTTTGATGACCAGCTAGCTCAGTTACAAAGTATATATGGCCAATACGCACATAACCTAAAAGTAATTCCCAGTAAATCCCCTACTTTATCTTTAAAAAAAAATAAATAAAGAGGATTTTTTTATTGTTTTCCTGAGGCAGAAACATTGGAATAACCCATCAACTAGAAACCTTGTTTCACCTTAAAGGGTCTTTGTGAAACCCAGCTTTTTTCCCCCAAAGCTATAAAGAAAGACATCAAGTTTGATTCATCCTCACATTAAGTTATGCCAGTATAATTGCATTTCTTCCAGCAAATTTACATAAATGCAAATTAGGCCCACTCTGTCTTGCATGCAAGTAATGAGATTTTTCAAGTTCTGTAAGGCGTCATCTCTACCCCTTTAATGAGTTAATTCTCTTCTCTTACTAATTTAGCTGTAAGTAGTAGGCATAAAGCAAGGTGAAATGTGGTAAGTTATAATTTAAAGTCTCATGTTTCATTTTTCCACCTATGTTTATAACTCCTGAGGTTCATCTTAAGGATCAGAGAATACAAAATAAAGCTCAGGCAAATTTTACTGTCTTTCACGTTAGAATGGCAGACTAGCATTTTTCCAATGCGTTTACTATAAATACCAATTCCTCTCTTCTCAACAAAGACCCATTTTCACTCAAAAGGTTTTTGTGAATCTGAACAAAACCACTGTAATGATTTCATTTGCAATGAAACCTAAGAAATAAGCATATTTCACGTTGTTGGAGTATTATTGGGAACATTCTGTTCAGCTCTACTGCAAGCCAAGCAAGTAATTAGCAACAGAAGGACTTGCTGTAGTGTGCTTGAAATGGTGTTAGCCCCAGAACCCTTTTGGACATGAGTTTTTCTGGATTCTTCCTTTTTTGTTTTATTTTCCCTTTGTTCGTAATGTGGTGACTGAACCAGCCCTTTAGTAAAACCCACTAATCTGACTTCGACAGGTGAAAACCCGAGTATACTGGGAAGATTAGAGATGTCTGGAGAATTTCATCCTATGTACTATCCACAAGTTCAGAAATCCTGCTGTGTGGAGTCAGCATTCCTCCTTTTACCAGGGAGTTGGAACCCTGAGCCTAGGGCTTGCTTCAGCTGCTGCCATGTGCTGGTAGTAATGTCACCTTCTTTCATGTGGTGTCCTGAACTGAAAACTCAACATGTCTTAGTTTCTCTTGCAATCATGCAAGCCGTCCTATACGTTTAATAAGAAGTGTGTGTATTTAAAGTGGGTATAACTTACGATTTTTAGATAGGCTTTCCACAATCCATTGCTAGAGGAGTTCAGTCCTTCATGTGCTACAGCTGAGTTTAAAAAGAAGTGGATAATCTTATGAGCAATGTTTGCAGTTACACATGCTAAGCTGGATAGTCGAACTTTATGTGACAAAGGATAAAGTAAATCACTTTTGGTTCAAGTAAGAACTTATAAGCCATGGATAGTACTGCAAAACCTGACCAGGTACATTATATTACTTTAAATGCTGCCTTTTGCTGAAATATCAGTCAGTAGTCGTTGGCAGAGCTTGAAACAGCATTCATCTGACCAAGTTTGACATTCTGCTCTGAGAAGAGCTCTCAGCCAGCTTTAATTACACCCTACTTTGGATAAATTCCAGCATCAGGGACTAACAACAACAATAAAGGTATTTAGGAAAAGATACATAAGAGCAAATCATTGCAAGGCACATGACTCCTCTACTTCATAGGCATTGTTAGTGTGGGCAACATCATTAAATAGTTTATCACAATCAAAGACGTTCTCTGCAAGCAGATGGTCAACAATTGCACGATTTTATTTAGGTTTTGATTTACATACTGGTCTGAAAAGATTTTAGTTTATTTCATTTTACATGAAAATGAAGAAGACAGTTTGTTAGCTGTATTCTTGTACAGATAATCTCATACACTGAATTATCTCAGTTGGGTATGTTTTATTAATGCACATGTTTTGCTTTGAACATATTTAAATTTGCATTTGTGGCGAGAGGTTTCACTCTTTTGCACTTTTCCTTTGACTACCACCATCACCCTTTGGTAGGGGATGAAAGAATGTTTAATCTGGTGCTGATTTTAATGAGTATTTCTGAACCAAATTTACTATCTGGGCCCTGAGTGCACTAACCGATCTTGATGACCCTGACCAGCCTCACCAGTGGCATCCTCTCATGCCCCCTCATCCTGTTTGTCCAGGAGCTGCCTCTGAACTCTGGCTTTTCCCTGGTCCTGGCCTGAGCTATGTCACTGCCAACCCTACACCCAGCCCAGCCCCTTGCCTGCCCCTGCCTCACCTGCCCTGGTCACCATTCCCAGCCCAACTCTGCTCACCACCTCCGGTGGGATGGGGCCACTGCAGAAGATCCCTGCCCCACTACTCAGCCACTGCCTGTCCAAGCCGTGCTGCACCCTGAAAGCCCCTTAGACATGGAAATTTTTAACAGTTAAAACTTTCCATGATAAAGTTGCAGGTGTGATGAACATTTGTCAAAAAAGCATTCAGGCAGCTCCAGTGTGGCTGATGACTATCTCTTGCTCATTCATGTAAAAGATGGGCTGGGACTGAACTCCTTCTTCTGGTCTAGAATGCCTGTTTGAACCCAGATTATCCACACCCAGGGGTTATTTTGTGTCAGGATATGGAGTGAGTAGGTGACAGCTTCTTTCAAACCCAAGAAATAATTAAGTAATTAGGGAGCACGGAAAAGCTCCAAAGGAACTCTACGGCCTTCCTGCACAAGTGGATCTTTCATCTGTCCTTTCATGACAGGGAATCTGGATGAGCGCAACATCCCAGACATCCCACTCCAACCCCAGAAACAGGACTGGGACAATGTCTCTATGAGAGCTAACATCATCTGATAGTACCAAGGAATGTCCCTCAGGCCAGGAGAAGGTTAGAGATTTCATCTCAACTGAGGATGGTGGCTTGCAAGTGGGAGAAGGTGCCCTCATTTTGAGAGTTTACCCTTGGTCTTTCTGCAGAATCAGACACCTTCTGCCTCCACACAGCCACAAGCGCACAATGTCCTGAAGCATTCCCTAAAGGGAATATCAAGAAATATTTCTCCTCAGAAATTTGGACAAAGCCTTCTCATTTCCAAAACTAAAGTAAGGAAGAGAAGGCATTCCTGACCTTTACCTGATAATACTGAAACCGAGAAGCATATCTGCAATTCAAAGGTTAGTGTAAAACGGCCAGATGTCCTGTTTGATGTGATGATATCTTTTTTTTTCAGTCAGGTGTCTTGCTGTTTTTATGAGTGCAATACAGTATGCCATTTGTCTTGCATTGTGGCTTTAAGCTAGATATTTTAAATTGTCCATTTTATAATGCAGATGTGAGGTGTTCTTGATTACCATAAAGAAGCATACTGAATGATTTTATTTTAATGTTAGAAAAAAATGAGCTGGCAATTATCTTGATTATCTTGGCATGATACCAAAATCTGCAGATTTAAAAAGCAGGATGATTTGGTTTTATGCTTGTATTCAGACTGGGAGTGTTATAATGAAGGTTTTGCTTTGTTTCATTTGCTCTTTCTTCTACAGTGCTTTCTAAGCGGTTTTGAGGGAGTGGGCCTTACTTGTAGTCCTGGTTGTATGTTTGTCACTTTATTGTCATCCTAATGTAATAGTTTACTGAAATCCTAATTGCTGGAGTTTTGTTTTGGTAGTTTTAGACTTAAATAAAATAGGAATAATTTTGTTTATAATAGGGAAATCACTTGAATATAATACCGTATAAATAAACCAACAGTCATCATACAAGTAATTTTATTCCAAAAAAATTAACAAAGTCTAGGTTGCTTGCTCTTGGTTCTCTTAAAAAACAAATAAATCAGCAGCTGGTATATGTTGGAGGTTACATAAACTTACACAGGAGAGAAACTGTTCTAGAGGCTGCAGAGTGGGGCAGGAGAATTCTCAGTGAGGACCAAATAAATCAGGTCTCAACATCAAATTTCTCTAGGCACAAGAGGAAGCTTCTTGTAGAGCTTGTAGAGTCTCTTGTAACTCAAGAAGACAATGATTTGACTGAAAATAGAACTAAAAGCAAGGACACAATGGATAGAGGTAGAATCATATTTAAGACATTTCTCACTGCTTTTTCTTACCAGTTAGTTTTAGTTTTCTCTGTTCAGAAAGCTAATCATTCTAGTTTAAGCATAGAAGAAAATACCATATTTTACTAGAACATAAAATAACTTTTTGTATGGGAAAGACCAGCGTGGACTCACCTCAAAACTCTGGCATACTTTAGGTCCTAACCCACAATAAAGAAAAGATTTTGCCTGCATCAGAAGGGTGATGAAAGACCTCAATCTATAACTGAGAGTGTAGACATAAGCATACTAATTCTGTATGGTATGCAAGAAGTTTGGGATGATTTGGGTCATGAAATACACTCCTCTCCTAGGTGTTGCTTCAACTCGTGTTTAGATATTTCAGCCATCAGCTTACCTGCCCATGTGCTGTACTTCTGGGAAAGAAGTATGTTTGGGATTTGTCACTTTTCAGATTTAAACTGTGAGAATGCAGAAGATATTCTACAGAACTTTGGAAAGAAAGCTATTTGACGGATTTTATTGCCATCTTTTAAGATGACAATCTCAACCCAGTTTTCCACAGGTCAGGAAGAAAGAGCACAGGAGGCGTACTGTCAAAACTAAACAAGAGCTTGCAACCACCTGCAGCCTGAATTGCTACACATCCAGCAACATTTGAACCAGCAGCATAGAGTTGTGTGGCTTGTCTCACAAAGACTCAGACTCAGCTCAGAGGTGGTCTCAGAGGCTAACTCTTCTAAAGAAAAATTACTCTAATGGGTATGCTGGTTTGCCTGCCCTGCCTGCTGTCAGACCATAAATTAGTATGCTGGGTCATAATTTTGTCATTCGCATCCTTCATGGAATCCAGCCACCAACATCATGCAAAATCTGTGACCAGTATGGATGTATTACTTGGGACGTCATGTAACTATTTCCGCTGTCAAGTAGAAATATCATCTGACAATTATAACATGGGACCTATTTCTCAGTCCACTCCCTGGCATGGTGCCCTGCCAGTTACCACCTCCAAGACACCCACAGGTAGGGTAAAAATTGTTTTGAGGCCTGTAGTGTGTAACAAAATGTGGGAGGTATTCCTTAGGAATCTCATCATATAAGCTATCCCCATAGTCATATGTCTATATGAGGTCTATGCAGAGGTATGCTTTGAGAAGGGTGTTTGGATTACGTGAACTGAAGAGGTCCCTTCCAACCTGAATGCACTTTGTGATTCTGTGACGTGTAGGCTGCTGTCATTGGCATTCATCTGGGGCTGAGCTGTACCGTACTGTCCTGGCATCAGTCATCTGTGGTGGGATCCTGGACGTTCACTAGTCACAGCCATGTCCAGCACTGCTCTCATTTCTCTTCCAAAAATACTTCTGAGAGCCTACTGACCTTCTGAGGGACCTCACAGATGGGTTTACTTAGTTTCAGTCTGACATTGGGTCAAAGAAATGTTGCCTGACAAGATCAGAAAACCGCTGTGGCGGCTGCCACTGGTATCAAAGCTTGTTCATTCTGTTTTATGAATCGTCCCTCTTGTGCAGCTGTAACTGGCCTTCCTGAGCAGCACGGGACTGCACAGCTGTCAAATATGAACCAGAGGAATTTCTGTCGAGTGCTGTTCTTCAGCTCTGTTTTGTTATTTGCCACATTTACAAACAAATAGGAATAGGGGTGATAACAGGACTTCAACATTTTTCTTCTGCACGTACCGCAGTTTCCTGCAGGAGATCCTGCAGCACGCAGCACAGTTGTTCATGTCATAATAAAGAGTCCTGGCTGGATTCACGTCTTTGGGACATCATAAGATCCACACAAAGCATTCTTTTGGCCATCGATCTCTGTTTGCATCTGAAATCCTTGGGCAAAAATATCCACCATTATCTGGAGCTTTCACCGCTAAATGAAATTCCATATGCTAGAAAAACCCCACTTTGGACTGTATAAACCTGCTCAGAATCATTTCCCTAGAGACAATGTTACCTCAGGAGGCCCATGCTTCCAAAAGAGGCAAAGACTGGATACTCTTAGATGTATTTGTCAAACCTGATGCTTCATCCTGCTATACCCTCTCAGGCAGACATGCTGGTCCACTCCTGCCTCAGCAGCTGGTGGGGAGCACTGGTAAAACTTTACAAGCAATAAGCCATTTCAAATAACAGTATGGGCTCTGTCACTGAGTACAGTGACATCCATCCCCCTGTGGAAGCATCTGCAGAAATTATAATAGTCTCTTAAGTCTATATCCCAGGATACAATTCCAGTTTCTATCTTCAGCCAGCGCTGGGATAAGTCTTTCAGCTCTTGTGAGGTTCACCAACTGAGAGACACAGTCTGCCTAAAAGTTACGGTCTGGTAGGATGTCACCTGATCAAGCCCATCCTTTTGCCATCCCAAACATTCAATGGAAACAGACCAGTTGTGGGCTGGGTTTCTAACCTCACACTGCTGAAACTATTGCTGGGAGGTTGCTGGCTGTAGCTCAGCTGTACACACAGATGGGCCAGGTTTGAGCCAGTCCTCTGCACCGCTCCCATCAGCTGCAAGAAAGCACGGCAATAGGTACTCCTGCCCCAAACCCCACAGCTCCAGTGACAGCAACAAACCAGGTCTCCCTGCGGATTGAAAGGTATCAAGAAGGATGGATATGTCTGCAACTAAGAGTCAACATGTTGATATAAATGATATTTTTCCCCCTCACAGGACAGGTGTCCAAGATTTTAGAGTTGTTCAACAATCCTGCTGTGGCTGTACATTATCTTTTTGAAGTGGATTGAAGATGCTTTTCACAATAATCACAAAAATAGAAGATAATATTTTGGCTTGTGAAGTGGGAAAAGACTTTGATTTTTCTAATTACAAGATTTAAAGGTAGGGATAATGAAAAATTTTAGAAAACAATGATCAACTTTTTGCAAACGGAGCTTGAATTTCTGCAAAAACATTCAAAGAGAAGCAATTCCTCTTCTGTGAATACTTCTGAATTAATTAAAAAATTCACTTCTTAGCCGAAACCTAAAGATTTTATGAATTATATTAATGAAGTTAGCAACAATGTCCTTAAGCATATAGAAGCTAACCTTTTTTACTAGTTCCCTAATGTTTAAAATAAAAAAGGCATGCCAGATGAAGGCTGAAAATAAATATAAAGATAATATTGATCCAGATAAAAGATGAAGAGATGTATTCAAACATTTGGATACACAGCATGAACCTTGTAAAAACATGAAAGCACAAACTGAATTTTCATTGGCAGGACTAAGAACGACTGCATAATCAAAAAGGTTGTTTTCACCTATAAATTCTTTATGAAGAGATGAAAAGATCTGGTTTAGTATTGGAATTATTAATATCATTATCATAAACCAGTATTTTTCAAGACTTTTTTCTACTGAATATTTTATTCTGCTTTTTTAAAATCTTAAAAGATTTTTAGAAGAGATACACTGTTCAAAGGAACACAAGAACTGAGAAGGCTCAGGCTCTCCGTTCTACAGCTGCAGAATATTTAGATGATTGTAACATTCAGTAAGCAATTCATTAATGTTACCTATAAAATATAAGGAAAGCGCTCTCCAAGATATGACACTTGGTACCACGACTCATATTTGTTCCAACAGTTACAGATTTATGTACAGATATTCAGACTCTAACTAAGCAAAGTCAACTAGTTTACTTAGCTTAAAATATTTGCAATATTAATTCTATTTATTCACCATACTTCATCAAGGTTGGCCAGGGAGAAAATGAAGAGTCCTGTTATGAACCAGCTGGAAACAGTAGCTGTGATCTGCAGAAGATAATATTATCTAATGCAGAATATTTAGAATTTTTAGGCATGTAATTTGGTTTTGGTTACAGAATCACAGAAAGTTAAGGGTTGGAAGGGACCTCTAGACATCATCTGGTCCAACCCTCCTGCCAGAGCAGGTCCACCTACAGCAGGTTGCACAGGATGGTGTCCAGACGGGTTTTGAATGTCTCCAGAGTTGGAGACTCCACCACCTCTCTGGGCAGCCTCTTCCAGTGCTCTGCCACCCTCAAAGGAAAGAAGTTTCTCCTCATGTTCAGATGGAACTTCCTATATTTGATTTTATACCCATTGCCCCTTGTCCTACAACTGGACACCACTGAAAGAAGACTGGCCCCCTCCTCCTGGCACCCTCCCTTTAAGTATTTGTAAACATTGATGAGATCCCCCTCAGCCTTCTCTTCTCCAGACTAAAAAGACCCAACTCCCTCAGCCTTTCCTCGTAAGAAAGATGCTCCAGCCCCCTCATCATCTTCGTGGCCCTTCGCTGCACCCTCTCCAGCAGTTCCCTGTCCTTCTTAAACTGGGGAGCCCACAACTGGACACAGTACTTGAGTTGCAGCCTCACCAGGGCAGAGCAGAGGGGGAGGATGACCTCCCTTGACATGCTGGCCACACTCCTCTTGATGCACCCCAGGATACCACCGGCCTTCTTGGCCACAAGGGCACATTGATGGCTCATGGTCATCCTAAAAGATGATTCATAAGATTCATAAAGAATTTGGAACAATTCATTTTTTAATCAACATATTCATTGTGCCTTTTTCTGATCCATGAATATTTTTTACTCCAATTCTTTTCTTCACCCCTCCCAAAGCAACACAGTCCTGCGTCTTCATCAGCTTTTGACATGAAAACCTCTTTTGTTGAGATATTTTGCTGTATGTGTTTAGAATTATTATTATTTGGCTCATTAATTTCTCTTTTAAAAGAAACTCATGAATATGAGACCTCTATAAAGCATCTGCATATTAAACTATACAACCTGCTGTAAGGTAACAAGATGCATACATAATACACAGACACACACATACCAGGAAAATACAGCTTTTTCTGTAGTTGCATTGAAATTAATTTTGTGTATGCTAAATAACACCTGTATTAACAAGTAAGGTTCAACACTTTGCCAATTATTAAAAGCCATGTAACCATCACTGTGCGATAGAAGTGAAACACCCCAAATTGGTGGAAATCTAAGTTATTTTCACAGAAACAAAAAGTGTTCAGGAAAGAGTTAAGCAATTAGAAGTAACTTACAGAAGATAAAAATTTTAGGGTGCAGTTTCTTTTCAGGTAGAGAATTCAACACAAAGTGTTTGGCAGACCCCTCACAAATTGAGGAAATGCTGAACTAGGGCTGTGTCTTTGGGACCTAACACTGTGGAGATCTAAACAAGAGGTACTTCTTATGGGCTGCTAGAGGCAAGTGGTGCTCAGTTTTCATCTGAAAGCACCACACATCATTTTCTATGGACAACCCTGTACAGAGGGACCCCATAACATTTCCAGAACTTCCATGCAAAGTCCAGTCATTCTGGTATTCATCCCTGCCTATGTCTGAGGTGCACCAGAGCAGAGAGCAACCAAAAATGAGCTGTAGCCAGCAGAGCAATCCACATGATCTGCAGTAAGTCCCTCTCTGTCCTGGGAACTACTCAGAGACACAAAGAAGGAAAACTCAGAATAATTGCTTTAGCAATGGCAGAGGCAGTTTCTTCCTAGATTTTTATCTTTCCAAAAGTCCTTTATTCCTTCCTCCTTTATGACTACCTGTCTGGGCATGTCATACGATCAAGAGCGATCACAAGACCCCCAGGAAAAACTAAAGACAGAGAATGAGGTGTCACTGTCAGCAGAGCAATTTGTCAAGACTGCAGATGGTTTTTGAGGAGCTCTTGGGAAAGATACTCACATAGGGAAAGAAGGTTATGAGCTGGAAGAACTCTAAAATTTGCCACCAGCATCCAAGCCCTCAATGTTTTTCTCTTATTTCTGTGGGGGATTTATTATCAGTAGCCTGCTTTAGATCATCCCGTCACCATAAGAAGCAATTCTGAAAGAAGAACTAAGACAAAGCAAATCTATGTGACTGCCTCACAGGGTATTCTTCTGATGGGCAGAGCCCATCCGGGTATTATTCTGGTGAGCAGACCTTCATGGTCTATGAGCTACCAGGGTCCATTCTGGATTCCCACCTGCAACCCATGACTCTCCTGTCAGGATGCAGCATGCCTGGGGCTGGTAGCAGTGAGGGCCGTGGGACAGATCAGGGCAGGGACCTTTCACAGCAGCCTTGTCCCGCTGTGAAAAGCAGAGCTGGGCCAGGGATGGTGACAGGACACGCCAAGAACTACTCCCACATGCCAGTGCGTACACGAGTGAGTTTAACCCGAGATTTCTCAAAACCACTTCAGGAGTCTTACATGTAAATCACTGTATACTGGTCAGAGAGAAAAAATGCATTGGGAACGAAAAAACGAAGCGACAAGAAAGCCACTGTCAGTACCTCTGAGCATCCTGCCTACTGCCTTCTCCCTGCGTTCACGGCCCTGCAGCAGCCAGAATGCCGTCTGTCGGAGGACGGCGGGGAAGACGCTCCCACGCTACGCTGTGCACTGCAGCGGCAGAGCCAAGTGAGGTCTGACACGGCAGGACTGCCCAAACGCATTGCTAGGGGCTGGGGTGATGGGCGCCTGAGATAGGCTTGTACGTGCTGATTTACAAATGGAACGGAGAAAGCCTGTGATAAAGTCCTGTTGCAAGGTGGAGAAACACGTGGAGAGACTGCTGCCAATATTATGGTACAGGAGTGATTCACTTAGCAATTATTCAGGTATATTGTTGCTGCTTTTGTCTCCTAAGAAAGTTTTCCGTATTTCCTAGTAGAACTAAGTGCTTATAAATAGGAATGTGTTGCCTATTAAAGGGCAGCCAATAAGTACAATTTAGGGAAATCAGAAACATGACTTGGAAGGACCAAGCAAGTTATGTGGTTATGTTTATCATTTAAATAAGTATTTCTGCTATTTAAGCCCAACTCATACTGCTCTCTAGCATATCTCACAGCAGGCTTCTGGTAACATGTCCTGGATTTGCTGAAAGCACTCCACAACATCCAGAGAGGTACTGGTACCCCAGTCCAGTGAGCTGTACCTCCATTATATGTGGAAGGTAGAGGACTATAGATAACTGGACTTCCCCAATACAGGGATCAGAGAGTATGTTCAGACCTCAGATAAGAGCAGGAAGTTCAGTAAATGCCACTGGTCAAGTCATGGCACTGGGTCTCATCCCTCCTGCTTAAAATATGGAAATCATGTAGAAGTTACTGGATTAAGGGCAGACACTTAGTTTTGGCAAAGAATAGCCTCATTAGGTATAATTCACCCATGTCTCTAACCTTGTTTACCTATTTTAAAGTGTTGTGAAATTTGAAGCCATACATAAAAATAAAATTCTACTGAAAACATGTCCATTAACAAAGGCTGCAATGACATCTCTAAAGCTTTACATCGTTTCAGCGGTACTGTTTATCACATACTGTCCTGGTTTCAACTGGGATAGAGTTAGTATTTTTTTCCTAATGGTTACTGTGTTTCAGATTTGGTATGAAATGAATGTCAATACTGTATATTGGTTTAGTTGTTGCCAGGTGATGTTTATCTTTTTCCAGGACTTTTTTCAGCTTCCCATAGAAGTTGATAAGAATCATAGACAGAACAACGGAATGGCTGATGGAATATTCCATACCATAGACATCATGCTCAGTATACAAATAGGGTTAGGCAGGGGGAAGGGCGTACTTATAATCACTGCTTGGGGCAATGCCAATTCACCAACTTACCAGGTGGTGAGAGTGACTTGTGTCTTGTATATTCTTTTATTACTATTATTATTACTATTATTATTAATAAAAATATTATCAACATTGTTATTTTTCCTTTTCTATTATTGGTCTGTTAAACTCTTTATCTCAGCCCATGAGATTTTTTTTCCCTTTCCCTTTCCTCTCCTCTTCTCCCTCTTCTTCCTGCCCTTCTGGGAAAAAGGGGAGAGCTGTATGAGCAGTTGTGTGGTCCTAGCTTCCAGCTGGGATTAAATCACAACACATACATTCACTTAGACACTTTATTTTGCAACTGTAGATAGTTAAGGGATAATAAAGCAGAAGTCATCTTTATAAGGTAACAGTCCACTTGCAGATTCCAAGTGCATCATCCACAAGGACACGGGTCATTTATTATCGATATATTATTAGACGAATGTGAAATGGAATTAATTTCACCTCTCCTTTCTTCTCTGATTATGTTTGGTACTTTCTCATGCTGAGTTCAGATGCAGAGCTGAGAAGCTCTGAAAATACCCAAGGGTCAAGGAGTACTAACTGTGTCAGCCTGAGAACAGAAGGGGTGATATTGCTAATGTTTAATGTTTTCTAAATTGGACATGGAAGAAGAGCTCCACATGTGTAGGCAGTGAACAGCAAAGAGGGAGATAAAAGAACTGATTAAATTTTAGCAGAATAGCAATAAGCTTAAAAATGAAGGAAACTTAGGAACTGACTTTGAGGATCTGAACGCAGCTGGTGACCAGAATGAGATGCCTCAAAGAAAGACTGTCAAGCAAGCCACACTGCATCTAAAAAGTTGTACAGAAGGACTGGGAATAGATTCTCCATTTCTATGGAAAATCTTGTTCTGTTGTTGTGAAGCAGTGCATTTGATAGGCTGGATTAAGTAATAGCAACCCAAGAGCTGTAATTAGCATCTGTTGATGGTGCTCCCTGGAAACAGTAGCCATTTAAGAGTTTAACCAATGAGTAGAGGCTTTTAAGGTGCTTCAGAAGATCTGTTGGAAACAAGGGAAAAGCTGGATCAGCAACCTCTGTGATTGACTGACCTTCCCCATTGTTCTGCTTCCCACTTGCCCAGCGGACATTCCCAGGAGTGCATTCCCATCCAGACCTGAGTCTTGCAAGTAGAAAAGGGTGCTGCATAATAACGTGTCTCAGTACTTTCCGGCAGCATGGATTCAGAATAAATACCATTTTATTAATCACCTGGGAGTATTTATGGTGGTAAATGTTGCAGATATCCATAATCTTTAGAATGGAAGATCAGGCTCAGTGGCAATTATTCCAAGGCAATTACAGAAAATTTGCATCTTTATCTGCTGTAATTAACTTCACCTCTGTAGATGGCAAGAGCTGTCACCTTAAAATAGAGAAGATACCACTATTAGGAGAATACAAGGGCAGAATGTTTTGTTACTGTTGTAACATAGCTGGAATCATCCATTCTGTAGTTGGACTGAAAATAAATGAATGATTTAGAAATTTTCCTCCAGAGTGATTACTGTGTGTCATTTGTTGACCAACACATATAGCTCAGAACCAAAGGCAGACGACAAAAAGCTCACTAACTTCAGGAAATGAGAAGAAAAGGGATCACGGGCTGATGTCTGCAATACTTCAGCGTTCAGCCAAGACAACCCAACAAGGTGACTCTAAACATCTTGAGATTCAACACCATCACTGGAGATTCTGCAGTCTCAGAGGCAGGCTCCCAGAAGTGCTAACTGGGTGCATAACTCCTTTCTGTGTCTCAAAATCTCCTTTTGCCACTTCGTTATTTTCCATCTTTTGTTATTTGCTCTTCCCACAGCTACGCTCCCTGATTTTCTCTCGGTAGTGAATCTACTATAGCTTTCCATCTGAGTTTCTCTTTGCTGTCTACAGTGGGGCTTTGCTTCAGAAAATAATGCATCTGTTGCCCCAGTAAAAGTTACGTAATTCTCCATTTAGCCATACAGTTTTGCTCTCTCTTTTACGTTTTCCTGCTCATCGGTATGCACACCATCTGTGCTTCTACTACAGTGTTCTTACATGGCCTCCAGGCTTAGTTAGTGGTTTTAAAGTTTTATTACTTTGCCCTTCAGTCTCATGTTAATCATTTTGCTCACTGTTTTAAAAATCTGCCCTTTCAAACCTTGCTGTTAGCGTGTCTACCAGAGAAATTCAGCCCCCTCGCCCTGATATGATGTCAAACCTCATTGTAGGACGACGGCTGGTAATCAGTGGAAATACTGTAATAGCAAGAACTAATATATATTGATATATTCCACAGAATACAAATTCATTAATTACAAAAGAACAGGATGGCTTGCCGTGAACACAGGGTAAGAGCTATACGAGTGCATATAAACAAAGAAATGCGTTCAAAACAAACTCTTTCTAATTTAATGATCGAGAGATGTCAGATGGTGCCTATAGCTAATGTATATGGCGGCAGCTGTAAATACATTCTCATGGTTGGGCTGAAGGCTCTCAGTCTCTAATAATGTGTATTGCCGATCCCACAAATTGACCCCAAATTTTACATTCTGCCCAATTTTTGAAACTGGGAACTCGTGCAGACAGATAGCAAGGAACACTAGGGCTCAGAAGGGCTGGACAATATTATTTCCTCAAAAACAGAAACATTTTGGAGCAAAGCTGGGTCACTTTCAGGCTGCAAGAGGAATGAAGGTTTTCCGATTAAGGCACTGAGCAGCAAGATGAAAGCGTAAATCCCAGCTCTGCCAGAGGTAGCGTGTATATCCCTGGGCAAGTCACATCACCTTTCTGTGATCTATATCTGCAGCTACCAAAAGCGAATCATTATTTTTTCTTCCTCAAGCATTTTTGAGAGTGAGAGCTCTTTCAGAGTTGGACTTTTTCCAACCGTGTGTTTGTAGAAGACCTAGCAGAAGAGTGTTTTATCTAATTGAGACTTCCAGATGTTACCATGGAATAGATCATTAAGGCTTCTACTTAATGCAGGATGAAAAAGAAAAACTGTAAAAGATCTTCTTAACTTTTCTTCTGTAATGTAAGCTGGGAATAATGCACACTGGGATATCTGGATTTATAAATTTGCTGTTATAAAGGCACAAATGAGAGCACAATCATGACAATAATTCTGAAAGGGTTTACTATCTGAATATGATTTTTTTTATTGCTGTTTTCAAGTTCATGGAACACGAAAAAGAAAACAAGAGATACTTCATTCCGAAACTGATGAACACACTAACATTTATTGTGAAATAATACAAAATTTGCAAGGTTACAGTCTGCTGCTTTTGTACACTATCTGTATTTTTGAGGGAGAGTACGGTGGAGGACTTTCCTATTAAGTTATCCTCAATAATAACTGAGTTACTTTGCAATGCCTTATTTCATGTTAAATATGATTAAATTTTATTTTCTTGTACAAAATCCTCTTTGTTGTTTTCCTTTCAAGGACAGAAAACTAAACTCTTTCCTTGTAAAGGAAAAAAAAGAATAAATATAATTAAATAGAATTTTATGTCATTTTCATCCAATTCCATCTGTTCAATTTGGATTATCATAGTTCCAGTGTATTACTAGTTATTTTCCATCAGAAATAATGAAAACCTAAATTGAAGCAGTTGCTATTTATCTAAAAGGCATTTGCCAACCCAAGGTCTTCAGCAAGGATTATTTTAAACTCAAATTTAGTTACTTGTCAGAAATACAGCAGCTGACTATAAGGTAAATAAATATAAAAATACAAATGCAAAAATTTTGAAGAAGCCAATTCCAATGTGGCTTTACTGATACCAATGAAAAGACAGCACCATCCTAAATTTTCAAATACCCAAACACCATTTACGTTGACATTGTACTTCCAAATATGACAAATTTTAGAAAAATTGGTGCACAATCAACTGTAAAATAATTTTAAAATCATTACCAAATACAACATTTTGTAAATATGCTTGATGTGTTTGAAATATACATGGGCCAATGTCACAGAAATTAAACAATGAAACACTGTTAAATATGTTGCCAGATCACAATAACAGAAAGAATTTACAGTAATAATAGAGAAATTTTGAGAGCATTATACAGTAAGACCCGCTTCTTTTCTTTTTCTTAATCCGGAAATTAGTATTTGTTCTCTCATGTAAAATTATTTACATAAATTATGAAACTACAAAACTATTTTATTAGAAACTTTCTGATGTATTGAGTTTATGAAGCAGTTGTCCAGATGAGTTATTTTTAACAGAGGGGAGGCCAAGTATTGTCAGCATTTCTTGGTGAAGCACGTACCATGTTCAGATCCTCTCCACTATGGATTTTTTCTTCAGATTCTTCCATGACGTATGCTCCCTCGGACTCACATGTAGAAGAACACAAAGAGAATTTTTTTCAAAACAATTTGATGACATAGTGATATTGTTCTAGCCATACCTCCCCTTTCAGCAGCTCTACTGAAACTTGACTTTAGCGTGGATTAAAATTCCACTTATGCTTTTTGCTGAATATTGGAATTCTTGTTCCTCTTTTAAGTTTTTCTCTTTCAAACTAATTGGGAATGTTCACTTTGCATATCAGGCAAATGGCGTGTTCTTAGGCATTATTGTGACCTAAATTTCTGAGTCAAATCAGAAGGTTTTCCAGTAGGCGTGATGAAATGAATTGGGTTTTTAATGGCATCTGTGCAAGAGTCAGACTGATGGTTCTAGATAAAATTAGCTGTTCTGGAAAGTAAATCTGGATCTGGTCTGGTGCAAAACACATCAGCTATTGTGGAATAACAGCCTGTATAGCTTAGCTGTGTATTATGAGCAGCTCTCCCCAGATCCTAAATAACAGCAATCCATTTGCTGAGTTCTCCATGAATTACAGTTGCTTTCAAATAGACAATAATATTTGTTGATTTTTCAGTTCTCACAACTGTGTTTTCTGAAATGACTGCAAGCTGCCAGCATGGTACGCTGCCAGTAAATTAGATGAAATGGCACCCCTGCTTTTCTGAAGGACCTGAACCTGGGAAACTTTCAGCCTGGTCTCCCCCCACGCATTCTCTTCCTGTTTCCCTCGTCCACAGAGTGTATGCTTCAGGTCAGGGCAGCTCCAGTGAGCAGCCAAACAGGCACGTGTCTCCTGAATTAATTGCTTCAGAAGGAGTGAAATATAATGCCTATATTTGCAAATACTATAATCTAGATTTCAATTAAGAAGTTGCATATCGTCACATACAGTTGGCACCTTCCAAGGGTTGGGCAGCATAACTCATGTAGTATTAAATGGTCCTTAGAGTAAAGCTGCAATTTATTTTCTAATGACAACATACAAATTCTTTGAGCTGCAAGACTGATCATGTAATTGTACCCCTACATAAGAGGTGCCTATTTAAGCGATGTTGTTTAAGGCATGACTCCACTGAAAGAAAGACAACGTGGGAGTCTCCATGTGCATCAGCTCTAAAGAAAAAAAAAACAAAACCACAAAACATACAAAACAAAAGCCACTTCTATTGCAAAGATTTTTATGACAACACATCAAATGCAAATTCATGAAACTCAGCCTGACTTTAGTATGTCTTGCTGGTTTTGTTTCTTTAAAATACAAAACACAGTCATTATTCTGATCAGAGCCATGCAATGAAGCATCCTGAAGACTGTGACTAGAAGCTTGGAGTAAAGCCGTGATTCATTCTTCTTATCATTCTTGTTCTTGGAATACAAGAAAAAGAAATTCCTGAAGGTTTTTTTTTACAAACTTCACTGCAATGTACATGAAGCAAAGCAGGATTTAGCAAGTGCTCTTTGCAATGACACCGTGGCATTTCTGAACTCTCCTAGATGACAGGCCAGATCTCCTTCTCTGGATGGTCTCCGTCATGCTCCAGCACCAGGATTCTGTGAGTGTACTATGGCTCCTCTCTGACAGTAGAAACCAAGATTTTAAGTGGAAGAGATGTGCACCCACCTGTCTGTCCTCTAATATGATACTGATATAATCCAACATGCACCAGAACCTGGGAACACAAAGTAGATGTAACCAACAGTTTCTCCAAATGTCCTCCTGAGCATCATCCCTTGGTATAAACTCTTCAGTAAAGCGAATGGCCTGATATTAGTGGCCAGCGATAATACCAAAGCGCTCCTAATTGCTGCAGCTTTCCTGATCAAACCTTCCCAAGTTTACTCTGGATTACATGAAACTGCTCGGGAAGCATTAGAGACAATCAGCTGATCTCCAGAGCCTTTCTGGGCTGCTAAGGGCTCTAAGCTGCTGGTGACCAGATACCTCGCCAGCTAGAGTTCTGGTGCGGTTTTAAAACACAACTACCAGTTCTGAAATACAAAGCAGGTTTCTGAAATTGCCTGCCTGAGGACAAAATAAGGTCATACAAAATAAGATTATCAAAGCTTTACTTTTATATAATTTATTTTTTAATAGAGACTTACCTGACATATGACTTGTTCCCAAGTTGAAGCTGCATGAAAGACACCCTCAACATAAATGAGGGCTGCTTCCTCGCTGCTGTAGGTGCAGTTATCTCTGCTGGCACCATCTGACTTTTGTCACCTGTGAATTTGCTCTTTTCCCATTGAACGTCATCTACAGCCTTCTTAATTCAGAAATTTCTGTTCTTTTCAAGACTATTTCTGTAACTCAGAATAATTACAAATCTAGCTACTTACATGGGATTAAATTAGTTTTTGAGTGATTCTGCTAGGACTTCTAACAAGAACTTTGTATTAAATGATATATTTACTCTTAAGAAGGTTGATTATTCAGACTACTTACTAGATTCATTAACATAAGTTAATTATGCTGACACAGAACACAGTGATTCAGTACTCGTAAAAGTGAGCAATTAGCTATGCAATACCTTGATAAACCTTCAAAACACATTCTTAAAATGGCTACTACAAAATGAGATTCCATGTTCATTTTTCCTTTATTTAACAGGTTTTATTTTGGCTATATATGTTGGGTTTTCTCACTATAAAAAGACAGGAATAAATTAGAGAAAATGGCGAGAAAGGTAGCAAAAAAACAATAAATAGTTTAGCAGTCATGATCTATGAAGTGATAGGAAAGGAATGCAATATGTACAGCTGAGAGAAAAATGGCAAAGAGCAGATATGATAATTGCATTTAACTACTTTAGGAGAAGTACCATAAAATATGGAGAGGAATTACTTCAAGAGATTAAGTGTAATACAACAAGGAGTAATGGGCTGAAACTTGAAGAACAAAAATTAATTTAGGTTACACATAAGGAATAAAAATGCTAAGAGCAAGGACAATTAGACAATGGAAAGGTTTTTCAGGAGAGGTAATTGAGAGACCACCACTACAAATGCTCCAGAGCAGAGTAGATAAAACATGTACAGGTTTAATTCTGAGAGCAAATCCTGCCCTAGTGCAGCGTGATAAACTCAATAACTCCTGGTAACCTTTCCTAAGCTATTATTTCAGTGATTGTCACCAAAAAAAAAGATGAGGTACAGATGAACATTGCTGAGTTAAGAGCTCTGATTTAGTAGGTTTTAGAGAGTGATTTCCAGAGCTGAATTCCTCCCAGCGAGCCTTAAGAGGGAAATGAAGACTAACAAAGCTAAGCACAGAAACTTGACAGAGAATGCCAGATAGAAATGAGAAGAAACAAAAGTCAAAAGATGCAAATGTATGTTTCCCAGCCATATGCTCCAATCGTAGTCACTGCCTTAATCATTCTGCAGACACAGCTTCATGCACAGACACCTGTTCTGATCTTTGAGAGCACATACTGCGACATGTATGTGTATCCCAGTGTACGGACTTCCCAAACAACCACCCAACAGCTTCACAAGTGCAAGGAAGCCCTGAGCAACACTTCCAAATATGCATTAATTACTGAATGTGCTCTTAGCTTAGGCAAGCTGAAATTCGATCTATTTTTCAATTTTTTAGCCAAAATCACCCTGGCACTGAATAGAAGGTACTAAGTGCTTTTCTGGGGTGTGGAATATACAGTAGCTCTATTATGAACCCATGATAATTCATGAGCAGTTCTACCCCTCGTCTTAATCTGTGATCTAATTTGGGATCTCATTTTCTTCCACCCTTATCCCATCTCCCCCTACATTATCCTCCAAATACAATACGCTCACAGAATACCAGAATAGAAATAGAAGTCCATAAATCTTTCAGAAGCATTTATAGAGCTGCTCTGCACTGTGGCATGCATTCAACTGACAGCTGCTGCATGCTTTTGTGTTCTCATTCATTAGACATTGCCGTCTGGAACAACACTGGCAGAGTGGAATTCCTTATACCCTAATTATCCTTTTGCTCTTTCATTTGCTTCACAAGGTAGATACGTTGTAGGTATATTGTGAAGTACGCCCAAGGTATTGCTCTGGTTAACTAGCAAAACCTCAAATATTCTGCGGAACCTTCTCACAATTTAAAAAAAAAATAAAAATCTAAGCAATAGGTTGGGTTGGGTCAGTTTGTTTAAGGAAGGAAATAATAGGCATTCAGAGACACAATTAAGGTAAGTGAAATAATAGCCTTCCTCTGATCCTCAAGGTTTAAAGAATTTCAGGTGTTTTTTAAAAAGGATGAAAGGAGCAAGGCCAACTGGACAGCATAAAAGGGCTGTGATTCTAAGACAACACAAGTTGGCAGAAGAAAACAGCTTTGTTAGCTTAAAAGTGCTGATCTGTCAGCTATGCCACAAGTTTCAAAAGTACTGATGGAAATGTTATAGTTTTGAGAAGACCATCTTCATATAAACTGAAATGCTTTGCTTTTATTTAAATACCAAGGAGGTCACTTTGACATTCCTGGTAACAAATGAGAGGCGTAAGTCATCCAAAAAAGGTCAGCTTCCAACAAATTGGAGATGTCTGTGGTGGACAGCAGTAGCTGGTGCAGTGCATTTTCTATTTCTCTAATTTCCTAATTAAAAATACTCCTTAGACAAAATGTCGGTTAATGACATTAAAATAAGATGGGATTTCTCAAGTCATGATTCATTATAACATACACAAGTCATGCCACCTGATTTTTATACCTGCAGGTTTACTCAGGATCTTAGCAACAATGTATGTTGTGTTTATTAGCAAATCTCTAATACAATATTTACATTTTCAGTCTAAAAAAGTTGTGAGTTCTGCAACAAGGCAAGTAAAAGTGTTGTTGCTCTTTGCTGCATGCCATCAGGCATCCTGCATTGCATGTCTTCAGGACCTGCTGGCCTTGAGACTGTCTCTATATCCTTGGGGAAGAAAAAACAAAGATTACACGGGGTATATAATTGTGGCAGTGGACTCTGAAATGAAGGCATTGCAGTGGTATAGTCCCTTGGTACGTTATGCAAAGATTAAAGCTGATACTTGGTATAGTCTTTAAAGTAAATATACAGCCTGACTTCTCTCAAAGTCTGCCATTTGCCTCAGTAAGGCTTGATTTGGGTGCCTGGGCTAAACTTTATTTTGGCAGAAATGTTCCAAAGCTGTGGCAGGGAAGGGTGAGGCTGAGCTGCGCTTTTTAAGTCAGCCATTCCTAAGAAATATGAGGTTAACTCTCTTGAACTTTGCATATGTCGTTGTATAGACACTTAGGTACATGTATTCCTGGACCAATTTTATACAGGAGGAGGTGCTGGAGTACTAACAGTGGCCATCTGGTTCTCACAGTCCAAATCTAAGCCAGATGCACTTTCTACCTCACTTGTCACAAACGTTACCATTTTCCCATCTTTCAATACTTGACGATTAGGATGTTGCTCCATTACACCATGCAGGCTGGAAGGCAAAGGCCAGTAGCAACATAAAAGCCAAGATGCTCATTTAATACGGTGGGTGAGCCACACAGACTCACAGCAGCCCAGGGCACTTTAACAACTGTGATTTAACAGCGAACTGGCGGAAAGTAGACTTACACACTGGGTGGAAAAGGATTTAATTCTTATATGTGGTTAACTGCTTCAAGCTGAGTGGCAGAGTAGTGATGGCACTGGCCACAGCAACCTGTTGAGTCTGTACCAATCCCATAGGGATGCCTGTCTGTAATGTCTTTCTTCAGCCACAGAAAGGGTAGGGCTCAAAGGGGGCTGTGCAGACCAGGGAATGACCAAAGTGTGTCATTCAGAGCGACATGACACATACATGACCAATCACATGACGTGAGTCGGACCGCATGCTAAGCCAATTACTGAGTAAAATACTTCATTAAGAAATACATGACCAACACTTGAGAGAAGGTGATAGCCAAGCATTGAAAGCACATCAAGATTAAATTGAAATAATCAGGTATGATTCTATAGGCAAGCAGGATATTTGCCTCCAAGTGACTGGTTCGGCTGTACAAACTGGCTCTTTTTCAACCACTGGATTGATAACCTTCCTGCTCACCATGTTTCCTCCAATAAAACAAGCTTGAGTGACACATGGAGTGCTGCATAAAACTTTTTTGGATGGGCATGACTGAACAAGCATGATCTGCAGTATGTAATGGCTGTGCCTAAATTATCAGCTTGCTCAGCCCTGCAAGAGCAGATCTACTGAGTGAAAGAGCAAAAACAGCTGGATGGCAGCTATACTGGATATGCTTTGTGGTTTTAATTCTGGATAGCTCTACTCCAGCCCTATGGAATAGATACCCTGTAATAACCGGAGCACATTGTGTGCGCTGCTGGAGCACATCTTCCTGTTTAATTTCATCCCAAAGGAACCCAGTTCATGTGATGAGACAGCTCTGTGATATAAACAAAAGCAGTGGGTGGGTGGGCTCACCCCACAAAGGGTGGGGATGGTCACAAGGTTGAATCAAAAGCACACTCCCAAATCAAAATTGAACTCCAGTGAGAAGCACCCAGGAGTCGTTTGTAGTGTCTCTAGTGGTATTAGCAGCCACTGGGATTCTCCAGCAGTTTCCCAGTGTTATTCCCACAAAGTCTTTCAAGATGTTCTGACAAAACATTAGCCCGGCTACACACTACGTATTTTTGTCCTGTTCATTTTATTGTGGTGACAAAAGATCCAACTAAGAGTCATGACTCCATTGCATAGGCTTTGTGCACTACTAATTCAATACATTAATTATCTGTAGCATGTAATTATATGTAGCGTGTATATAGATGTATGCATTACAGACCCCTGCCCCAATGGACCTGCAGGTGGATTCATCCCACCAAACAACTCCTACAAAGTCAGGCAGCTATCCTTGGTGAGCCACTTAGTCTCTCCGTAGCAGTAGAGAGGAAAAGAAACACCACCAGAAACCTGATCGGTTCATCCTCAAATGTATGTCTAAGACAGGTATATCAAAACACCCTCCAGAAACACTTCTTTCATCAACCGTAGAGGCTCATGATCAGTATTTTGACTATGCAAGTTTTTGAAGCTCCTGTCTTTCAACTTCGTACTTTCTAGAAGTATGTGGTAGTTCGGTTCAGTGCAAACTGGTTTATCATTATTAAAAAGTATCACTCTCACAGTTGACTACCACATGGTGGGGTTTAACCATCACCCAGGCTTCACATTGTGTCAGAGCCTGAAAATACATTGACTGTCATAAAAAATCTAGGTCCTTCTTTTTTACTGTAGAAATGGAGAATATATTTTAAAAAAATAAGGTACTAATTCTTCTTTCTTTTTCCAGAATACTAAATCCACCAGGCTTTGTAACAACTGAACTGGCTTTTCTTAAAACACACTGTTTCTGCAGTGAAAATAGCCTATCTTCAGAATGTTAATACGTGCGTTAGTTGTAGATTATTTTAGCATTCCCTCTCATGCAGTTGCCAAACCTTCTGGCCAAAAGCACTGAGACGTTAAAGGTCATTTGGGCCAATGATTTCTTTTGTCAGCTCGGTAGTTTCTTTCACTTCGCTAATTAATCATGCTCTGCGTATTTCTCAGCCTCAGCCTGTCTCAGAGAAACAGTATGTGTCATTATTGGTACTGAGTTTATTAAAGTCACAGCAAAGTAAGTAATTTGCAGATAATACAGAAATGCAACTACAAAGGATAATACCACAATACTGGACATTGTATAACTGACTGAATAGATTATAGAAATGTTTTGCTTTTCCCGGAACTCAGATGTTACCTAGTGTGGCATACAGAAGGATAGGTAGGTAAATACAGAAATTGGGTACTTTAAATCCTACAGTCTTGTCAGATTGTAATTTGGTTTGTAATAATTTTGCAAAATTGCCCTCTTAGTTGATATGCTGTACAGTTGGCTTTCATACAGTAATTTAAGATAGGAAAACAAGGTATTTTGAAACAAGGAAGACTGAAAGACCTACGATATTAAGGACATAACTAGAAGCAGAATGTCTAAAATTGTGTCAGCATTTTGAAGATATACATATTCTTGTGAGAAAATACACAACTTCCTTTTTAGGCAGATTTTATATAGGCATACATCAAAATGCTCATTTGCACTCGCAAGTTGTTCATTGTTTATTTTGCAATAGGAGTCAGTCTAAGCCTAGCTTAGCATTCCTCTACTACTGTGAATGCAAAAAGTAGCAGACAATAAAACCAAATAAATAAATACAAACAAATACAAAAAGTAAATCCTGTTAAAAGCTTGCAAATTACATCTGTAAGTTCAAAAGGAGCCTAAAGGAATGAGGTGCCTGACATCTAATTCTGGTTAATAAGCTCAGTTTTCCATTACTTGTCTTTTCTTTCCTTTATTGGTGGGACGTTTATTTTAGAAGAGTAGCATAAGCTTCAAATACAAGAAAGTTTGCATTTTGGCAAACAAAGATTGGAAAGATTAAAGGATATTCTTAAGTTTATATTTGTGGGAGCTCCAAAAACCTAATATCCTGTCCTCCTTTCCAGTTCTTCACCTACACAGTGATCCTCTTCTTTCCACGGAACAACACCGGTACATAACTTTAGAGCTCTGCTTAGAAAGACGTTTTCCGAATCCAAAGAAAATATTAAAGGATATGCAGGTAAAGATAATCAATTTGTCATCATTTAATTCACAAAAACAGGGGAGGAGGAAACTTCTACTGTTAAACTTGTTCACTGTTTCCTATAAGAAGTCCTTTTTCAGGTGCTTGTAATGTTCTTTCTAAATTTGATCTATTCCCAGCTAGGGAAAACACATTATTTAGCAAATGTTTAAAAAATACAGAAATATTTATTTGAAATCTGCGGCTATACTGTGGTTTCATAATTGACAATATCAAGAGTGGCTTTTGTGATTTGTATGAGCTTTCTCCTGAAAATACAGTGACATCTGGACTAACATAAGCTTTTGAAAATATGAAGAATTACTTAGGTTGTTCAGCTGGAAATAACTTAGTCACCTCTCAACCCACATGGATGAGGACCATCTCTGCAGGACGAGAAGCAGCTTGCAGAAAAGGGCTATGAGGATTTGAGGACATCTTTCCTGCAGGGACTGTTCCCAGGTGTGCTGGAGGTAATGAAATTAAATGTGGAAAACTTACCCTCTTGTTTCTCTCTCATGCCTCGTGAGCATGATATAAAAACCTGCATTTTCTTGCCCTAAACCTTCTCCTGCCTGACAAGTATTTTGACAGGGTCCAGTGCAGAATGGGGTCATGCAGGAAGGAGGGAGCAGTCCAAGGCTGGACAAAGGAAGGATCCCACAGGATTTGGGACTGGGGAGACACCATGGCATCAGGGGGAAGGGGAGCGCTGCTTGGAGGGGGAAGCTGAGGCATCTCAGGAGACAGGACTAGGGGAGGGAAATTTTGAAGAAGGCAGGGGAGAGGTGATGATACTAGAGAAAAGCAAGTGGAAGAACACATAGCCAGAAGAACATATGCCCAGAGCTCGGAACAGAAAACAGAACTCCAGTTTTAGGTTTCTCTGCTGTCAGCTGATAACTGTGAAACCTGCTGTAAAGGATCTTGCCCCTAACTGAGTGTTGCTCTGCTGAGGAAGGGGTAACTCTTCTATCCAAAATTCTATCAGCTCAGAGGGCCTAGGTCTCTGGAACAGAGATACAGACTGCAATAGACAGATGGCTATTTTTCTTTATTGTTTGTTTTTATAAAATGCCAATTTCAACTCAAGAAACCAAAAAATACAAAAGATCATTGTTAATGATTGGGTAAGAATTGGGTACCATGTATGATTTTAACTTGCCCACTGCTGGTTGTGGATGTTGCAGATATGATTATCTTTATTTAGATGTTGCACCCTATTTCTTTTTTTCCACAGGAACCCAGTCTCACTAACAGCAATAGATGACTGGTGGTCTTTAACCGAATCAGCTATTTTATAGATGTATTTATGTATTTATTTACATGTGTTGTGTGTGCATTTGTATGTATTATATATTATATATTATGTATTTTATAAATATTATATATTTCTCTTCACTGTTTAACAGTGGTCTTGTGTCTTGTTTACTGCATGTTGTTAAATCACTGCTATGAAAATAAAGCATTATTATTTTCCTTACAGGGTTTTCTATAGCTATGTGCATTACAGTATCTCAGTGCTTGATAGTTGCTGTGTTCACATCATCACAGTGGTGGCTGAGATAAGAAGAAACCAAACCCCATTCTGCAGAAAGCTCTGGACTTTAACATAGAATGATTCATGTCAAAAAATTACTAATAATTTTCCCTATGTCATTTGGCAGCCTCTGACTTGGTAGTTTTGATAACCTTTTTCTATATAGTGGGTAATGCATTCAGAGGAGTTGCAAAAATACACATGCGGAGTCAAGCTGAATTGATGGTTTGCTTCTGCAAGGCGGCAGAGGCCAAGCCTGGGCTGCTTTGCCACAGGGACAGAAGAAGCTGGAGGAAGAGGCAGAGCTATGAGGCTGATCTCAGAGAAAGACCGAAAGAAAAACCTTCTCTTTTCTAGAAGCATCAGATTTGAACAGATCCTGGAGAACCAGATTTGCTGCTCCTGCTCCAACCAGAGGCAGGGCAGGACAGAGGGAAAGAACAACTGATACTTCCAAGAGGAATTTTACTTCTACACAGCCACATTTACAGCCTTGCATCCTGCAGGCTTTCTCACAGTCACAGCAGAAGTCAGCTTGTCTTTGAGGCACCTCAACCAAGGCAAAGCAGTCAGTGGGGCAACTCTCCTTTTTCCCTACTCTTAGTCTGCTGACCCACTCCACTGCCTTTTTCTGTATGCTTGAAGCCAGCCCTAGATACACTATTGACAAAACAATGTACGTATAATTCTGTGCATGTCATAGTTTTTCGAGTCCTCTGTCAGCTTTCTTTTGCTCTGTATTAAAACCTACTCATTTCAAAAGGTAATTAGCACTTAACTTTGTGAGTGCACCAGTTCCCAATACCTCAGTCCAATTGTTCCCTCTAAAAGACAACAGTAATTTTCAATCTGCTTTCATTATCTAAAGTGCTTACCTTTCAGCCCTACTATATATTTTCCTTTTCCTTGCTTAAAAACCTCAGTTTGGAACATCATATCAATTGTTTTGTTGTTTTTCTATGTTTAAATAATACAGTTAAAAGTCATTTTGCCCAGAGATAAATGCTGTCCAAAACCACAGGCGTGGCTATAAAACAAGATGTCAGATGTACAAAGAAAACTGTTCATCTACCGTATATAAAGATGTGAAATAGAAAAGTCAAGAGAGCATAGTAAGGGAGGGTCAAGGAAACTTCAGAGGAGTCAGATTGGAAAGAGGCAGAGGGAAATGAGGTGGGGTGGAAAAGACTAGGACAGCTTTTCAAAGGAGACTGCAGAGAGAATGTCTTCATATGTCTAACAGACATATTTTCGTTTGGATCAGTATTTCCCTGTTATACTCATGAGGCACTGGCTTTTTCCAAGAGTGCCTCATGCACAGAATATTAATATTTTTTTCTTCCAAAAGTAATACATTTAGAACAGTGAATTCTATAGAGATGATAGAACAAAGAATCATCATCTAAAACTCATTCTAGTGTATTTGAGTTTAAATCAGCAAGACTCGCAGTTGGGGTGGATAGCAAAATAACACTTCTATCATCCTGGTGAATTTACAAAGAGAGAATTCAAATAGGAACATTAAAGAAAATGGTAAGCTTGTTTGTTCATTGTGAGAAGTGGGGAGAGGGGAAATGGCAGCCATCATTAAGCAAACACAAGGAAAAAGGACATCAAGCAGGGAGCACAAAAAGAGTAGCAGGAGTATGAGGAGAGAAGGAACAGGATGGAAGTATTACGCAGCTCCTCAGGAATGTCTTAGAGTCAACCTGCTTTCAGCTTTAGTCGTCTAGTTAATATCTGTTGTAGCTGTGGCTAGCTAAGATCTGGGCAAATTAATGGCTAGAGCTTCTGGCTTTGACAGGAGACATGACCCTTAATTTGCCATGGTTTACAATTTACTGGACATGAAAGAAATGCAAGGAGTCAAGAATTTGGGGTTCCCCTTCCTCTTCCTGGTACCTGAAGGAGCAGAAGCGGTGATGGATTTGCCTGGACTTGGCAAGCTCCTTGTGATCAGCAGCACGGTAAAGTGAGTGTCTACAGCCTCAGCACTGAGTACCGCTTATATGAGGACCGAAAAGTGCATGTATCTGTCCAGTTATGTCTCCTTACAAAATGAGTTATCTGTCACTGCCTTATTAGAAGCCCTTAAATGCAGCTATTCATATCAGCCCCTTGAGATTTGGATATGGTACAGAAATCCCCTCCTGGTATCCTTCCCGGTGCATGTTCCCTTAAGGCGGCTGGATTTTGCAATTTTGTCTGTGTGCTGTTAGGAGCTGTACTTGCAGCAGCAAGCTTCAGTCCTGTTTTTTAAGCTGTGCTCCAGATAGATGACCTGCGGAGCCTACCGTAGAGTGGAGTGTACACCTAGTGCAAATGGAATGATGCAAGGTTTTTACAGCAAGTCTCTAAAGAGTTCTGCTGAGCATGTAAGAACACGGTTTTTGAAAGGCTTTATAAGCTGGTCAAATCAGTGTAAATAATCAAGCAGAAGTAATGCCCACCATTACGTCCTCAAGATTAGTCCTCTGCAAAAGTTGAAATCCACTCTCTAAAAAACAGAGACAATAGGGCTCTTTGAAGAAACAACTGGAGATGCTGTGACTTAGTCAAACCATCTCTTTATCTAACCGTAGTCTTGAAAACAGTATGAAACATTAGCAGCAAGCATTACTGCTATCTCTGCTTATGATAAATAAAAGGAGATCACGCAGCCACCAAACTACTGCAGTATGCTGCTTCCTTTGCCACAATCTGGTGTTAAATTTTACCCAGCGTTGTTTACTCAGGTGCCACACTGCAGAGAATAGAGAAGAAAACTCTTCCTTGTACAATTCACTAGATACTTGCTAGCTTTGTATCTCCAGTGAAACCCTGATCAAACAGGAGCGGCTGCTTTAAGTAGGACACTTTTGTTTACTTTTATTTCTTTGTGTGTGTGTGTGTGTGTGCAAATTTATTCCTTCATTAATTCATCTATTTGCTCATCAACTGAAAGATTATTTTTATTTTTCTTAAAGGAACGCTCAAGTCTTCATGTCACTGCAAGGTTTGTAAGTTTTTTAAGTGGGTTCCTGCAAGCCCTTTTTGCTTTTTGTTTTTTTACAAAAAAAGGAATTCCACACTAAACTGGACAGAAAGCAAGGGCTTTAGCCCATTGAACCAGGAAGAGCAATTCTATTAAAACTGTATGAGCAGTTTGATGCAAAAGGTAAGTGAAACATGGCCCATACCGATCTTTAAAGGTTTAACGGGATTTTCATTTCTAATATCACATTGAAGGAGAGCTCATTTTTCTGATTGTGGCTCAGAATTCACAAAGTAAACATGTCCCTAGGAGAAAAAAAATAATATCTTCACTACAAACTGAGTCATGGCTCACTTGAAAAGAGAAATAGTGAGGGAGCAGTGCCATCTACAGGCTATGTCCCCGTATCCCTGGACAGGGCTAGTTACCATGGTCGTCTCCTTCAGGCACAGCCATGTAAGACTAAAACAGTGTCTCTCAGCAGTCTGCATGTATCTGAATACCAGTCGGGGATGTGCAGAATAAATTTTGTATTTTCCGTTATTTCTTGTGACCATGGGCTCTTTCTACCATGCCCCACAATCTGAGGGCTTTTCTGAAGAAGGAAGAGAATTTTATTTTGTGGTTTTTTGAATTGAATTCTTTGAAGAGCTGCACAGCGCTCTGAGAGCAGGAGTTTTCAATGTTGAAAGGAAAATAATTCTTTCCATAACACAACTTGGGGGGAAAAAAAAAAAAAGAAAGAAAAAAATCAGTGGTGAGGGGATGTCAAACCAGTAACATGTATCCATCATCTCCTGCTAGGAGAAAAAACTGTCCCTGGTAGGCACCAAAGCAATGATTATGAAGAGTTATTTAAATAAGCAAAAAGCACAACTGATTTGTGGAACTGACTGCCAGAGGTTACTGTGGAGCCAGGGTTAGACGGGTTCAGAAAGCAGTTAGGCCACTGCACAGATGGGAGCGGCTGGTCCTTAAACACTATTAAAAAGAGCAGTCTGGATGCAATTTTTTTCAAGGAAATCCCTAAATTTCTGAGCTTGTTTGTGAGTTCTTGTGCACCGTTGCTTATATTCATTCTCTAGACATCTGTATTTCCTGGTAATAGGGACACGATAGCCAAGTACAGTGGACTTTCTCCTGACAGTGAATCCATTACACTTGTATTTGTAGAAAAAGCAGAGCATGCTTGCAGGAGCTAATCCTAATATAATACTAAAATCTCGAATGCAAAGGGATAAAAAAGAGGTCAATAAAGGTCTAGTAAACCATAATTAATGTTAAGCAAAATAATGGACTATGCATGGAACTTTTGCCACTGCAACATATGCAGAAAGAAACAGTTTCTCTTGCTAGATGTTTCCCCAAAAAAACCCAAAAGAAAGGCATGCAGGCTTGGAGGCTGAGAAGACTGCTGCAACAGAAGATACCACAAGATGAGTAAAGAGGTTTTGTCACTCTGAATTTATATTGCATAATGATAAAAAGGAACTGATAAAAGTGATTGCATTAATACCTCTATTACCTCTTTTTTTTAGGAAAGCAAATAGATGTCTTCCTACATTTACCCCAGCTCTTTAAAGCTTTGAGGAGCCTGTAATTGGCTTTATAAGAGATAGAAATGTAGACACCCCCTCTCATCAAAAGTTGTTGGACAGGATTTATGTATTTTCTTTCATTTCATTTCATTTTATGCCTAAAAGGAACTTCTCATTGTTACTTATGAAATACATGAGCACAACTTATCATAAAAGCGACTTTATATTTTTCTCTTATCCAGTCAGGGATTCTTCCATATTCTGAGCAGACCCAGGTGTCCTGCCCATCACCAATGTTTTCCACTTTCCTTTCCCTCTTACTATCGCATTTTCCTTTGGCCTTTAGAATGGCAGCAGCCCTGAAATGGTTAGTGAACATCAGATAAGCTGCATGAGATTCACATGGTACCAGTGTGAAGCTATTCTTTTTTCTACCTTTAAAGGAATGAGAGACCTGATAGCTTCCATTTAAAATGTGTTCATCTAAAGGCCATCGCGTTCCCTCTGGAGTTCTCATACAACTTCCCCTCTTCTCAAATATAATCAGAGGATACTTCCAATGTTAATGTCAGTTCTCTTAATCAAAAGAATGCAAATTTAACTGCCCTATCTCAGTTTGACATCAGCAGGACTGATTACTACTTAGGGACAAGGGTTATGCTAAGCTTGTTCTTCCAGGGTAGAAATATCGTACAGCTTTATTCTGTTTGTAAGATGCCACCCTATTTCCCTTCCTCATTATCATCATCACTGATAATTTTCATGTGTGACTCAACATTATCATTAGATCGCACAGTAGAAGTACTGAATGACCATTTTTATTGCAAAGACTCTATATATATATATATATATATCATTTTCCCTAACCATTTTGTCCCTTTAGAGACTTCAGGAACAAACTGAAATTTAATGCAGGATGTGTTCTCTATTGTGATCTACATATATCTGGTCTGGAAGTGGTAATTTATAAAGATGATGTGCCATGTTCTTTTCTGTATATGGATCTGCTCGATTTTTGATGTGTATTTCTGGTTACTTAAAAAATAACAGACATTCTGCCTATATTCTGTTTAGGACCATTTCTGAATTTCCTGCTGCTGCTGTCCTTAATATTGTTCACAAATTCCCTAGCTGCTATGAATGACAGCATAGCAACCATTCTGGATGGGAATGCTAACTGAAGACAGCTAAAACATGGAGATATGCAAGAGCATCAACTATTCAGAAATCAGACTGTGCGGCAGAAGATTGATAGTCTACTGACCAAAGCAAAGCTTAGCATTTTTCTTCAGTATTACTTAGACCCTTCCTTGTTCATAGTGCCATTTGTACCGCCATAAGTAGTCGGTATTACGCAAAGGTAAGTCCCTAATATTAGAACTGGCAGTAAATAACTTGTGTAAACTCAACTTTTTATTGAAGAATCAGGGAAGTGTTTCAGTGTGCTGCAGGAATAAAAATCTGAGGTATAAACAGGAGCTGTGAATGGATCTTCCATTATCTTCAAGTTGTCAATACACCAGCCACTTTCAAATATGATAAAACCTGCTTTATGGAAGAGTTTTTTACTTATCTAGTCATCTCATCCATACTGGGACACACTGACTCTCGCCCAAAGTATTCTTTGGAAATACACAATGCATAGATTCAAATTTTTAAGTAACGTTTATTAGAAGAAGTAAAGTGCCCTACCATCTAGTCTGCCTAAATATAAATGGGTTTTGAAAAGTCAAATTTCAGAGCAATGGAGAACAGGGAGTTGAACAAACAGCAGTCTTTCTCATTCTTTTTCGCTTAAACCAGAACAAACCCCGAACCATGTTTCAAAGTTCTGATCAGTTTGTATTGGAACTGAAACTAAAATATTTGCAGTCACAACTGAATCCAAACTGGAATGGGGCAAAGGTATTTGCCCAGAGCTCAGATGCTGACAAACAAGAATGTAATCCCAAGCTGAGTTTATAAATTCACTGATGTTCTGGTCATTTTGCTCTGGTCATTCTCATCTGTCTAATACCTTTTCTTTGCCTGGTCCATTTTAATTTTTTTTTTTCTGTCAAATTGACTGTAACGCAATTTTGGTTTGCGTGAGTGAACTATAGGACACTAAACTATAGCAGAAGAGAAAATTAATGGGGAAAAAAAAAACATTGAAAATTTGCAGCGTTTACATTCCTCCTACTGCACTTTTCAGACAAGCTAATACTAGCCAAAATTATCCTACCAATAAATGTTCCATTTTATACTCTATCAGGCTAGAGATAGCATTATTGAATCTGCCTCAGAAAACATGAAGATTTAGAAGTTGATTCTGCCCCTTCTGAGCCTTTGCAGCACAAGGCATGATTCAGGGAAGCTTGAACTGAAAGAAAACCTGAGCGTATGGAAGCTGCCTACAGTCAGCTGAAAAAGCCTTCTCTTGAACCTCCCTGGGAACAAGTGGAAGAGTGGGGGAAGAGTGAGAAGAATCACACCAAGTGTTGCAGGACAATTTAAGCCATTTTGAGGCCTTATTTCTGTCCTGAAATACTTGCTTGGTGCTGTAATTTAGTCAGAGGCTTTGTCAGAACAAGAAGCAGAACCTGAAATCCATGAATTTTATGTAATCTTTTATGCTGGCAGATCCGATATGGCCTTTTTCAATAAAACATTTAGAAAAATGCACTTTTACATTGTCGTAAACCTTTATTTTTAGTCTCTCTGACACTCCTCTTAATCTGGGCATGTTTATCAGCATTATTCCTCCTGGGCTGCCTCTGTAGGGACATAATATATTCTGATTGCATAGTGCCTGTTCATCTATAATGCTGTTGAGTCAGTTGCAGTCATATTTGAACATTTGATAGTTTAACCTTGAAATAAATGGTAGTTGAATATCTTTTCACCACACCCAAATATGTTCCTGACTTGTCATCAGTTTTTACTTCCATTCCCCTGTCATTATTATAATTCCATTTTTATAGCAGAAAATCTGCCTCTTTAAAATATTGTTCATTATCCAGAAATAAATGACACCACCATCGTGCTTAATATACCCTAGTTTTGTGGGGGTGTTTGCAGTGTGTGGGGGGGGTGAATGCATGTTCTTTCTGAAATTTTATCTCAAAGTTAAGCTGAAAATCTGTGCTTTGGTGCCAGGCAGGAATGCAGCTGCATTCCTAAGGGAAATGGGGAGCCTAACAGCTGGCCCTGCTGGAGCAAAAGCGGAACAGTAATTTGGCTTCAGCAGTGTCAGGATTTTGCCCTCCTTGCATTGGAAACATAAAGATATGAAGGACTGAACAAACAACTATTTGTATATCACAAGGTATGCTGTGCATTCTGGGTTATACAAGTCAATGTTCGTCATCAGTAACTACCTACACCTAGTAGGAACTAGGTGCCATTTTTAGGAGCAACACCTAGTATGAACTACTAGGAACCACAGCCAGTACAAACATTTTTCGGAACACAATCAGAAACGCTCTCCTTACCATCCTTTCTTCTCATATGGATGCAGCGGTGCCTCGTGTAACCCAGCCCTGTACTAATAGAGGTCAGTCTGTTCAAAAAGTAGTTTTTAGGCACCACCTGAAAAATGGATCATTATTTCCTGGCATGTACCTATACACCCCCTGAAATGTGAAATTGCGTAGGGGTTAAAGGCTGAGGTTTCCTAGGTAGATTGTGGCTCAGAGGCAAGAATCTGGGCCACTCTGAATCAGAAAGAAGCATGAACCCTTGCCAGCCATGAAGAGCTTTCAAACGCACTAAGAACATGTGCATAAGGAATTGACTGAAGATGAAAATAAAAAGGTACAAGGTCACAGAGACAACACTTCCCCTTATTATTACATATCCTTATTATTACATATCTTTATTGTTAAATTACATATTCCTATACAGCAGTCTTTCTGGGTAGCTTAGTAGACTATAATTTGTATCATTTTCAAGCCACAATAAAATCACATTGCTCTTTTTTTCTTTTTTTTTTTTTTTTTGGTAATTTACTATATGAAAAGACTTACCAATGAATCTTGTTAAGATTGCATAATAGGTCAACTGGCAAATAGTTGTCTTGTTATGATAATGATATATATGGTGCAGGCTGTTTATGTTTTTCTCCAGAAGATTAGGCATTTGACAGTAATTTGCCAACGTATAGTGAACCTATAAAAATGAAAACTGAAGGGTCTACAGTTGCCAAAAGACAGGAATTCATTTAATATATGGAGTAATAGGTAATGGAAAACTTTAGTGCAGTACAGTCTATATATAAAAAAAAAATCATTATTAACCAATAGTGAAATATTCAGGAACAAAAAGTTCAAAGTTCAGATGATGGAAGAAAAGTTAATTTTCTTTACAATTTTTTTGTTACTGGGGGGAAAAAAGAGTAAGCTTGCCATGACAAGATTCTGTTTTATTTAGCTTCCTTGCTTACCATAGCATTTCTTCAAATATGCTCGCAAATTTTTAGACTCATCTGTTTAGATCCCCAGGATCATGGCTACAATTGATTAAATCAGTTTTTAAATGTATTAAATATAGTAAAAAATATACGGAGATATGATTTTTTTAAATTACAAAATTTTAATTAATTAGAATGCAGCAAACTATTTTGCTCAGTCTTTTAAACATTCTTTTAAGGTTCTTACAGAAACAAGAAAACAAATCCAATTTTATGATGTATTTGAGTAGGTACAGTATTTAAGTAGATATTTTTATCTACTTTTTATCTACTATTTGAGCATATAGTGAACTAGGTAAGGACTTCGATATGTTCTATATTTGAATGGAAGTGTCATACTCTAAAGCAAGAGATTTACTATGCTACTAAATTTTAAGTACAAAAAATTTGCTTAAAATTATCTAGATTTTCTTACCACATATTCATAATAGCACCTAGAAGCAAAGTGACACAATCGTCCCAAATTTTTCAATTTGTCAAACTTAGATTGTCTCTGTAATTAGTTTTCCCTGCAGGTATCACTGAATATTTCAGCATGGCTGTGGATACTGACAGGGATTTTCCCAGCATGCATTTCTCATTGGTGTCTTTTAAATCTAGCAGGCAGCAAGGGGATTGCCTTGTGTGGTTGCTGTATGTTGGGTTGCTTTTCTTTCCTTCTAAATGGTAACCTATTTTGAAGTTTCTGTTGCATTTTGACATTTTCCCTCACTGCTCTGAGGTACTTGCTTACTGTGTTCTGAAAATGTTCCTGGTATATACAAATTCTGTTTTTTCAAGAAATAAAAATTATAGACTTAGAAAGTAGATCTGGAAACAAAATTATCTTAGGGGAAGGAGAGCTTACTAGTATAAAAAGGATGGCTTGGAGGTAAAGTAATGAAAGTATTCAGCTATCCTAACAAAATGGTAAGGTAGACAATAAAATAACTTGCAATAATTTGCAATAACTGTTTCTTAGAAAATCTGCAAAAAATATGACAATAATTAATCAAATTAAAAAAAAAAAAAACCAACACTGAGGATTTAGGAAGCTAATGAAAAGCAAAAACTGTCCTGCCTACCCTAAAAATGAGAACAAAATCTGGAGAGTCACTTGTGATGAGTCAAATATTTTACTGATGCTTGACAAATAATAGCACCTGAATACTATTGCCTATACTAAAAAACATCCTTAAGTCTGAAGATCAGAAAGTCAAAGAGGTGGTTTGTATTCTTCTGAGCATACAGAATTCTTATTTATTGCTGTAGTAAGCCATCTAAAAACATCAAGGAAGGTGAACAGGAGATGAGGTGACAGATAAACAATCCATTTAATAATAACATTTACTGTCATTTTTGTTCATCTGTGTCTGCAAAATTCTCATTTCCATACGCTAATGAGCATTTCTTGTCAGTCCCTAGTAAATTTCATGTTTCAGGATATATTTCTTTATTTGTTTGTTTGTTTTTCTCAAAATTGTACTCACAGGGCCTTCCAGTACAGTCAAAAGTTGATACTGCAAGTCCTCCCACTTCTTGCCCCATGTTCCAATATTTTAACAGCTTCCCATGGACTCTTCCACCTGCTCAGTTTTCAAAGCACTGCCTAAGGTACAAAACCTGCTTTTCACCAGTTTCACATTTCACATCTGCCACGCTGAAGCAGAAGAGAAGAAAATCTGTTTAATTGGGCTTCACAAAATCAGTGATCTGTTCTCTCCCCTGCCACCTTCTTAATGCATTTTTATTTTCTTTACTACAAGCGCAGCAAAGATCATTGTACTTTCTCAGTAGGCTACAGATAGCTTACAAGAAAATTAGTGTCTTAAATGTGGCTTAGTGGTATATTAGTGTCTGAAACCTGGCAAGAGGGCAAGACAATGGAATTTAGACCTGGGACTTGAGAGCACAGTGTCTCATAAGCAGGGAGGCTTTGATAATGGTAATAAATGGATACCAAACAAGAACGAGTCCTCAGACAATTTAGACACTGATTTCGAAGGCATCCTCCAACCACTTCCTGGAACCCTTTTCCATGCTCACTCAGGTACTTGGCTCTGCAGCAGCAGGTCTGCAGGGAGGTACCAGGAGACAGATCCTTACCACAGCCACTTGGTACAATTATTTTCTAAAGCCCCATTACTCTGCCCGTCAGGTGAACTTAAACAGCAAACATCTGTATACAGCAAGACATGAATCAAAATTTCAGATGTGGGTCTGTGTGTCTTCAGTTTCCCAAAGCAGGCGATAAGTCTTGTTCCAGTTTTACTCGCCAAGTGAGTGTTCAGCGACATTATCCCGCCTCAGTGTTTCACAGAGCTAAAATATAGATGATGCTCCAGAAAGAAATCAAAGCCAAATTTACACTGCGCTTAAAACAGAGGTCCCAGACCTTGAAGAGAGTAAATGGACAGGACCTGGCATACCTCCTCAGAAATTGAGAGAGGTGCGTGGGATGTGCTGCAGCTATGCTCCAGCGAGGGACCAGACCTCATCACCGCGCAGTGGCATGTGGTCAGGGCGGCAAAGGCCAAAAACAGAAGCTCAGCTATTTTACTAGTCCTGCCAGCTACTACGTATACAGTATTAGAGTCCAAACCGAGTCCGGAATAAAAAGTTTCTACAAAAGTATCATGTAAATGTAAATGTATGCAGACACACACTTTCATACAAATTTATTTTAATATAGCTATATTTACATAAATGCATTACTTATTTTTATTTATAAAAAGTGAATGTAAGTATGCAAATATAAATGCTCATCTTAAAATAACTGATAGTCAGAGCTATGTTTTCCACATACTTTAAAAAACAATACTCCATAGGACACTCATCTAATAAACTGTATTTGAGGTATCTCCCTGTATTAGAAGCAGCCATGACAGAACTATTTCATGTCAGGTTTGAGCATCTGGGCAATTTATGATGATACAGAATTAAAACTGAAGTATTCTTAATCCAGGTATGTAGTTTGATTCACTGTGTTTCATGACTTTCGTGGTTCTTATTTGCATTAACATTATCAGAATAAAGAAACAAGAACATTTCAAGAATATTTGTTCTCACAAAAGAAAATTCAGACACTTTAATCTTTTACAAATTAAAAATACAAGTTTTATTTCAAAAATGAAAAGTATTATATTTAAAAAAGAATATTCCAGGTTTTGGCTTGTTATTGTTCTGAAACAGACTGCGATGAACATTGCCTAATATTTCAACTGGGAAGGAAAGGCACACTTCCATGAAATTTAGTGTTCCACTGAAGTAAGGGAAACAGCAGTAATGAAATACTGCATGAGAAAACAAAAATAAAAAGTTACACTCCCATGTGACAAATTACACTGCTTGAGGAGAAGCCATGTCTTATTGATTTAAACCCTGACAATAAAATGCCACAAATTTCCTCGGAGGGTAGTGATGGTGTTTAACAAGATGTTCCTTGTTTCTTCTGTATCTTTTGATGGCAGCAGCATATCTTCTTTCACTTACAGGAATATGCCTAATATTCTAAAAGAAGTATATGCAATACAGGGAACTGTACTTTATGTGTAACTATCAAAACAAAACAGTTTTCGAAAGGATTAGGTTTTTTAACTTCTCCTAGGACCTCTAGCCTCAGTGTGCCTTACAAAAGTCACTTTCTGCTGGCCTGGGAGTCTGTGTGACCTCCAGTGGACCTCTTGGGAAGGGAACCACTGTGACCCAGCCACTCTGGCCAACATGGGGTGACTTGCAGGTGGCCACTGGCCACTGTAACCCTCAGAACTGGTGGTGTTCCCTTCGCTTCTTTCCCCAGGACATCTCAGCTTTCCAGGTTACATACCTTATTTATGTATTTTCTGCAGCAGACAGTTTTCTCTTTTAATTCTTTATGGCAATCATACAAATGTAGATGCCATTTCGTTATGCATACTTTGTAATTGCATTTCTCTCTGGATGTGTAGGTTTGTTGGTTGGAAGCATCAGCTTCCGTTCATCAGTCTAAGAAGATAACAAAATGGAGGAGATCATACTTATACTAAAGGATCAAATTTGCAAGTGCTTTGACTCAGCCTGTTTATAAAGCCAGACAGACTGTCGTGAAGATTATTCAAGGTGTCAGCCACAATGACTGTTTGGTGCACGCAGTCTGAGAAGGCGATGGGGAAAGAGAGGGGCAAAAAGTGTCTTCCCTTTCTCACAAAATGGGCATAACAAAGATCAAAAGATCTTTCATTCTCCATTTCCTTGGTATAGCACCAAAATCAGAGCTGAGAGAGGGAAATAATCCCTTCGACCAATGAGTACGTGCAACGTTGTTTTTTCCAAAACAGATTTAGTAAAGCATTAACCTAACCAGTCATCCCCAGGTTTGGTTTGGTTTGGTTTTCTCCACCAGCTCTCCAAGATTATTACTGGGGATGGCTGACAAGAGTGTGTTGGGCAAGAATGAAGCCTTCAGGACTGCAGCAAAACCTGCTTGTGGTAGAAGCTAAGACACAGCAGGGTCAAAGACCAAGCCTTACACTAGAAGTAGAGCAGCACAGGAGCACCTGTAGAGCGAAACACTGTGCCAAAGACCTATTATTCACACTACAGGCCTTAAAGATATTTCACTTTGAACTAAGTCTAGCCTAGTCCTGTGAAGTGGATGCATGCGAGGAGCTGGAGCTCGCTTCCCGACTTCGTTTCATTTGAAGGGAGTACCACTCCTGCTCTGCAAGACCTGTCCACAGTGTGAGCCAAGGCATGGTAAACAGCAGTGACTGGAAAATTCACTTCAAAAGTACACTCGCAATCCAAATGATACTGCTAAGGTTGACCACTCATATGCAGTGTGAAGGCACAGGGACACTGAGATAAAGTCTTTTTTTAAAATAGCACTACATTGAGAGAAATCAAAGCACTATATTGAGAGAAATATGATATTTTTAGGTGCAAAGCAAAATAACTTATTTCTTGCCATATCACTGTGAAAACTGCAGATATTTTAAACTAGTCTGAGGATGTATTGGGAGCAGATTTTGTTTGGGTAGGGTATATATGAATATATATATTCATATATATATATATGAATTCCATACATCTAATTTAATTCTCCTTTCGGCCTAAAAAATCCAGAAGTTCTGAGTGAAATATTTATGTCATCTGCCTATGTGTTGCCTGTCAGTTCTGTTGGCTCCCAACTTTCCCATTACCTCCCATCTTAAAAAAAATATTCAGAACATAACCTAAGAAGGAGGTCCTGGATTTTTTCCATTGTTGATTTTTAAATTAATTTTTAAAACTCAGAAGAAAAGAAAATAATATACCTGCATAATCACAAAAGTTACAACATTATAGCCATTATCTCCTTGTATTTAATTTTGAAGGAAATAAATTTTATACAGGTTACAATGCTGAAGGGGAAAAGAATATGTGCATGTAACAACAACTTTTATTTCTGTTGTGAAGTAATATACCTTAAACAGCAGTAAACATTCTAATGAAACAGCAGCTGAAGCAGTAGAGCATAAAATTAACATGCATCAAATGACAAAAAGGAGATCATCAGTTGATACGCTGTTCCATAAAGTTTGCATGCATAATTCAAATGATGTTTAGCAATTCATGAATCTCAGTTATAGCCCTTTTTTATTGCCACGTTGCAAAGTATATTTGTCAAGCAATAATATCACTTTTTCTCATGGCAAAGTTTAAACAATTCAGATGTCAAGCATTTGATCCACCCACAAGTGCTTTACAAATAGGGGGAAGGGCTGTGGGGAAATGAATATAGTGAAGATTTTGCTGAATACAAAGAAAACAAAGCAACTTTTCACTTTTTTTTTTTTTTTTTTTGCAATATCACTTCAGCATAACTTCAGCTCCTGGAGAGAGACTTATACTAAAACTGAGAAGTATTCCAGTTTTCAGGTTGATTACTTGAACATTATTGAAACATAAATGCCTGCAATTTAAGCTGTGAAAAAACAATACCATACAGATTGCCTATAGAAAAAAGTCGGAAAGGGTTGAGATATTAAAGCATTTGTATATAATATAAAAAGAGTTTATATTTAGTAATCAAGAAAGAGTCTGACATATTCTACTGTTTACATTTGATATCCAGATAGGAAAAAAATGTTTTTTCTTGATATACAAGATCTTGAGCTTTAGTCCTTTCAGCCTAAGAATTATAATACAGGCACAAAGTGATTCTGGCCCTTGAGTTTTCAAGAATAGTCAGCAATGAAAATGGCATGGAAATGTAATAGTGGCAAAGATATCAAGAAACTGATATGTTCCTATTATATGTCTCAGAATATGGATGGATTCCTAAAAGCAAGGGATGGATGTAGCAAAGGAAGAGGCATACGGTGGGTTATTACACAGCCATGTTCTCTGCTAGCCGGTGTAAGGAAAGCACTGAAATCAGATATTTAGAGAATTTATATTTCACTAACAGTTGTGGGATTTTTTTTTATAAATCAACTTGGTAATTAAATGGGAAATAGCACAGTCAGATGGACTCTGAAGAGACCATTTAAAGATAACTATTATTATTATTTAAGTGTTAATGTGCTATTGGAAACCTTATTATCACAGGTTTTAAACTAAATAATTTCTCTCGCTGTGGGACTTTGAGGAGTCTCTTCCAAGATCAAAATGCCTGAGAGAGGTCAAGTTAAAGTAATATATTGGCTAACTGGAGAATCATTAGCCAGGAAAGAATATCCAACGGGAAACACCTTCCAATGTGTCCAAGCATTTCACTTGCCATTAATGAAAGAGAAGTCTGATGATAAAGCCGTACAAAATACGGAAATTGTGTTTCACAGACAATTTAAAAATTGTCTTTGTTTTGAATTGAAATGAAACACAGTATTTTTTAACATAATCTGCAAAAGAGTTTATTGAGGGGGGAGGGGAAAAATGTTGTCAATTGAGCTCTCTTCTTGCTGCTTCATATTGGCACTCACCAAAGTTAAAATATAAAGACAAAACTAGACAAGCAATTTGAAAACAAAGTGGATCTCTTGTTTCAGTAATATTGAGAAGGATGTTTGACTATCAAAAAGAAATCATGGATTTCTTTTCAAATAAAATTACTCTCAAATGCACACAATCCTTGAAACTTTAGTATTGATAGAACTGCACATTCTCAGAGGATTTAGCTCTTCTGACTCAAAAGCTCGATCTTAAGAAAGGTAGCCACTAGGGCCCGTGTATTAGGAAAAAACCAAAAGTATCAGTTGAGTCACAAGCCTGTGCTACCTATAAATGCAGAAGACTTCGTGCAGATGGATTGCTGAATGGGCCCCCTGGAGACACTTTTCTCTTTGTAGCCATGAAAAATACAGTAGATACACATCATATTTTTGAATCTATTCTCCCTCTCTATGAGCAGGGTATGATTTACATAGTGTTGCAAGTTATGAGTAAGAAAATGTATTAAACTTATTTGGAATTCTTTTTGGAAACTTTTAGTCACTTGGGATGAAATCCTAGATACGTGGAATTTGCTGGGAGGCTTGATCGTGATTTTTAAGTAGGCACAGCTTCGTTCGCCCGTTAGTGTCTATTTCAGCATTGCAAACTTGCATTTAGCCTTCTTAGTCATTTAGATTGTCCCCTACTGACTAGAAGAGAATGATTTAATATTATGAGGATAAAAAGTGGAGATCCCAAAGTGTTAGATATTTTTTTCTTCAATTATGTGCTCTCATTTTCTTGCAATTTTATCCCTTTGTCCTCTCCTATTTGATTTTCTTGCTAAGCATCCATTGTAATAAAGTGCCATGTTCAATGGAGTTGCAGTGAGCGATTTAAATTATAGCAGGTGTAGATGTGTAGGAATTTTGATTGTAATGCGCTACTGTGAAGAACTCATGCATTTATAGTGCAGTGTATTTCTGAAACCATTATGGCAATAAGCCAATCAGCTTGAATGCGCCAGGGGCACTGCTGCAAATGTATAGAGTTGATGGAATTCATTTCAGTCACTTATTCTTGAGGTAGGATTAGAGCAAATTTTGATCAGTTCATGCATCTCCAATTTGGCCTGCAGCTTTGAGCTCTGGCTACAGCAGAACTCTCAAGCTGAGCACAGATGGGGCTGGATAGTATCTGGGTGAGAAGCTTCCAAAAAAAAATCTAAATGCTGCAATGTGTAGGTGTTGGTAACTCACTAGGCAGTATGCTTCCCACTGGTCTGCTCCTTACAGCCATGCCTTTCACCATGGTGGCAAATACCAGCTTGCTAGAGGTATTTCCTTTGAAGGTAAGAGATAAGATCAGTTCCTTATCAGTTCAAAATCCTATTATATGTTCTCCAGTACTAGACTTGATATCATGTCTAGCTTCCAGCTCAAGCAATTCCATTATATTCTGTGTGCTTTTTCCTGTTCCATTTTCAAAAGGAGCAAATTAGAATTGCTGTCAATATAAAACAGCTATGACTACATTTTTCAAAGAATTAGTTGAGCCTGTCTGTATTAGAAGAAAGGGGATTTTGTTCTGGACACCAGTCATGACCAACTGCAAAAGCTCACTTTTACATATATCTGTTGAGAAACACTTGACTTTAGGACTGTTACTTTCTTAGTATAATCTCTACAGTCTCTTCAAATTATCCTGACTCTTGCGGCTCAAGACAAGTTTTAATTTTCAAACTATGACTTCTGTTGTGCTAGAGGACCTCAATTACAAGTTCAAGCTGCGCTACAGCTGGGAATACTGTCAGTACATTATACAGGTAAATATATGTTATATATACATAACATTTACATACATGACTTACAGCTTACTGTTCTATAAAGCCTTTGCACACCCACTAGATGCAACGTTGAGCAAGAACTACTATGGGCTGCTCTGGGGCAGAGTAGAAAAAGCCATTTTTCAGGCACTTGACAGTATGTCTTATCTATTGGCTTTAATACTACTTTGCAATTCAGGATAGATACATTTCCAACACATTTGCCACTTAGGAAACTCCGTTAAGCTCTTCAAATGTGAAGGAGGTTTCTTACTGAGTTCTCTCACACCACAACTGTGCATGGAAGCTGGAGAGTGAGTTAGGTGCTCAGAAGCTATGCTGAAATACCGCTGGGGATAGGGGGTGGGTGATGTGGCACCATGGCTGTGTGAAATGTCAGTCATGCCGCGGGCCAAGTTCTGCTCAAGTTACTTCTCCTGCCTGTAGAAAAATCAGTGGTGTTGCATGAAAGTGCACTAAGGGTCTCAGCCTGGATTTGCTAACCTACTGACATTGCCTTGAAATTAAACGGTGGACCATTTAATTTTTTCCACTTCACTTTGCTTGCAGGAGAAATGAGTTGGGCAAAGTATAATGGAGGAGGTAGCAATGACACTGTGAAGTTACATGGAGGAACATTACTTTTATGAAGTGCTTTGGAATCAAAAGCTGCCTTTGCATGCATTGACGCACCATCATCATATCTCCTCAGTAACTCGCCCCCAAAAGTAACAAATGTAGACAGGATGATAACTGATGTAATTTTGGTGATGAAATCATCTATGATCTACCAAAATTTATTCAAGAGATGTTGTCATCCTGCACTCTTTCAGAGAAATGCAGAAAAAAAAAATTCCTGTAGTGATGGGAGTGCACCTCTCTGGGGAGACTTCATAGCAGCCTTCCAGTGTCTAAAGGGGCCCTACAGGAAATATGGGGAGGGGCTCTTTATCACGGAATTTTGCAATAGGACAAGGGATAACAGTTTCAAACTGAAAGTGGGTAGATTTAGGTTAGGTGTTAGGAAGAAGTTCTTTACTGTGAGGATAGTGAGACAGGTTGTCCAGAGAAGCTATGGATGCCCCAGCCCTGGGGGTGTTCAAGGCCAGGCTGGATGGGGCTTTGAGTAATCTGGTCTAGTGGGAGGTATCCCTGCCCATGGCAGGGGGTTGGAACTAGATGGTCTTTAAGGTCCTTTCCAACCCAAACCATTCAATGACTCTGTGATTCTATGATTTTGAAAGACAGAAGGTAAAGCAGCCTAACATGCAAATTATATCTGTAGTAGAATGGCCATAGCTATAGTATATCACTGAAACAAAAGCACACGGGATATTAAATTAGTCTCAGAAGGCAGGTGGTTAGGACGGGCTATCTCTTTCATTCTCTTGCAGATGAGCTATTTTTTCAGTCTTACTAAATTTTTGGTCACTGTACTTACAAGAGAAGCTGAATGTGTCAGGTTATCTAATAAAAGCTTGACCACACGCCCACAAAGGGGCTCAGTGCGACAAGGGAGGGAAGCCCAAATAAAACCTTGCCCGGTCACTGCCAGGGCCATGCCAGGATGCACCAGCCCATCAAATCCCAGAGGAGCACAGGGGCACAGCAGCAGGCAGACACACTCTCTATGTGTCCGCGTGGTGCATGTGTGCGCCCTGTGTGTGAGTGCCTGCTGGGAACACGCTGTCAGCTTCGCTACCAGTTGGACCTGAGGACACGGAATGGCAGCAGCCTTGCCTCCTTCCAGCTATCAGATCCAGCATGAATTACTTTACCATGATACATTTGGAATTTCCAAATATATTTCCAATTACAAATTCCTCTAACAGAACAAACACCAGCTTTTAGCAAGTCTGAGCAGGTCAGGTGCTTAACTTCCTGCATGCAGTCCTTTCCTTCGACAGGACAGATTTATTTCACTTGTCGGAAGCAAAATCTCTTCCGAGAGTCCACTGGTCACCATGACAGCCATAAGGTCCCCAATAAGTGCTGGCAACCATAACGTGCAGATTTTAAATTCCTGATTAAAACTACCTAAATACAACAATATTTCTTAATACATCCTGCCAGTTAAGGGATAGATTATGAAAGCTCAGACAGAGCTCAGTTACAAATGGAAGAAGGTTCTTCAAGGTACAATGATTGCCTTGTACGTTTACCTTTCAAAACTCTATGTGCAAGCCGTGGTTGCTCTTCTAAATGAATAACTTGCTTACATACACAAAATTTGTGTGACTGCATGTGCATATGATAGTATTGGAAAATATTGTTCAATAGGAATCACTGTGTTACATTCATATGCAAAACATTTTGAGGGAGAAAACTATTTAAACTAAGCTAAAAATAATACTTCGATAGAAATCAAAGAAAGGATCAGTTTTCAAGGAAAACTGAAGGATGTCACAGAACATAATAACTAAAAATGCTGACTTTCATGAAGCAGCACGATAAGATATAGAAGAAGATTAATATTCACTGTGCGGATTACTGGAAAAATCCATAGATGCTTAAAAAACTTAATTGGCTATTCCAGTCTCAAGAGAGAGGGAAAATAAGCCTGTTATTGAAAAGTATATGAGCAAGAAAAAAAGCTTTTGATAATGTCAGCATGGATCCCAATTGCTCTTTCACGGGTATACGGTGAATATTGATTAGTGTAATTTCCTTGCCTTTTGGGCTCTGCTTTTTCACATTTCTGTAAGGAAGTTCTGAAACAGGCTTCAGTTGTTTGGCTTTTTTTCTCATTTCTTAGAATGCATACGAACAGTATCTGCTTTCTTCCTCTGCAGTAGCAATGATATGTTACTACTGCCTTAGTTTAAACCAGTTTAACGTGCAGAAAAGCACGGTGTTGCACAATGTCAGCAATTCTGCAGAGCAAAACGTTGATGGAAATGGCAGGCTGCTGTTAGAGGCAGTGATGGGGTTATAGGAAGCCCAGACTCTCTGTGAAAGGAGTCAATGAGGGTCTCCAGGAAAATATGGAGCAGCAACATCTGCGTTTCACTGAGCTCTCGAGAGAGAAAGCATTCTGGATGTGTTTTATTACAGGTTTTTGATGAAACTGAGATGGCACCATTGAACGTTTCCAAGATTAGAAATGTTAACATTTCCTTCACCACATTTGGGAGCTGCATTTGACAGAGTATGGCATAGCAGACACAGAGAGACCTGCTGCGTTGCAGATTTTGCCAGGCTCTATAGCAGCCATCATATGCTCCTTTAATCTTTCTGCCTTCTTTTTATTTGATTTGATTTTTCCTCTTCTCTAGCAAAATTTCTGATATATAAAAGCCTGCGTTATTTGTGAAGTAAAAGGTCTGCAGTGATGATAGTGTTTAACTTTTGATGTAAAGCCCTCTTCTTTGGGCATGTTGCAAATGAGATTAGCTGTTTTCCTTTCATATTCTCTGCATATTAATTCCAGCAGAACTGCTATGTTACACAAGCACTTGGTTCCTTTTCTCCTTTTCTTCCCTTCTATTGTTTAAGACTGTTTAAAGAAGTAAATTAAAATCCACTGTTAAGTGGAACCTGTTTCTCAGGAAAACATAATAATGGTCATTGAGACAATGGCACATGCTGATACTGTAATGAACTGATGTCACGCACTGCATTTCATAGACTCAAGGCAATTAGGCACTGAAAATTACCCATCCACTGAGTTTACCCACCCACACTGCCAGTTTAAGAACAGTCCCTCTAGGGTATTTCTAAGTGTTTTGATCAGTGTCAAGTGTGAAGACCACATTAAAAAAAGAAAATCCAAGAGATATTTCAAATATATCCCCCTTTAGCATCAAATCCTACAACCATGAGGTTAGAAAAGTGTTCTGATTTACCAAAATGCAGCATATATCTATGCAGAATATTTAGAACTGCAGCTGGAGAGTATGTTTTAACCCTGGTTATTGACTATCAGAAAGCGTTAGACCGATACAAAAGAAATTAGTATAAAGTATTACCTATACAGGATTCACTGTGCTGTTTAAAGAATTATGACAAAATAGTGTAAATTAATTGTAGAGGAATATAATTCGTAAGTATTCTTTTTTCCATTCCAATAGAAAATCTAGAAGTTGTAGTTAGGAATGATGTTGGCCAAATGGGTGACCAGAAGACGTAAGAGGTCTAGGAAACATGAGTGGTTGAAGGAATCCAGGCAAATAGCTTTCCACAAAATTAAGTTTAAGAATAATAGCCTTCAAATATGCAAGGATCTTTGGCCATAAAGTTTATCTGTGTGGTTGGTGAATAAGTTAGGAAAACAGAGGACTATGTTGCAATGCAGATGTGTCATCTTAGATGCCTGGACAACTTTCAAATGTTAAGGGTAGCAACACAGAAATAGACTGAATGGGGGTGTCTTCGAGACCCCATCACTGGAACTTTTAAAGACAGGTTAGACAAGCTCTTGTCAGGTATGACACGGTATATAATTCATCCTGTCAGGACAGGAGGATAGATTAGATCGCCCAAAATCCCTTCTAGCCGTATGACTATTTAGAAGAACAGAACATATACCCACTATAATTTATAACCTGTTTCAGCTTTACTGCTTCTCTCCATTTTTTTTTCCTTGTCACCTTTACCGTGCTGCAATAAAATAACTGATAGAAAAAGGGTTTCTTTGTTGAATTACCCTTCTATGGTTTATATTAAGGAAACATTGAGACCATACCAAGTCCAAGCATAGTGAATTTTTTGGGAACCAGGCAAAACGTTAAGAGCTTGCTTCATGCTATCTGTAACTGCTTTACACTTATAAAGGCTCCATGCCTGTCCCATAAACAAGGTAGCTAATACTTTCAAATGTTTGTCCCAACGTGTGAGGAAGTGACAAAAAGGGAAAAATATGGATAAGAGAATTGCTCCATATTGAAAAGAGCAGTCATCTGCCCCTTCCACCAGGCGTCTTGAGCAAGCGGTGCAGGCTGCAGCATGCTCCAAGGGTCTAGTTTCCTGGCTGTCCAGCTCAACAACCTAACTGGAAAGAGTCACAACTTCCTTTCAGCCCACACATCTGATGTCCTTCCCACAAAACCAAAGTGCTGTGAGATAGGGAGGCGGACAGAGGGAACTGAGAGAGGAAACTGGTGGCACACACACCGTGGCTTTACCCTGGAGCAGAGCTGGACTGTAGTCAGGGTGTGCATCCAGGCACAGGAGCCCAGAAACAGTCCCAGCTCCTCTGACCGAACTGGAGTCTTAATGTCTGAGCTGTTTCTAAGCAGAATTTCTCCACAGAATAACTAGATTCCCATTAAGTGTCTTAAAGTTCAGCTGTATGATCCACTTACCTGCATTTAAAGAGTTACTGCACATTAACTGGGCTGTGATCATGCGTCTGTAGCAAATGGCAGTCAAAGTTTTCTATTCGCAACTCAGATATCACAGCAGTGATAGAACAAAGCTGTTGCAAGTCAGCTTAAAAGGGGCAACTTCTTGAGCTTTGGGACTTCTTTATCAGAGCCTGCTCAGCTGTCATTCTTACATCCCTCAGTTTCTGTGCAGTTTATCTTGTCTGGAAATCAGGTAGAAATAACTTATAGGGTACATGTCATAAATGCTTCCTCACTCCTTTCACCTTGCTTGAGAACAGCTGATGTTCCCAGCTCAAATCAGCTCAGATCCCACCTGCAACAGGATTTTGCTCTCTTTACCTTATTTGAGAGTCAACTGAAAGAGAAGGAGGGTTTCCACCCAATTGTTCCAGACATTAAAAATGCAACACTGGTCCTCAGCTTCCCAGAAGTCCTCCCTAAAGATCACCTCCAGCTCTGGTTCATTAGGACACCAGAGTCCTTGTGACCTGGTAAAGATAATAAGGGCGGGGGGGAAGCATCCTCACTCCAGTACTAATCATTTTGGTCATTTGGTCACTCAGTCCTAACTGCTTATTTCAGTTGCAAAAATAAGGAAAAGATTTGTCAATTGAGAGAAAATAAACTGGTTTCTCTCTTTCTTTCAGAAATGGATTAATTTTCTTTAGCTAATTCTTATTCAAAGTTGGCAGATACTAGTTGTGTACTCAGAACCTGGAACAGTAGTCCTGCTGGCTCCTGGCACGAACATGCATGAAAATTTCTTTTCTAAATACCTCTCTCTTCTACTCTTGCAGGCTTTAATGGCCTTTTTGTTATTTCTTTTATCCCAGCCTCACTAATAAAAGATATGAATTGTGCTGCTAGATTTTGCTATGTGTGTGTAGATGTGTATGGACCCACGCGTACACGAAAAGCTGAACTACAGTCTCAGCTGGAAGAGGACAGCTAATGCTTTTCCAGACGTGAGGGTGACTCCAAAGGCTCCAAGTTCCACTTTGCTGAACTGCAGTGGCTGAGACTTCAGTGTATACCCTGAATCTAGCTGTACTCTGCCAAGTAGGAACCAGTAATTCCACCCTAAAATAGGTATGCTGGGATCACACGCCATCTGGAGGTCTTCGTACCGCTCCATCCACTGCAGACAGAGCCTGTATGTCCCAACTAGTCTGGATGTCAAGTTTGCAGACAGCTCGGTTTAAGCAAGGTGAAATTCATCCTATGTGACACAATAGTGAGTGGTAATATAAAATGAAAGGACAGGTTCTTTTTTCTCAACTTGAAACTAGTGTAATTTTCCTTATATAAAATATGTAAATAAGTGTATACAGGCTAAAAGGTGTTTGTATATCCATGTCTGCTTGTATAAACACTCGTGTGGTTATTTACCTACGTCTAGACATGGTGTGAATATCTAAAAGAAGCTGGACCAATTTGACTGCTGACATAAGCAGTGAAATGACTGCTGATTTATATCCACAATATGAGCAATTTGTGGATTTGCACACAGTGCCATCTAACAAGTTATAGCCTTGTGTCCTCACAGTGCTTGTTGATTTAAGGACATTTTTGTCAAAGTTCCTCTGCCAGTCTCCAGTGGTTTCAGCTATTGAATCTTACTTATGTACATTTCAAATTTAAAATACTAGACTTCCATAATTTAAAATAAATATTAAGGCAATACATGCATGCAGATCTCAAGCTGCATCTCCAAATTTCAAAATGTCTTGATATAATATTTGCTTACACTGTTTGGGACTTTTTTTCAATGAAGGAAAAAAAGATTACCAAGTGGCTTTCTGACATTTTATTTTAATTTTTGCCATATATTGCAATACCCACAAGGTCCACTAGAGGAGTAAGTTTGGTCTTTGAAGAGAAATGAAAATCACTTGTCAACGTAATAAATTCAACCCGGTATATGAGGCCACTTCAAAACAAGAAAATTTAAGTTGCAGGACCACACCTTTGGCAGCAAAATTACTGCTTATTAGACATTAATGGCATTCATAGCCTATCCACAACAGCAAACTGCTACGAGGTTTAAAACAAACTATTAAAAAGACTATCCAAACAAAGGTTATATATTAAACTTGGAAAAGTAAGATTATAAATAAATGCCATGCTTTCCCTTATCTGAAAGAAACACTCATAGCCATATTAACTAAAAAATGCAAGTTGGTTTCTAAATTATCCTTTCTCAGATCTCTTCAGAGAAAAGGCTATCGCACAGCAGTAACCCCTGCTGAATGGTGCTTTGTGATTAGAAGCCGGCTCCCTGGATTGCTGGTGTGGCAGTCCTGACTACGAGCCACCGGCATCTGCATTGAGGTGGGTGGGAATGGCTTTTCGTAGAGCACTGTTCCTGCCTAGCTGCGACAGTCACAGTGGGGATTGCAGGATTAAATTGCCTGGGAGGCTGCTCTTAGTTAAAACATCTCTAATATCCTGGAGGGCTGGGGGGGGAAAAAAAAAGGAAAAAAAAAAAAAAAGTGCTTATGCGAAGATTCATGCGCAGAATGCCAGGGATAGAGAGCAGACAGAGGAAGTGCTTTAAAATCCTCAGAAGTCAGGTTAATATCTGAACTGGAAAGCAGTCTTTACCGGTACATTTAAGAGCGTGAGGAGAGACGTTATGCTGCGTCCAGCAGCGCCGAGCTCACAGCGCAGCACTGCTCAGCAGCAGAGGAGGCTGGAGGGGGGCTGTCACCGCCGCAGGAGTCCCAGGCAGCCGACAGAGGTTTCATCCGCTGCCCCTTTGGGCACCAGGAGCTGCGGGAAGGTGTTGATCCCCACTCCTTCCAGGAAAGGTTACACTACTGTGCCAGCATCCTTCTCCCATACCCAGCCTTCCCTTCTCCCCTGCCTGCCTGAGCCCTCCCGCAGGTTGTCCCACCCTTTCTGCCAGGAATAGCCAGACAGATCACCTCTTGTGTCACAGCGGTGGCCACAACCACGTAGGCTATCCGATTCAGACTTCACCCGCCCTGCACAGGACGGAATTGAGGCAGAGAAGGATCCAGTCCAGTGCTCCTCCTACCCAGTAGAAAACTGTGCTGCAGAGCCCCCAGGGTCAGAGGTCTGGGGCAACAGAGTAGTTTTGCTTGCTTCTACAAGCACCACCTGCTCCCAAAGCCTGCCACTATGGCCCCTTCTTCAGCAGGGGCACCAGTGGAGGAGAGAACAGACCCACCAGTCCCAGCAGGTTGGTAAGGATGCCGGTGTCCTGATCTGTGTCAGCTTCTGGGATAGGTTCTTCCCTGCTCTGCAATATTTTCTGGACTTGACACAGTCCTCTCACAGGCCCCCTTTCCCTCAAGCTCTGGCTTGTCCCATGGGTCACAGTCTCTCTCCACCTGCTTCCAGTCAGTTCTTGGTACAGTGGCCCTGCGCTAAAATCCGACCCTTTTCTATTCAGTTCCAGAACCATACTGGTCTCTTCTCTCCCATTCCTGCATGGTTCTCCAAGTCTTCAGCTTGGTTCCTCCTACAAGTCTTTTTTAAATTTTTTGCTCTGTCATTGCTGTTCCTCTGACCTATGAAGAGACACTCTTGGTTTTTTTGCCAGTTCTCGACAGAAAGCCTTGATAATTTTTTTTCCATTCAGATTTCCTACTTACTGTTCCCAGGTGCTTCCATTTGAATAGACGACAGCTAAATGACTAACCATATCGCTGGCCCAAGAGAAGTATGATAGAGTACAGCGAGTTCAAGGTGGATTCATTGTGCAGAGAAGCAGTATTTTTCATGACAACTTCAGAAAACTGAGCAGAATACAAAATTTGCTCAGAGGGGGATACTCCTGCTTATCAAACCTGGAGATGTAAGCCGGTCTACCTGAGTCATGAAAACTTTTGTATTTAGTGGCACAATAGATCCAAACTGTCTCAAGGTGACTGTTCAGCTGGAAATCCTTGCCTGTGACCAAGGTTCAGCTATTACAACTCAGCAGAAAAGTCTGAACGCTAGTGTGCATATTAACAAATTCTCAGTGGTGATGAAGTTGTTCTAATCTGAGGCTAATTTTTTTTTTAGTCCTTAGCCAAGATTCATCTCCTGCCACCAATCACTATTTAAATGGTTTATCATCATGCTTTGTGCTTTTGTGAAGACTGCTTTGTCAGGCATCCTTTAAAGCTAACTATTATAAGCTCATATGATGTTTACAGAGAAAAAGGGAAACATGCATATATTTGTTATAGAGATGTTAGATAAGCTCAGAAGCTCTTGTAAACTCACAGAACATTTATACATACACAGTAAATATTGTCCATATGTAAATGTTTATATTTGCTATGTATGTTTACGTGCACGTGTGTGTACATATAAAAGCATCAACTCAACATAAAGACTAAGCCTGCTCTATTATGGTATGAACAGGTCTGAAGTCTGGACTGGTAGCAAAGAGCACTTTACTTACATACTTTTTTCCTTTGGAATTTTGGGGGAGCTCCTTAGGGCACACAACCCTACCCAGACTTTCGTGAGCACCAGAAAAAGCACCAGAAAGCTACACCATTGCTTTTCCGGATGGAGGCTGTATTTTTTGCTTTGTTTGCTCAGTGACAGTAGCCTAGTCCATGATGAGATTCTTATTGCCATGGCAATACAGATCTCCATGATAATACTCATGGATGAGCTTGCCCCCCTAGAAACGTTTGGCTACCTCTCCAGCGGTAGGGTAGGTTCAAGACAACGAGTTTTCCCCCTGCTCCTTACCTGAGTGTCGGAGCTGTGATTATCCTTTGCGCAAGGTGGCAGCAAAAGAAAGCTCTTCAAACTCGTTCCTCTCTCCCCTGCACACCTCCTGTCAAGGAGAGTAACTGCCTCAACTTTATTAATTGTGTTTTTAAAAATGCCTCTTATTGCTAGTGGTTAATATACATAGAGTTACTGATATCCTTTACTTCGGCAACACTGTCATGCTCCTCTCTCCATTTTTTACCAATATTCCCCAGGGGAAAGGCTAGAAAACTGCACACAGAGAAAGGAAAACCACGAAACAAATCCCTCTTAAATCATTGATTTACCCTTTTAAAATATGATTTTTTTTTTCAATAAAAAAACAACTGCTCTGGGAGAAAGGATCAAGTCCAAGACAAAAAAAAAAAAAAAAAAAAAGAAAAACAAAGTGTAAGCTCAATGCGTAATTAAGACATCTTTACGTTGGCTGACAAATCCTGATGGATGTAGACCATGTTTCAGCGTAGTAATTTTGTATTTCTGTAAGAATAAGTAGTCTGAAGAATTTGGCTTTTGAAATCCTAGCTAGCAATTACCTAGATTGCTAAAATCCACCAAAGTGTGGATTGCACACCAGTAGTTCTCCTGACCCTACTCAGCATTTGCTGTTTGGATTTTGGAGGTGCTTTTGTTTGCGTGTTGTTTTGGGGAATAGAGTTATTTCATTCTCCTGGAGCCCAACATGTGTTGAACGGAATGTTTTACCGCAAGTGTTAGAGCTGCCCAAGCTACTTTAAGCCTCAAAAAATTCCTAATGCACTTTCCTCATATGGAAGAAAATCTCAGGTGATTATTTTCTTTAATATTCTTTATAGACTTCGACTCTGTTAAAGTCAATAGTAGTTCACTCACTGCAGTAAGCCTTTGATACAGCCAGTATTTGAACTATTGAGCAGAACTGACTACAGTACCCTATTTTAATATTACTGAAATATGTGAAGTAAATGGCTAGCTCATTCCCCCTTCTGTATGCCAACTATGTTTAAAATGTAAACACAGACTGCTGCTATTTTGAAAAAGCAGGGATTACCCACCTTGAAAGTACAGTATAGTAAGTGTGATCTTTATTCAGAGGCATGGTGAAAGAATAGCCAGTCGACTTTGGATATGAACGTTCTCCAGAACCTTAAAGCTTGTTTTGATGACTGTAATCTTATTCCAAAAACACTGTGTTTAATAAAAGTTAATTTCAGAACTTGAAGAATATTTTATTATGGAATACAAAAATACTATCTATGTAAAAACAATAAGTTAGTTTATTTACAGTACTTTACACTATTCTGCTCTAGGGCTTCCTTTGCATTGGATTTATTTTCATTATTTTACATGCCTTTATAATTTTGCACAAAGCATTTCCAAAAGCATGTCATCCATGTTCACTGCTCCCATGATGGGCCTAAAGAATAGTTCGGCAATCACATTAGCATTAATAGATCTTAACAAGGATAGAACAACATTCAGCTTGGCAAATCTGGCTTCGTCACCTCTGTGAATGAGTCTGACATGTTCATTTAGAGCTTGCTGGGCTTCCCTCTGCAGTCCTTCAATGTACTGTGTACACTGCAGTCCAGGTAGATCTGAAAAGAAAAATAAATTATTTTGTTTATACAGGTTTTGTCTATAAAACAACCTTCTTCCTACAGATCACTACTAACGGCTTACAGATTGTATTTATCACTCCAGAAATGAAGCAAATGAAATTCCTAGAGGACTTCTTGTATCTAGAATCAACACGACAAATTTTATAGGGCAGTTCAAAACCTTATCATGTTGGTGTTCTGGACATTCAGTACTCTTCTTCACTACACAAACTTGAAATACGTCTGCCAACATTCACGTAAGTGTTTAATAAATTAGCTGATAAAATGAAAACTTTGAAGAATGCTCTCCAAGACACTTTTAGAGTGACCAATGCAATCTGTAAACAGCGGGGAAGACAATAAAAATAACTTGTCAACTTGTTCACTTCTATAAAGCTGACTTTTAAGGCATCTTTTGACAACTGCTTCCGAGTAGCTCCGGGTTACAAGTGGCAAGAAGCATTAACTCCAACGTATGCCAGAAAGTTTCCTGGTGATCCATAGTAAGGATACTGAAGGACAGGGAGCACAGAATTCCTGCTTTTTGGGCTAACTAACAGTTTGCCAGCTGGAGTGCAGGAAGAGCCGTATCCCACCTCCACACTGCAGCGGCATATTTGGGAAGCGCCGTGTCCAACCTGCCAGCTACTACCTTTCAGGTAAGTTAGCGACGTGTTGGTCAATCGCTTGGCAGAGCTGCCTCTATGCGAGCCTCCACAAGGAAGAGTTGCTGGGAGAAAAAACCAACCAAACAAAAACCCCCACCATTGTAAATGCCGCACACAAAGCCGAAACAGCACTTTGTTCCTGGGAGGCACGGGCCCGGCCCGGCTTGCTTTTCCAGGGAGCGCAAACCTGCCGGGGAGAGCACGGCCCGACCCGCCACCCGCGGGAGGGACCCCCGGCTCCAGCCGCCTCCCCCTGAGGAGCCGCCGCCCGGCGCCCCGCTCGGAAAGGAACCGGGAGCGGCTGCTGCCTCCTGACTTCCCTGATGGCACGGCCTGGGGCTTGGTTCAGCTCGCGGGAAAACCCCTGTGGAAGCGCCCGCTCCCAGGACGCCCGACCGCGCCGCGGCCGGACCCCGCGCGGGCGGTAACGGCAGCCGGGGCGGCCGGTAACGGCTGCCTGCCGGGGCCCTGGGCGGGGAGGACGGCGGGGTGAAACCTTGCTCCGCGTCCCGCTCTCCCACCACCTCCGTCCCCCGGAGGAAAAAGCCCGGCTCCGCCGCGCTTCGCTGGGGATACAGGCGGCCTCTCCCCGACAGCCCGCTGCCCGCCCGCCCCGCCGCTCCCTGCGAGGGAGAACCCCTGCCCGCTCACTCAACTCACTCACTCACCGGGGTTGAAGAGCACCGTCCCCTTGAGGTAAGCGTACTCTTTGGTGCTGATATCCAGGCTCCAGCACTTGGCCAGGAAGCCCTTGATGGCCTGAATCTCGCCGGCCGAGGGCAGGTGCGGGCCGCCGCCGGGGCCCTGGTGCGGCCGGCTCGGCGCCGTCGCCCGCGGAGGAGGCTGCTCGCCCCGCCGCCGGGTGGTGAGGATGCGCTGCAGCATGCTGGGCTCCGCGCTCTCCACCGTCTCCAAGTGCACCCGGTCCTGCGCCAGCCCCAGC
>VZSF01007189.1:449340-463734 GCA_013398295.1 Chionis minor
CGGGAGGTGTTCCTCTAAATTCAAAGATAAATCTTGCCAAGTTTTAGAAAATGAGCATCCCTAAGCTTTTAGTTGGCTTCAGTACCACTTCTCCCATGAGGTACCTATTGCTAGACTGACTGTGGAATCTCACTAAGGTATTTATGAGTTAGTAAATTGGAAGGTATCTATGGGAAAGCATGGTACAATCGAGACTCGGATCGTTGCCTTTCCATTTTCAGCCTTGGACTCCAATTGTGGGAACATTCTGCTTCTGATAGGAGGATGCTGCTTACACAGGGCCATAGACAAAGACAATATTTAACTTTTATACCAGGTCTACAATAGAATTCTTTCCTGATGTAGCAATATGGGTTACAGGTGTTTCATTTTTCAAGGCATTTCTGTTTCAACCAAGTCTGAAATGTAGATGCAATTCTACTGTCATATAATGATTTTGCTGACACAGTTAATTTTCTAAACCAACTTACATAGAAAGTTTTTGCCTTTGGTAACTGTGTCAAAATGGGTATCCCATACTGAAACTGAAACTTGATTTACTGTGCAGTGCCAGAAATTACATTACTGTAGTTCTAAGTGTACCTCCTCTCATAAGTGCATGTAAGCACTCATTTCTCTCTTTCTAACTCCTAATGTATCTTAGTGTATCCTAGGGTACATGACATTTTGTTAAGGGTCAATCATCTCTTTCTCAGCTAAAACATCAAGAATGTCCTAGAAATATTTATTGGTGTTTTCCATATTGATATTTAACAATTTGAACAGTCTTTGTTTTCAAGTCTGGGTCTGTCCGTAGCATTCAAGCTAAATTAAAGGCAACAAAGCTTTCTATTTAAAACCAAAAAGAAAACAAAATCCCTCACATACAGGTCATTGTGCTTTGATGAAAATACATAAAAACATTTTTAGCAAAAAAAGATGTGTCCTATTTCTGCTGAAAGATCTGTTATGTGAGTATTACCAAGCTTCTTTTGGTACAGTGATGAATAGGTTTACATGCTTCCAGACAAAGGATTACTTGTTTGTGGCTTTTTTGGTTGTTTTTGTTTGGGTTTTTGTTTTGTTTTTTTAAACTCAAACAAAAGCCTTGGATATGAAGGTGATACCCAGCAGTGTTGGCAGTCTCACTCTTTCATGTTGCTCTTCAGTGTCTCTGTATCACTCATCTGGTAGCACATTTGGTTCTTGGCCAGAGGGCAAGACTTCAGTTTCAGAACAAGACCAAACAAGCATTTGTTTTTATGCCGTCAGTGCTTTGGTGCACTATTAGCTCGAGAGAGAACTTTTTTCCAGTGAGGAATTGGATCCTGGTATCCTCTAAATGCCTACTATTCCTCCCAGTATAAGTGCTGAAAAATAAAATTTGCTTTCAAGGCTCAGTTTGGTGATTAGCACAAAACAAGTTAATTTTTTTTTTTCGGGGAAAAAAAGGAGTTGTCTGTGGACTATTGTTATGAGGATATGATTAGCAAGATGTCTTTTGTACAAGAGAAATACTGCATTAAAACAAGGTTTTGGAATTCAAGTGTATTGTTGTGTTTTATGAGTTTCTCATTGTGACCGTCCTTTTGTTAGATTGACCACCAATTGTAGTTTCCCTATTTTACTGCTGTGTTTAGTTGAAAATAAGAGGGCATTAAGGGAAAAGTGTCACCATGAGCAATGCTCTACCTGTATGCTGTGCTATGTATTCCTGTTGCCTCCTTCCTTGATGGGAAATGGATTTCTTGGGAGGATGGTATTGAGAGCCTGACTGATGCTGCCTGAGCACAAGACAGTTGGTGTGTACCCAGTCAAGGGATGCTGACAATTTATAGAGCTTTTGCAGCTTCCCTAAGGCTGTGATTTGACTGTGTTACTGTATCCCACCATCAGCTCACCTAGCAGTATGTGTTTGTTCTGGATCAGGATGAGCATATGGTGACATTTTTATGGAATTAGCCAGGGTATACAAAAAAGGAGTTTATACTAGATTTAGATCTTTATGCCAGCTGCTTGAAAGTAGGTGATATCTAATCTGGTACAAACTATAATGATGCAAAAGCAACCCTTCAACATATCTTAAAGAAATCTGAACCTGCAAAAGGGATTTTTTTGTATTTTATTTTATTTTATTTTATTTTATTGGTCATATCAGTGCTTTGCATCATATGACCATGGCATTTTGGATACAGAGGTAGGAATTCTGAATTTAAATTTACTGTTACTGGACATGCGTTTCACCATCATATTTCCATTGGCAGAAAAGACAATTTAAGAAGGCTTTCATATGTCCCAGACCTTTTTTTCTTGCAGCCATATGCTAATTCACCATAGCTGATGCAATTCAGTTTCAGGGGAGGCAAAATTAGGGGATGAGAGGCAACACTGTAAACTTTTTCCAGTTAAAGTAGCTCAGCTCCTTCCCGTTAAAAAAGATTAATCAACCTTTGGTCTCTAATAGGTTAGCGTTAACAGAGGTCCTTTGGAGCTCTGCTGTAAAGAAGAGCTGTGAGTCCCAGCAATCTAAAACTGTATATTTAAGTGTGCTGTTGAGGGTTGGACATCTCTCTGTTTAAATATAGGTAATAATTTCTTTTTTTGTCCAAAGTGAGTTCATACGGCTCCCAAACACCTGCTGGCATGGCATGCTTGGGGGTGCAGTCCCATAAGACTGGCTGAGCCAATCTAGTCGCTCGTTGGAGCTGAAAGGGGTGACTCCCACATCTGCACTTGCTGCCACTGCTTTCCTTGTGCCAGATCTGGCACTCACAGAACTCCTTGGTGAGCCAAATCCTTTTACTAAGCTGGCAGCATTTTTGTAACAGTTGTTGCAAGGAAGGTAGCAGAGGAATGAGATACCTTCAAATGTGCTCTTCTTGCTTTATTTTCCCCAGTGATGCTTTTGAAGTTTCCTGCCCAACCTGACAAGCTGTAACGCTCGTGTGATGCGACAGAATTCTGCTCGGCTGAGTCAGCAAAAAACTAACCCATTGAGAAAAAACATGTAGTCTTCTGCCACTTTACTGAACTGAACTCATTCAGCTAGGGATCAGATGAGTGCTGGAGCAGGTGGAAAGGAGTGGCCTGACCTGCCTTCCAGGAGTGGGAGGAGAAAGGAGAAAGAGCAGGATCACTGCTGTAAGCCATTATTCCGCTCAGCCACTCTGTGGAACTGCTCCCTCAGAGGGGTAAAACTGTAAAGCTTGAGAGCAGAAAAACTAGGGATAGGAGAGAGAGGCCTTGTAGCAATCTTTGGTTTTAAATTAATCTTTTCAGTACCATCTGAAATTGATCTGTACCCTTGCTAATGACACTTGGATAAAGGAATTGAGTTATAAAATATTAGTGTAGAAGTAACTTTCAATTACTGAGCTTACTACATTTATTTGCCTTGAGGAGTACATTGCTGATACAGAACAACAGATGAATAACAGGCAAAACACTGGCAAATTAAGCTCTTTAATACACTATTTGAGGTTGTGGCATAAAAAATAAAACACATTCTAGCACTACTGTGGCAATAGGACATTATGTATCCATTACACCAATTCTTAAGTTGAGATTTCTGTATAAATACATATGTTATTGCAGATGATTGTCTGAGAGTGACAGGTTCACAAATACATTTATGAGTAATATCGCAGGATATGCTGCTAATAAAAATTTTACATCCAAATAGGCTTATAAGTTAGTATGCATATTATCTCTAAATCAATGTGAGGGCTTTTGAAATCCATACATATTTCCATAGGTTTTAATTCAGATGTGTTTCACCCAAGTTGGATATTTAAAAGTACCATCCTTCTGGTGAACCAGTGATATCATTTCTCATTAAGTCAGCTTCATGTTATGGTATTAAAAAATGTATTAATTTCCTTTTTACCTTTCTTCGTACATGAATTTGACAGATGCATAAATGTTTTATAGGTTCACCCTAAAATCTGTATTTCAAATATTTATGATCTTTAAATAACTTCTGCAGTTCTTTAGCTACTACATTCTTTGCTTCGATCACAATCTACTAGGTTTCTAAATCTATACACATTCCGTAGCTAACAGGAAGATCATTTGGCATTCTGTTCTGCTGGCAGATGAGACAGACTACATCTTCAGTTTTGTCAAAATAATCCGGTTAGTTTACCCTCTTTAAAGGAAGGATTTTGCTAACCTAGATCATTTCAACAAAGCTAGATTAGGGAGTGACCCAGCAGTTACGCTGGTACATCTAGTGTACTTGCAGTCATTGATATCCCAAAGTACAGTGAGAAGTGCTAACATCTTAATCTATCTCAGCTGCAGCCAGACAACATCCTTGGCTAGTCAGGTTCAGAGAGTTTAAGGCTGGCTGGAACCATCAGCTCCCCTTGCTGGACTTCCTAAAGGCACTGTTAAACACTGAGCTTTTGCTGACTGAAGTGCAGCTTCTGCTCATCTCTTTGCCTCTGCAGGAAACCATTCAACCTTCATTCAGAAACTCAGTCCAAGAGATAAAAGCCCACCAACTCACTCGTTGTTTATCCAGGTTTTTGTCACTCTTACTATAAAAAATTAGCACTGTGCTACTACTTTCCAGATTCAGCTTATAATTTCAAGGGTCCTCATATACCTTTACCTACTCATTTAAGAACACAGGAATTATCCCTGTCAATAGTAACTCCTTTTTTAATAAGTAAAACAGATTTTAGCTTACAGGCAGAGCTTGCAAACTAACACTTTGAACCTTTTTTTTTTTCTCTTAAGACCTATTCCATTGATATCCTTTGTGGCCATTGAAACACTTCTGCCAATTTCTATCACCCTTTAAAGTGTGAACATCAGCCCTGCGCAAAGTATTACAATTATACTATTCTCATCAGTGCTATAGAGAGAGAGATACAGTCATCTCCCAAGTCACGTTCATTACTCTACACCTCATATATTAAAGGATCATATTAGCCTTTTTGAGTCATTATTGCACTGGGAACTCCTGTTAGATTGCTTGTCTGCTGCCACTCCCTAAATAATTTTCTGATCTCCTTTCCACAGCAGAGCTGTTTATTAACAGGAGTAGAATGCCTTTCCTGTTTCAGTTTTTCATTTGGCTGCTTTATAATGCATTTCATATAAACAGATCCAGCAATTCAAGAGGAGAGCCTTTTTGGCCTAGGATTATTTCTCCTCGTCACCATTGATTGTCGTTATCCAAGAATGCCTAAGCATCCTTTGAGTTAAAGAAGGAAATACTCTTCTTGATAAGTGTGTTTTGTCTATTTAATTTTTGACTTTGTTAAGTCCTTTATTCATACTGCGTAATGCAGTTTTAAATGGTATGTCATGTCCCTCAGGAAAATGCCGTACCAGAAATCTAAAGAATGTTGTATCTGACTGGTTACTTTTGGCTGGACCTAGTCAGAGTGGTATATTATAGTATACTCCATGGTCCCCTTGCTCATGTTGTCCAGAGCAGGGATTTGGCTGCAGCACCCTGTACTTTTCTTTTAACCCCATGCACGCAGGGTGCCATGGCCCTAAGTGAGGTGCAGAGGTTCTGCAACATCTTTCCCCAACCCTTAGGCTTTAGCTGCCTGTGCACAAAGCCGGCTCTGATACATGCAGTTGTGTAACCTTAGATCAGGGCTATGCGAGACAGAGCTGTGAGGAGCCACTTTGTTCAGGAGTTGCTTCTGTGATTAGATCCTTCTTCCTTGTCTGAGATATTGTTGGAGTTTGATCCATTTGCCTTGACTTTCTGGCTTGACCTTGGATCTGCTGCAGGCTTGCGTGCTGATCTCTGGACTATGGCTGACCCTGGTGATCATCACTGGACCTGCTCCGCTCTACTTGTTGAGGTACTGTGGGAATGCACACATTGTTGATGAGGAAACAGCCCCTGTCCACCTTGTTGTGATCCTCAGCCTCCAGCTCACCTTCCCTTGCAGAGGAGCATGCTCCTGCTGCTTCCTGAAATAAGGCTACTCCCCATGGACACCAAGGTGCAGGAATAAGAAGGGAAGAGGAAGAAGTGCTACATGCTTGGTGTTCACCGAAATCAAGAGCAGGACATAGCTGGTCAAAGAGCTCAGAAGAGCTCTTGGCCTCGACAACTTAGGCATTCTTGGAATCATCTAAACTAAGATGCAGTTGGACAGATCTGCAGCTAGAGCATAACTAAGAAATGTAACGATGGGGACAATTGCAAGCCTTTAGTGAATCACTTGAATTGTTGTAAATCTGCCTTGGTCGGTATAGAATGCAGGCAGAGCTGCAAACTTCTTCCCGCGTAGTGCTGGGCATCAGGATGTGCCTACTCAAGCCATTTCAGAACTTTAAAGTGGTAATCATCAACTGTTAAACAGGCAGGTAAGTATTAAGATACTGTGGATAGTATTGCAAAACTGTTAACATTGATTCAACACTTGCCAATTATTTTTAAAAATACCTTTGTGTTTTGGCTAGAACACAGTAACTCAGTGCAGTAGTCAAATGTACATCTTGTTTTACAGTAACTTTCATTATCTCAAATCCTTTAATTGTTTGACTTGTATCCTTTTTTATCCTTTTTTTTAAGCTATTATTACTAGCTTCATAATTCTTGGCAGCTGCTCTAGATGTGTTTTTTCTCAGATGCCCTCTTTCACTTTTCCAGTAGTACATTGATTTTAGTATAATTCCTCTTGCATCTCCTGAGCTGTTAAGACACATTGTATGTCTTCTACTGTGTAGCTTCTAGTATGTGCAATCGTAGATACTATTGCACTTCCAGGCACTTCCATCTCAGATATACACCCCGAGCTTCGCACTGGTACTCCCCTGAAATGCTTACTGTGTGACCTTGCATCATTAAAGAACATCATAAGCAGTATTTTTGAGGAAAAAAATATTAGCCAGGTCAGCAGAGTCCTGTGGAGAGATAATTTGCCTTCTCATTGTCAGTAGCTGCAAAAAAAACGCAGGAGAAAATGGCAGGACTTAGAAGTCTTTGTTTATTCATGTCCTGTTTGCGTGTTGGACTGCATGCACCTAGTTTTCTCTGCTGTTTGCTGTTAATTAAACATTGGGAGTAATACATTGGTACTTTAAAAACTTTTCATTTTTTTCTTTTTTTTAGGCTTTCAAAAGCATTCCCATTTTTAATTACACTGCAGTATCTTCTTGAGGACTGGTAGATATTGAGTAAGCTGTGGCTTGTTTGTGATACTTTCTATTTAATTACAAGGATTACATTTTTGAGTGAGACTGGTGATAGAGTACAGGAGAGAGATTGCTTCCTGGCTTACCTAGTTCAGACTTCTTCATCAGTGAATTTAAAGAAGGGCGTGTACTGAAGCTATTTGATTCTGTAAACAACTGCAGTTGAAGGGTTAGTACTGAAGTATTGTAGTTTCATAACTGTGCATTTCTTTAGTGTCTCTTGCCCTCACGTCAAATCTTTTTTGATGTCTTTATCCACACAATTGGCGTAGCTGAGCAGTAAGTATGAACTCACGTAAAAAGCTAGTGGTTTATGCTTCTAGAAGACAGAGTGATGAAGATGAAAGCAGAGCTGCTTATCGCTAATTCTGTAGTTCCTCTAAGTAAGTTCAGCATGGTAAAGCAGAAAATTCTTTCATTATTTTTTGTAGCAAGGCTAGTTTGTTCATTGTTGAATCTTTGCTGCAAGTTCTTGTACCTTCATCTTATCGATCTGCAAAAAAGCTTTCCAGGGGAGAGGGTTTAACCACACCATATCTCTATCCTATTGTATTTGCTGAAAGGTTGCAATTAATTTGCTGGAGAGAAGAAGAAGAAAATTTATTTAGGCTCCTCATAACTGGAAAGTTTTATGTGCATTGTGTTAGAAAGATGTATGCAATATTATGAAGAAAAAACCAAACAAATAATTGTGTGAGTTTGAATCATAGTATCATCATAGAATCATCATAGAATCATCGACTGATTTGGGTTGGAAGGAACCTTAAAGATCATCTAGTTCCAACCTCCCTGCCCTGGGCAGGGACACCTTCCACTAGACCTGGTTGCTCAAAGCCACACTAAGCCTGGCCTTGAACACTTCCAGGGATGAAGCCTCCACAGATTCCCTAGGCAACCTGTTCCAGTGCCTCACCAGCCTCAGAGTGAAAAATTTCTTCCTGAGGTCTAATCTAAATCTACCCTCTTTCACTTTAAAATCGTTACCCCTCATCCTAGTGCAACTTCCCTGATAACGAGCCCCTCCCCATCTTTCCTGTAGGCTCTCTTTAGGTACTAGTACGCTGCAATAAGGTCTCCCTGGAGCCTTCTCTTCTCCAGGCTGAACAACCCCAACTCTCTCAGCCTGTCTTCATAGTGGGAATGCTCTAAATCTCTGATCATCTTTGTGGCCCTCCTTTGGACTCGCTCCAACATGTCCATGTCCTTCTTACGCTGGGGACCCCAGAGCTGGACGCAGTACTCCAGGTGGGGTCTCATGAGAGCAGAGTAGAAGGGGAGAAACACCTCTCCCAACCTGCTGGGCACACTTCTTTTGATGCAGCCCAAGATCTGTTGATGCTTTGCATGTCTACAGGCTTGAGTGGTTAGAATTCCATTTTTTTACGTACACTTCTCAGAACATTCTGAAACCTCTTAATACCGGGATAGTAACACTGAAATCAGGAGCATAAATTTCACTTAAAAACACACACGAATCAAGTATCATACGCTATTTCAGAGTTAATTGTTCAATAAAGGTGTCATAGGCAATCAGTTTAACAATGTTTAGATTGTTCTGCCATGAATACTAATCAAGCAATAGAGGAACTTCATTTAGAACTAGAAATTAATGTGTTTCCATGAGAGACTGCAATTTCTATTATGTTAACTTTAGGATAATGCATGTTATGTGTTACCATTTTTGGATTCACTTTGAGCAATGATGAAAAAGAGCCTACAGCATTGATGTATATATATGCCTTTCTTATTTCATTTTGGTTCAGTGAACTGAAATAAAAAATAAAATGTTCTTATGGTTGAGTTAGCTTAAATTAGTATTATTGACTATTGTTACACATTTGGTGAATATGAAGGGTTTGTGGGTTTTTCAGAGACCATGACAAGGAGAAAGTAGACACTGAATGTTGAGTTAAAACAGGAGGGAGCTTATTTATCTTTACTGAATCATCTGCTGAGGGTTTTTTCCTCGATATCGAGAAAAATGCAAAGCATTGAATTGAAAAGTTACCAAGTAACTAACAATTGTTAGTCTCCAACGTCCACACTAGTGGCTTTAGTTCAGAGGGGCAAGGTACAGTGAAACACATGCATGTTGTTGCTGGGTGAGAGGCACTCATCGTGGAGGAGAAATGGGTGAATGAGCACAAGAATAGGTCACTGCAAGGAAGAATGAAAGGTATTGCCACTGGATGGGGATAGAGGAGCCATAAAACGTACATGTGAAATAAAAAATAAAGAACAGTAAGTCGACATGTTGAGGAAAACTAGCTTAGAAAACGGGAAGTGGAAAATACTAAAGTGATGAGAAATAGAGAAAGGAAAAGGAAAAAGAACTGAAAACACTATAGAGCTTGCAAGAGGACAGACAGAGTGAAGAGAGTTGGTCCATAGAAACACGAAAGATTGATAAATATACTACTCTTTATTCTTCTTTTTGGTAACCTGTTGTGAGGGGGTTGGTTAGTTTGGGTTTGGAAGCACGATAGGGAGTTACATTTAGAGAAGGAAAGCATCCCTTCCAACCTGTGGAAAGCATACTTGAGCTACCCCTTTGTTTCTAGAGAAATTTCACTAGAATGTGACTGTTTCTCTATTTCAGTCATTTCGCTATCATCTCAACGCATGTCTTCCCAGGTTTTGGCTTTGAAAATGTGGTTGCCTTAGAAGACGAAGATTGGGAATTCCTTCTTTCACACCATCATCATTTACTTTGCACCATGCAGGGAATCCACATCAGAAAGAAAAAAACCCAGAACCCTAAAATGTCATCATTGACACTTCATTGTCTCTTTCTTGCATCCAGAAACATATTCAGTTTAAATCTTTCACTCTTTTCAAGGACAAGTATTCTCCGTACACCTGTAACACAGTAAATCACATCATTCCCTTGGACTTAGTCTCAGAACTTCAGGAGCATAGCCTGAGAATAAGAAATCAGGATGTTGCTGATTGTAGATGTTAATATCTAAAACTTTTAGCAATTACATGAGGGATAGTTTCGAGTAAACCAGCCATGTTTGGTTTTGGTTTGAAGTATGACTTCTTTTAATTAGCTATGTTCTGATGTTACAGTAATAGTTCCCACATAAAGCATACAAAACTTAATCTTTTGTTTTGTAGCATCTTTTTACTTCTCCTAAAGCAAACTTGTGTGCTTTTCTTTACCAAACTTGACAAGGGTTAGTCCTTTACATACACAAATCCCAGAAGTTCCCTGGAAACCTCCTGTTCCTCTCAACACTCTTCTTCCCTTCCACCTCCAAATCCTGTAGCAGTTCAGTTCTTATAAAAGTTTCTGTGTCATAGCCAGACTGAATCTCTGCCTGTCTTTCCTGGCAAGCAAAGACCAGTTCACTTTGAAGCAGGTCAATCTGTAATTAAAAATGTGGAAAGAGGAGAGATAAAAATTACCTTACTATAACTGAAACTGGGTGAGTGGTTTGGTTTTTTCCCAAGGGCTTGCTTACCAAAGGATTTGAAGAGTTTGATTCCTTTCCATGGTAGATGCTGAACTCCACCCTGATTCATGACAACCTTCTCTGATTACTGGAATCACAGAATCGCAGAATCACAGGGGTTGGAAGGGATCTCTGGACATCACCTAGTCCAAAACCCCTGCCAGAGCAGGTTCATCTAGAACAGGTTGCACAGGATGCCATCCAGGTGGGAATTACAGCAGTGTTAGGGCTGATGTAAAACTGCAGTGCCTCTGACTGTTCAAAGTAAGTCCCCACAAAATTAAACAAGATTAGTTTTAGTAAGTCTAGAAGGAGTAGCAATGACATGATGGAAATGACAGTCACTGTCCAAGTCCTCCAAGCGGTCAGTTCATTCCTATGGCTAAATTAAAGCTACACTGGTTTCACATCTTTGTTTTGATGAGTAGACATATTCCCAATATCCTTGATTTGATCCAAGTAATAACTACAGCTCTCTGATGTTAGGAAGCGACATAAAAAGGAAATCCCATGTGTTCCTGGCATATGGTGTCTAGGCTGTACTGTGAGACTATAATTTGGGAAGGATGATACGCTACTAAAAGAAAATTAACAGTGTTTTTCCAAAACATTTAAAAGCTGAGGTGATGTTGCTGAAACACCATCATTTCCTGTCTCTGTTGCTGACACAGCTCGTGTTGAAACAGTTTTATTAAAGTCATTACAGGGTCAATGGAAAATCTCCATGCATATCTGAAGTATTTTGAGTGATTTATGGGAGTCCACGGATATTCATTATAATGATGTTCTTTCATGTTTCCATTGACAGGCAGAACAATGTCACCGGTAATGTCCAAAATAAATTATATCATCGTAACACTGGACCTTAAATGCAACAAAATTAAATTTAAGATAACTCTCAAAGTTTGACAATTAAGGAAAGTTAAAGGACATATTTCAACTAGTACTTGTCACGCTAAATTGCCCTGCTCTGAGTAAGTGTTGACATGCAGTAGGCTTTGTGACAGAGAAACAGACATATCATCTGTAATCTGTGCTATAAGTGCAAGGGAAAGAATGCAGTGAGAGAGCCTGTTCTAAATTCTCTCACCTTGCCTGGTTTATAGGTACTCTGTATTAATACACTGCTTTCAATGCCATGTGTCTCAGAGCACTGCAGTGTTCTGTATTAGGTGTTTGCTGTTGTCTGTAGCTATCAAAAGATTCTCTTCAACTCATCATTATCCCCAGCAATGCTGCAACTGGCCCCAGTGAAAATACAGATTTCCTGATACAGTCTGTAGGATGATGATAACTAAAGACTGAGATAAGGGTGCTGTTGTGCTTACGAACTCTGTAGCTAGTAGTAAGAGACTGTCAACAGTTTGGCACAGCGACTATCACAATTGACTGAAGAGGATCAAAGCCAGAGAGGACAAGCAACAAAAAGGTGAAATTATTTGCCTGAGTTTATTTAGCAAATAAAAAACAGAATTGGGAAGCAAATCTACCAGTTACGGTTTTGTTTAAGCCAGCAGCAAATTTTCCCCTAGATTCAATGGTGCTAAGATTCTTCACACATATTGTGGCTTCCCTGCATCGTTCCCCATCCCACACTAGGCCTAGCATACACCTTAATTTTAAAACATCTCAGGCCATATTCGATAAGGTATGTTCATGTGACTGAAGATATAAAAACAAATTGGAAACTTGATTCTCTAATCAGCTGAAACAGAGGTCAGCCAATTTCCTCATCAATGAGGCATTGAACAGTTTCAGCACTATTCACAAAGTTCTGACTCCTGCTGGCCGTAAAATGCTCTGGATCAAAGTGCCCCTTTCAGAGAAACAGTGGAAGTTAACGTCAATGGAGTAATCAGCATTTCTAGTACCACCGTTGGGAGCATTGGCCTATTTGTCCTCCGCTGATGATGTCCCAGAGCCCTTTCCACTCAGTAAATATTCCAGAGTGGATTAAATTCCGCAAAACTTCCCCTTCTATTTTTCTGAATCTTTGTTGTTTCCTTGTATGGTGGTTTCATGCAAGTGTTTTATTCTCTAAAGCCTGAGTTTTTTTCTGAAAATGCTTGTGTAGCCATTACAGCGTCCCTAACTTCAGGATCCTGTCACATCTGTAGTAGTTTTCTCCAAAACATAGAAGATACTATCTCACATATGTGTCATGTGTCTTGAAAACATGCACTGTTCCTGGGGAAGAGGGGCTGGGAAGAAGAAAATATAGTTAGAAATGCTGTATAGGCAGGCGTGTTCTTTCATAATCATCTGAAGCCATCAGAGTGGTATTTTAGGTCTTTGTGTTAAATTGCTTCAGTTAAATGAAAACAAACAAAAAGGAAGGTCAAGCAACAGAGATTTTCCAATGCAGAAACCCAGCATTACACTGAAATTAAGCATATGCTTAATATCCTCAAGTACACTATTTTGAAAAAAAAGGCCAGCATTGTGAGACTCCCACTCAGTACACACAATTTGCGTGCTATTATCCTTTATTTGACTGTAAAAAATGAGTGAAAACTTAAGTGGTTTAATTCAGTGGTAAATAGTCAGTTAATGAAGGAGGAGTGACTTTATTTTCCCAATTTAATAACACAGATCTGCTGTCAGGGTATGTAACCCTGCTCAGCCCAGCAATTTTGGTCAGTGAAACAGTAAAGCTTAACAGTCCCGTAGTGAACTGCTGAAAACAGGTATGAAAATAATGAACCCTGGAGTTACATATAAAGAAACACATTGTTCTTTGCTTTAGCAACTTTACATTTGTTTAGCTTCTTCATTGCAGACCAAGAGCCATGCAGAAGGGTATGGAAATAAGATGGGTAGAATAAGTAGGCAAAGCAAAATTTGTATAGTCAAAGCATATCTACAGTTTCCTGTTAGATAAGACTGTTTGCTGAATATCAAAAGATTTATTTAGTATTTAATTGTGTGTAAGAGATATGTGGGGTTTTTTTTAATTAAACACTAGATAGTCAGAAATCTGTATATGAATTTTTGTTTCCATTAAATTCACCCTTAAATGAGTGCTTCTGCCTGAATGCTTCTGTTGACTTTTTTCCGTAAACTTGTGCAGTTGTATTCTACTTTAAGTAGCTTTATTACCTCTATGACCTATGGTCATATGGTCTTACATGCTTAGTCATTTTTTCTGGTGCTGAGAATTAAGTGCTTAACTCAGGGCAATGGAGAAGAACTAGTTCAAGAAGCAAACTAACTTTTTTTTCTTTTTTTTTGCTGCTGCCAAGAGAAGAGAAGCAATTTCAATAAATTCTGGATTTATATGCCACGGATGTTATTAAATTCACCTCAGAAATATGTATTCATACATATCACCATACGGACATAGTTTATCCATCCAGAAACAATGCATGTGTTTCTGAAGCAGATCGTGAGTGTATTAATGAATTAAAAAGTTCAAGATCTGATGACTGCTGAAAAGTTGATTGCTTTCTTAAAACACTCTAATCAATTAGAGTGAAGATCACAGAGCAACACAGATTCATTTGATTCACTATCAGATTTAAAGTTTTTCATAGAACCTTCTCTGCCAGGTTTGGTTTTCTTTTTGATTTATATCCTAGAAGTATTACATCATAAGAACACAAATGCATTTTCCAGTGGTTACAGGGGTAAGTATTTTTGAATATGAATAGGTAAATGGTTTCAATCTGTAGATCAATGTTCAATTTACCAGTCTGGGGATGCCCTAAGTTTTTTGCTTAAAAAATAAGAACAATGAATCAAATCCACTGATTTGGAAATTAACTTGGGGGGGGGGGGGGGGGGG
>VZSF01007189.1:463761-553455 GCA_013398295.1 Chionis minor
GGGAGGGGGAGGAAAAAACCCACAAACAAACAAAAAACACCCAAACCCAACCATCCAGAAAATAGATTATTTTATGAAGTGATGGAAAGAAACATCAGGATAGCAAGAGTGACTGAAAAACAATTCATGACCTGCAGTGTAATTCAGACAAATAGTTCCATCAGAAAGTTGTTCTGAGAGGTTGTAAACACCTAGATTTGCACTCCAGCTCACTTTATTTTGACTCTGAGAGCCAGCTATCATCCATCCATCCATCCATTCATTCCTTTCCCTCAAATAACTTGTAATTTACTTTATGTCTAATATTTTTGATGTCTTTGAATTAGTTTCTACTTAATCCTCTAGTTATGGTGAGGTTTTTTATTGATTTATTCCGAATCTGGACAGTACAAAAAGGTCATAGGTGAGCCAAGCCCTAAAAGGTGACCAGCCAGTAATCAGGGCAAGCGGAAGCTTGACCAGTGTTCAGATAAATTGCATTCTACCTTTATGGGGTCAAGTTAGTCCCTAGTTTTACATTTCTCATTCTGTGTTTTATCACAATTGTTAACTGTATTACTTAAGGCCCAAACACATGAAAAATTCTGTCAGTGCTTAACTTTAGTCATATGATTATATGGAGATTGGAGGTCTGTAACAAGTGTAACAAGTACAACCCCAGGGGTTGGTACTGGGTCCAGTCCTGTTCAATGTATTCATCAATGACCTGGATGAAGGGATGCAGTGTTCCCTCAGCAAGTTTGCTGATGACATGAAGCTGGGAGGGGTGGCTGGCCCACCGGAAGGCTGAGCTGCCATTCAGCGTGACCTGGACAGGCTGGAGAGTTGGGCAGAGAGAAACTGTATGAAGTTCAACAAAACTAAGTGTGGGGTCCTGCACCTGGGGAGGAAAAACCCCATGCACCAGTACAGGTTGGGGGCTGACCTGCTGGGAAGCAGCTGTGCAGATAGGGGCCTGGGAGTCCTGGTGGACAACAGGATGACCATGAGCCAGCAATGTGCCCCTGTGGCCAAGAAGGCCAGTGGCATCCTGGGGTGCATCAAGAGGAGTGTGGCCAGCAGGTCAAGGGAGGTCATCCTCCCCCTCTGCTCTGCCCTGCTGAAACCACATCTGGAGTACTGTGCCCAGTTGTGGGCTCCCCAGTTTAAGAAGGACAGGGAACTGCTGGAGAGGGTGCAGCGAAGGGCCACGAAGATGATGAGGGGGCTGGAGCATCTTTCTTATGAGGAAAGGCTGAGGGAGTTGGGTCTTTTTAGTCTGGAGAAGAGAAGGCTGAGGGGGATCTCATCAATGTTTACAAATACTTAAAGGGATGGTGCCAGGAGGAGGGGGCCAGTCTTTTTTCAGTAGTACCCAGTGATAGGACAAGGGGCAATGGGTATAAACTCGAATATAGGAAGTTCCATCTGAACATGAGGAGAAACTTCTTTCCTTTGAGGGTGGCAGAGCACTGGAACAGGCTGCCCAGGGAGGTGGTGGAGTCTCTGACTCTGGAGACTTTCAAAACCCATCTGGATGCCATCTTGTGCAGCCTGGTGTAGGTGGACCTGCTCTGGCAGGAGGGTTGGACCAGATGATCTCTAGAGGTCCCTTCCAACCCTTAACTTTCTGTGATTCTGTGATTTCTATGAATGTGCCTTTGTGACTTAATTAAACGAAAATAAACTTCTGTCTCTCAGTTCACCTCTTGATCATAGCCTTGCAATTTAGTCCTGTAATACCTAAATTGAAACCAAATGATTCAAACAGATTTCAATATTTGACTTGGTTTATTCCCAATTCTTGGCTGTGTTTCTGCAAGAGATATTTTCACCATTGGAACAGAGAAATCTACCTGTCTTATTGGTCTTTTTCTGCCCTGGCTTTAGTCACTGTGAACAGATGGGAATGTCACAGAGAGGGTCTTAAAGCAAAAGAAGCTCTAGCAAAAGAATGCAGAAGACGCATTCTTCAAGGCTTGCATATTCATTACAACATTAGACCGTTCTGTTACTTAGAATTCAGAAACACTACAATATGTTGTGTGTGAAAAAATCCAAGATCACAAATAGATAAGCTACAAATCTAATCAATTTTGCTTTCTTTCCCACCCCATATTTATGTGGCACTAGTCTGTAATATACTAAATAATCTGTGTTCATCTTTGCTGTGATCCGAGTATTAAGTTCATGTTTAAAGAAAGGGTGGTTTACTAAAATGAAATAATGTACTTGCTTGTACATTCTCACTTGTTTTAACTGGATGCTCTCCACCTTGATGATTGTCAGTATTGATTTTTAACTGATAGCAGATGCATTTCCATAGCTGACAGGTTGCAGCCCTTGCAGCACTGCTGGCACAGACTGGTTTCATGCACTACTTACAAAAGCTTATCATCCATATGATGTTCAGGCCTGCAGTTACAGAGAGTCTGACACAAATGGCCTTGGTTCTGCCACGCATTGGACTGATTAGAAATGAGAATGAGACGATAGATTCAGCAGCTACAGCGAGCACCAAGTACAAGCTCCTCTATGTCCCCAAGTTCTGGTGCCACAGAGCACCGAGCCTAGTCACTGGAGATAAGGGGATGATTTAAGATTGAAACATGTCTTGATACAACCACATCATGTCTTGGATTCAGGGTTCAGTTGGCGTATGCATCCACACCGAGGACCTTGAAAACGCTCTTGGCATCTCAAAGTTCAGATGGCAAAGCTTACAAGTTTCTCTGTGTTCTTTGCTGTTACAGCTTATTGTTATTAAAGGCAATGTAACTGTCTTATTTGCACATTTTGTACACTTCAGGGTTCAGTCTTGCTTCTCCTGCTCCCATTCTCTCTTCACAGCACTTTATTCCTCCTAGATGACTTTTTGATTGGACTTTATTTTCAGTTTTCCAAAATATGTTCATTTATTTTGTACAGAATTTTATATAGAGAGAGATACAGATATGCATACTTTGTAAATATGGAGAGATTAAATCCATTCCATTTGAGTGTACTTTTTGTACTTCAGAATTCTCATATTTCAAAAACTTAGTTTTCCTTTCTCTTTTTTAAGGCTGAATTTTGTCACATCTGGTAACCTATGCACCATATCTTTCTTCTGAAATCCTTAATACTACTTGTACTGATAAGGACATAAGGGAGGCAGAAGGTACCCCAGAATCTGTTTATGCAGTTTCATACTCTATTATATTTTATGTCTACATATACAATTAGTTTTGATAAGCTGAGTATTAAATTGTACCAAGAGGATTCATGAGGCAAATTCACTCTTTTTTTGTCATTTTGGTTTATAATGTTTTTTTTTTCTCCTTTTAGTCTTCCTCTGAAGGAAAAGACATACTGAAATGAACAAGACTTTGCCATGAAGTATGTAAACAGTAAAACCAGATTACTCCAGCCTTCAGGTTTGGGGAGGATAAAGGCCATATACTTTAATTAGTCTCCATACAAAGGGCAAATGAACTAACTTCTCTTTCTTCTCACTAGACAGAAATCTCTGGGCAAGATCCATGCATGTCACTGGCCAAAAATACTGTTGTGTGATTTTTCAATAACGAGTATTTCTTTTACTCTATGTCTCCACACAAAGAAGGAATTGACTCTGTCCCAGACTCCTATTCTATTCTGAGCAGGGACTATTGTATTAGTGATGCTGTTGGTAGTTTTTCTCATGGATTTAATAGAATTCTAGAGGATTTCTTTTCCTTTCAAGCTCTTTTATACTAAAATTGTTAAATTTTTTGCTTCTATTTAAGACAGGTCTTCTCTACGTGTTCAAACAAATAAAAAGTAAATCTGACTCTTCTTTCCTATTGTTAATGCAGTTGCTAGAAAACCTGTAGTGGAATTAAGATTCTTGATTTTTACCATATCAACAAGAATGATGTGTGTCACAAATATTGTTTATAGTTTTTGAGAAAGTATTGTAAAAAAGGCCCACTTTTTCTTGTGTCAGACACGCTTGCTTCCTGGATTTTGACTTGGAATATCTAGTGATAATCAGAAAACAAAGCGAGACAGTAACACAATCTTCAGCCTTCTCTTTCCTTATGATTCCTAGTTTGGGACTCTCTGTAGCTTTCACTATTCAGGCTTGCTTTTCCCTACTTTGCTCCAGCCTAACTCAACTTAACTCAAAACCATTTGTCTTACTGCAATATGGAGAATTTTTTTAGTGCTTCAAAAAAATTTCATCAGTAAACAAAAATGCCTGGGCCATTTTTCAGCTAGTAGACAGTAATATGTTCCTGTCATTACTGGGTAAAGAGAAATGCAGACAACATCATGCATCACTGTTGAAGCGGGACTATAGTGTGTGTTTCACTTACTGTCTCCAACAACTTAGTGTTGTCATGGGGAGAGAGACTGTGAATCTCCACATGTTGTTTCTAGTGCCCATTTTCCACTGACCTTTTTTTATTATTATTATTCTTTTACTAAATAATGATCAGGAGAAGCCCTTTCTCCAGAAAATGTGTGAGATGAGACAGTGCAGATGTGGTTTGACTGTGTCATTTTAAAATAAACAGGAGGCGATTTTTCCTGATATACAACAGCTGACTGATAACAGTTCTATTTGCTATCATTACTATTAGAAGAATGATCTATTAGGACTTTTCTTTCCCCCAGAGAAGCTTAAGTTAAAGCTCCAAGGACATTTTCAAATAGACTGTAATAGTTCAGACATTCTTATCAGCAGCACATTGTGAAACTGTGCTGGCTTTCCTCTTGCTTTTCCTACAAGCCTACGAGGCTTTTCTCCTAACATCAGCAAAAGAAGGGCAAATCCTATGCAAGTAAGTGCAAAAACAACACTATCAAACTGCATGGTGCTAGCATATAGGCAGCTGTGATTTGCACATTTTCCAAGTACCCAATCTTCTACACCTATTTTCTGTAAGTTACCCATTGAAATTCCATTTGTAGAGAAGAATTTGTCGATAGTCCAATGAAAGCTGCAGCTGATTTATTAAAAGATAATATGCCTTCTAAAATACAATGAGCGACTTGTGGTCTTAGTGATGAGGCTAGTAATATTTAGAAATAATATTCAGCATAGCCAGTAGAGAGTAAATAGCTAGCATCTGTGTAAAGACAAAATAAAATCAGTCTCTCCTTACTCAAACCAACATATCCTGGAATTCTACCCCTGTGTTTTTTTCTTGGGTTTTGTTTGGGTTCTTTTTTCAGTGTAAATCAGAGCCTCATTTTGCTAATTGTTTGTAATTCATTATTTATGTGTTGTATATTAGGGACAGACAAAGCCTGGCCTTTTCATTATTGTTGGTAGCAAATTATAGAAAGAGAAATAGGTACCTGTAGTTTACCTACCATTCCAAGCAAGACAACAACAGAATTGAGGGTACAGCAGAGTTTCCTGTTTCTCAGTACATAAACCCTCCAGATACTCACAAATACTGTTCCAGAGTAGAACATTAAAGTCTTGAAGTATGCCAAATCCTGCACTGCTAAGACCGTAGTCTCTTTTGGCTTTGGGAAATAATAGCAGATAGTTTAAATTGTATCTGCTGTAGAACAGCATTTAAACCAAATGTATACACCAACTGAGGAATCAGAATTTAAGCAACAGAATAGGCAAGTAAACTCTTATTACTTGTTAGAGCCACTTCTTCAATTTTATGTTCATCCATACTGCATGAACTGTGCATAAAATCACAAAAATCATAAAATATTTTTCTGATTAGCTTGCGCAGCTCCTTGTTGAATCACATAAATGTCTATTGCACCACATCCATTGTTTTTATGACACAGTTCTTGAGTGAATTTTTCATTTCTGTTTACTTGAAATTCACCTTTTTGTATACCCGCTTTTGTGACGATTATCGGACAATAGAAGTAGAGTGCTTGAGAACTGCACCACAGAGCTTAGAGACAGGGAAGGTGAAGGGAAGTGTGTTATAGCTCTAAATAACATCAACAAGATAATGTTTTAGCACATTAACAATGATATTTTTAGACTACATTTTATGGTAAGTAGTTGTCAGTCTAATGGTTTCAAGTATACCACAGACACATACTGTCATATGCAATTATAGTGCAATGTGCCACGAAGGTAAAAGAGCAAATGTCCAGAGATTTAAAGCAAAAAATAGACTGATGTGTTTTCTTTGTGGAAAAGCAATCACTCAGAGCAGAGGCATTTCATATTTAAAATACAATACTGATAATTTGCAATACGTTATAAATTTATGAGGTAATTCACAAAATTGTAAAAGCGTAGGCCACTGTCCAGATGAGTTTATAGCATCTGTTACAGGTGTCTCAGGCTGCTCTCAGCTCCGTTAGCATAAATGGAGCTTTGCTTGGATGTTGTGCATAGCAGTTCCTAAGTTCCTATGACTTTCATTAGCTACATCATCGTAACATAGAGCAACAACAGATACTAGGACTTTGTTGGTAATACTGTGATTTTCTTTTTTCCTTGTAACTCAGCAATGAAAAAAAAATTGTATCTTGTATCCACTTCTTTTATTGTTTTTATTGATTTCCTTGACTTAGTGATGGTATTGAGAGTTTTTTGAGTTTATTTTTCTGAGATTTAAAATGGTTATGGGCAGAACAGCTCAGCTTCTATCTCAGTGTCTATGCTTTGACGGTCTGTTAAACAAAAATGAAAACCAAAAATGTTTCTGACTTTGTTCACCTAAGTAAGGGATTTTGTCCAAAGAAAAGTTTGTTTTCTAAAAGTTCCATCTGTGACCTTTAAAAACATGATGTACATTATTCAGAAAGCAAATAACAGTGACAAGCTAAGTGTTCGTTTCACTAGAAACACTCTTCTGAAATGATTTCATAATAACAAAATCCAAAGAGATACCAAGGACAATAGAAATATAATGTTCCTCAGAGAGGGGAAAGAAAAGGCATTGTTTAACAAAAATCCTGGCACTGCATTGAAGGAATTGAAGAAATTCACAATAATAGTGAATTAAATTTCCTTATTGTGCTTTCGTAGCGATACCTTTAATTTTTTCTGTTTACTACCTGTTTCACTTGCTTGTTATTAGATGCTGTATTTTTTCCTATGTGTTAATGGCTCTCTAGATAATCACCTCTGAAAGCATAAAGTAAGAGATTTTCTCTGTATTTATTTCTGAAGTTTTTTCTTCATGCAAAGAAAGTGAAAACTATGGATATACTAACTGAAAGTGTTATAACTATTACCTTGATTATAAAGGTCCTTATAGTTGGCTTAAGGGTATGAATTTGGCACTATGAATTCCAGATTTTAGATCTAACACATTCTATTGTGCTAAAGGAATCATGGACCCCTGTGGTATTACGTGCTTTAACAGCACTGGAAGATGTGATGTTACAGAGCTCATGTTAAAATTGCTAAGAATTGAAAAGAAAGAAAGTGAAACACTATTATATTTCTATTTTAGCACTTCATTTCAAAGTATAGTCTGGAACACAACAAAACGGGATTATTCTCCTGGTGAATTAAATATTAACTTTGATTAACTTTGTGTTGCTGTACCGCTTAATCCTTGACATTGACCTAGTTTTCTCTTTAATTACTTGAATAAGTTATTGTGCAGAGACTTATGTCCTTGTTATTTGGAGAAAAAAAATATTGTACTGTTGTGGGCTGTAATTAAAGTATCTCACACTTATTGAAGGTTTTAACTTCAACCGTGTTAACTCCTTACAAGCTTGCAAGAAGTCTTGCAAGCAGCAACTTATTTTAAGCTGATATCGAGTCTAAATTAAGGTCATATTCAACATAAGCATGATGATAGAATTAAGTAGGATGTTAGCAGAGCACTGGTGTAGGACAGTGGAGATGTCTGTTCATTTCCTGGCTTGGACAGCAGATACTGTGACTGACCTTGGATAAAACAGTCTGTCTCAGACTTCAATTTCCCGTCTGTGAAAGGGGACTAATATCTTCCTACCACAGCGGCATGTTTTGAAAATAATGTCTATTCATGACAGTGAGACAGTTACTTAGTGAGGTTTATACAGATACTAGATAGTTTCACTAGCTGTAATGCCAGACAGTGACACAGGTAATTAATAGCATGCCTTGGAAGGAGGTATTCCACCTACTAGAACATGTTGCTCCTGTACAGCACATCAGAGTATGGCTGAATTCCAGCTTTATCATCTTTATATTCATACTGTATTGTTTTTCCTTATCCACTGACTCTAGCACTTCCTGTTCCATGTTTTTCAGTTGTATTTGAATTTACTCTCCCTGACGATTCTTTTTAAGTCTACAATTTAAGACTAATTCTGACTGACCCATAAACCCCTGCAATGGAAGAAGGCTCAGAGGAGAGAGGCCAAGAGTTGTGCCCATGAAGCTCAGGGAATAATGAAGGGTTTGACTGACCACAGCTGTTGCAAAGAAGCTGACATCTCAACACCAAGGGGACCAGAGAGTGGCATTTGTTTTAGGTAAGCAGCCATCAACAGTTGAGTGGATCAAGTGGTGGTGTAAATGTTTCTTCTAGTGAACTTCTGAGTTCACTAGAAGAGCATGAATGTCTCCCTGAGTTAGCCAGACCAGTATGGGAGGGGTGTAAATACCTGGCTCAGCCCAACATGGGGTATAAAACCTGAACAGCTAACAAAACAATTTCTAAGAGAGCAAGGGGCTTGAGCTGGCTTCAACCAACATATGCTTTCCTGGTGACTAGGAATACCAGCGTCATGATGGTAAGCATGTTACAGACAGTGGTAATGGGAATCACATTGGTATTGTGATGGAACTGTGTATTACAATGGCTATATATGCATTTTGCTGAGTGTAACTTACATTTGTGTGCAAATATTTTGTATCACTCTGCTAAATCAGAAATTGCATGTAACATAATCTTTAAATAAGTAATTTTTATATTAAACATTATGCTCTCCATGTGTGGAGTACCTAAAAGAACCTGGTCAGACAGAATTAGGCTCTGACATTAATTCACACCCAGCTTCTGAAATACGTAAAAGAGAGAGGTGGCTAACGCAAGTGACTAAAAATGAACTTTGGAGTAGATATTTCTCTGGGTTTTAATAGGCATCAGTCAACAATTTTGATCTCTGAACATGATGGCTTTTTAATATACAGCGTTTCTCTTGCTTTCAGAGCAGTACTCCAAGCATCCCAAAGTTTTTAGCTGCTATGCAGAGTCCATCTTCTGGCAGCTCTGTTTGCATTTCCTTGTGTTTTTTGGGTGGCCAGCATCTTGTGGAACAAGAGCTGCAAGAGGATGATAGGTGCTGTTGTTGGCAATAAGAAGGTTGTGGTGGTGTCCAAAATATAAACGGTCATACTAATTTAGACTTCAGCTGGTACCACACCATCTTAAACAGGTGTTCCAGACAATTATAAAAAATAATTTAAACCTAAATATTAGCACATTGCAGAATTAGATAGTACTTCAAAAGTTCATTTATTTTCAGGCTGTGTTACTAGCTTCCAATCACCAAAATAATCCCAAATAGGATAAGGATTTGCATTATGTTTAAAAGAACATAAAAGGGCAACTATTAACATTATCTTGTGATAACAGTTCATGTGCAGACTTCAAAATATAAAAGTATGTCTTTGTAGAGTACACTCCAGACAGGAACTACAAAGTGGTGTACTTTGTGCTTGATTAAGGATTACCTCCAAACAGAGCTGAAGAATCATCTCATACTACTAAGACATGCTGGTCTGTCATACGGGTCAGAAATTACCTCCAGTAGAAAGAAGGAAGGAGGGAATTAAGGAAATGCATCTTTTTCAAGATATTTTCCACTTTGTGGATGATAGATATGAACAGTTACAGTCTTTTCTGTCAAATGTTTCAGACTAAGAACTAGAAAGTTTCTTTGCAGTTGGGACTTTTTCTGAAGACTGAAATTCCCAGGTTTCATAGTGAGTTTCTAACTGGAACTATGATTCCAAACTATGCACTAGTAATCTCTAAAGAAAAAGACATATTAATTATAGAAAATTCAGTTACTGAACTCTACAAACCATTGATTTTCATTAACCTTTCTTTTTAGGCATTACGAGCAAATCTAGGTGGAGTTCGTATCTTGTGATAGGCAAAGGTGAAAATGTGCTCAGACACTTAAGTTGGCTCTAAATATAGCTGACAATGGATAAGCTCAACAGATCCCTTTCTTCATTGCTTTTTTATTATTGTAAATTTTTCTCCTATCTGTAAGCCACAGTTTTCTTTCATCAGTAGTTAGGCAAAAGCTATCATGGGTCACTGTGATATCTGTCGTTTGCATTGCTCATGAGCTGCTGGTAGGACATAGGAAGAGGTTGGATGGAAATATTTTAAGTGGTTGTGTTAAGAATTTTTACTGTTTAATATTGCCTGTTGTGACTGGATGGAACTTACAGGTATTTTCCCCTTAGACTTTGTACTTATAATAAGAAAATCATTCAGTAAACTTTCTGGAGGAAGCATAGTTAAAGGTGAAAGTCTGCTGTAAGGAAAATAATTAAAAAATAAAAAAATAAATTTAAAAAATGGAAAATTAAAAATAAGTGCACTCAGCAGTCAATTCTATGCACCTTTAATCAAGCTGCAGAGCTGAATACCAACCTTAATCCAGTACTGCCTTTAGCTCCTGACGGTGCTTTCAGTATTGCATAGCTGCCAGAGAATATGAGACCTATTACTACTTTATTAGCCCTAGGCATTCCCTAATTGCTATCAGTCTCATTTTGACTCACATCAAAACATGTTAAAAGGTGGTAGTATTTGCACAGCAATTTGTTATGTATCGCTGTCAAAAAAAAATGTTGCTTCATAAAAAAATGTATAGATCTGAGTAAAAAAGAAAAAAAGAAAAAAAGATTAGTAGGGAGTACCAGGCTTTGAGCAAAATATAAAACAATGCAAACAATGAAGTGAGTAAGATTTTACTGAAAATCCAGATAGACTCTACCTCAATCCACCTTGGTTTCAGAATTTCCTTCGGAAATTTCCCAGAACTGGACAAAATTTGAGTCTGGGGTTCCAGCTGCTTCCAATAATAGACTTAAGGTTCTCAGTGTGAAATATTCTACATAGCACAATTTAACACAGGCAAAACTAATCTGGGCACTGACTTGATTAGCTCTGATAGCATTACAATGAGCAATATAATTGTATTAGTATGGCTCAGCCAAGCAGCACATTGGAAAGCCACACTACCAAAACGATTACCAATTTCACTGTCTAAGGTAGTTCACTTAGAGATATTTGGGGTATACCTGCGCATAGCATTTTATTGCTCTGTGCTCTAGCATTTCTGAAGAGTTTGACCACGTTTTTCCTCAAAATATAGGGACATATGAATTAAGGTCTGTACTAATGACATCTAAAAACTGCCAAGGGAAATTACTTTTTAGTTGATTAAATTAGTTAATCACCCAATTCTTTTGTAGATTAGGAGTTGTTTTCTAAAAATTGTCTTGGTTGTGGTTAGTTTAATTCTCTCTATTTCAAAAATAGTTATGATGAAAGATTAGGAATATGAAATCTTAGGGGTTTTAAGGAATTTACAGAGCAAATTGATATACAGCAAAAGAACTTGACATTATTTGGGCCAAATGCAGTTGTAGGATTTTTTGGTTTTAACTATGAAATTTTATGCAGAAAAAAAAATTCATTGTGGGAAGGCCTAGATCTTGGAATTACAGTCAGTTTCCTAGTATTCAATATTTTTTTTCTTCAAGAGTTAGTCTACTGTTGCTATGTTTGCTTCACAAAGATACTAAAATAGCATGCCTGAACAATCTTAATTTGGCTGTAGATGAGCGAAAACTCCTAGTTAATTGCTTCTTTCTGTCAAGGCCAGGAAAGTCTTAATGTGGATCCATGAAGGGAAAAAGGTTTTCAACCAACAAGTTGAACCTATTAGAGTATTTTTGGCCTTACATGACGGAGAGCTTCCAATAGCACACAAGGGCAAGCTGACCTCATCTTTCTTATGAAAATTTGTTGCCAATTTATACTTTTTATACATTTGAGAAATGCATGTGCACTGATGCATTGTGGATCTCATTTTGCCTTTTTTCCAATGTCAGTGTTTTGAATCCCTTTACTTCCTTAGCACAGCCTGTCAGGGGTATGTTTATCTCAGCCTGTATTTATGCACATAAAAAAGCATAGCAGTAAACATGCATGTAAAGCTTTAATGAGGTCTTCGACATTTTGAAATCAGAATTGTCTTTTACGTGTTTAAACCAGGATACCATGTAATTTTTATATTCTAAACTTTTGCTTGGAAACTATGCATTTTATATGTATTTTTAAAAGGAAAGGTAATGAAGGGCAGAAAAGTCATAAGGGATGTATCAAATCTCCTGAATTGTGAAGCTCTACTGGCTTCATATAGGTTTAGGTACCATGCATACATTCAATAATATATCTCTTGATGTGGCTTCTGTATGTTTCAAAGGAGGTTTTGCACTGAATATCCATGTTTTTTTGGAGGGAAGAGTAAGAGGCAGGGCATTGCAAATTTGATACCCAGGACAAGGCAGTTTACTGCAGTACTGCCTCACGATGTGTTATTTCCCCCATAAAATACAAATGTGTGATCCTTACTGCTTCAGCTCAGCCTGACTAAAACAGGGGAAGGAGGACTAGTATAAGTAGCTGAGCCCCCAGGCTACTGGGGACAATAACCTGAAAGAAGGAGCAGGCAGCAGAAGGCAGCTGACATGGTTGCAACCAGATGTATGAAAAGGGTTATTTTTCCTTATGGAAAATGCTTCTGCCTTTTCATTCTCCTTCTGCAGCAGATTCTTTATGAGCATTATAAAGCTATCTCCTTAATGACTAGCTACAGAGTTGGTCAGAGTGCAGGCTGTTTTGGTTTAGTTGTGATTTTTTTTTTTTTTCCCCACAGATATGTGGTCAAACTCCTCAGAAACGCTAGAGCACAGAACAATAAAGTGCTATGCACAGGTATACCCCAAATAGCTCTAAGTGAACTACCTTATACAGTAAAATTGGTAATAGTTTTGGTAGTGTGGCTTTCCAATGTGCTGCTTGGCTGAACCATACCAATACAATTATACTGCTCAGTGTAATGCTATCAGAGCTAGTCAAATCAGTGCCCAGATTAGCTATCTTTCAATAAATGGCCTTATCAATTTAAAAAAAAAAAAAGTAACATTGTAGTAAAGCCAGTGACGTTTATAAGGGAAAAAAGTCATCAACTTAATTTTTAATGTATTGGTTTGTTCAGAATTTCTTCCAGTGACTTGAAGTGAAAAATGGCCACTTTAGTTGTAGCGTGTCCTGGGATTTTCTTGTGACATCCTCCCTATTGGGTTGGGTGGTTGCTGTGGTTGAGTGCAGTAGTTGAGTGGAAAGTAAAAGCAGTAGCTCCAGTAAGAACAGCTAACTACTTTCAGGGGCCAGCTTTGAGGCCCCTTTTTGAAGCTCCAGATCAGTCTGGTTTTAAAGGGAATATGTTTTCCTACATGTCTACAGGCTGTTACTTTAAAAATCACCTTTGTCTGTATATTAATTGATGTACTTGGTTTCTGTAACTTCCAAGTGACCAGTTTCAAGTCACACTTACTTTTCTGCTTTCTTCTTCCCCTGTGTATCAGCTAAAATGTGAATTTTGCTTCATTTGCCCTGCCCAGGATTGAAAACAGGTATAAATACATATCTACTATCTTTGGCTTGCTTTCTTAAAAAGTCTAGGTTCATTTAATAGCTGATGCTATTCCATTCCTTGCTAACTTAATTTTGGTGACAGTTACGGGTTGCCTATTTTCCTTTCATTTTAACTGAGACAGCTCTGCCAGTTTACTTTAATTTATTGATCACATTTCTTAAGAAACAGCTAATTCTCTGATACCAATGAACAAGCCATCCCTAACAGTTCAGAAATATTCAAAATAGTATATAGGCACAATAAATGTCAAGTTTAAAGATGGTATTTGAAATATATTTTGCTTTCCTGTACACATATTCTTTCACAATGATTTAGCTGTTTTCTTCTAGTCTTTTGTGATGCATGTCTTAGTGTGATACTTTTAAAAAAAATGTTCTTCAAGACATTGCTACACTATGCGCTTCTGCAACTATTAGGCAGAACATCAAGAGAAGAAAAGTATAATAGAGCTGAAAATAATGTTACCTCAGCTGTTCCTTCCACCATCACAGGTGCTATTTCTAAAGAGAACACTGTATTGATCTATCTTAGAGAGCTTGCTCGATACCCAGTTCTGAAGGATAAAAAGAAGAGGGGAAGGAAGAAGAAAAGAAGTTCAAGGGGGAACTTAATGCAGCAGTCCAGTCAGCATTTTAGTTTAGCTCTGAAAGACATTTTCCAAATGCATCTCCTCAATATCCCTACAGACTATGTTTTGTTTTGCATTGTAGAGTGGTTTTGGATTGTGAAAACTAGATTCTTCTGCATGAAGCTAGACTGAAAGTTTTCCCCCAGAAATGTACCTGATGCTCTCCAGCTGCTAATGGGATTGGTTCTACATACCAAACTGCAGCTAACCCAAAGTAAAACCCCTGAAAAGCGTAGAGTATCTATGCTGAATCCTCAGGAGTGTTTTACTTTACATGCTGGCTCCCACTGTGGTGCACTGCAGTACTTGCTAATACAGATACAGCGTGATTCTATTCCTACTTTATATAATATTGCCTATCCATCCCGCAAACAGCTGTTACCTGGGAGCTCTTGTAGCAGATCCCAGTATGAGGCAGATGAGAAACACCTAACACTTGTCCTTGGATGTTTTTGCAGTAAGTGCAGTAAATTTTGAAGATATGGAATGATCAACATGAAGATTACTCTTTTTGGTAGTGCTTCTGTTCATAGATGAAGTTAATGATGTTTTGGAACTACATGAATGAAGCATTTCTGATTAAATGGCCTTTAGTCAGACACAACATTCTTTCCTCTAAGTTGGGAAATGATTAATTTGATGGATGGACTATTAAATAGATAATAAATTGACTGGTTGGCTACAGTCAACAGCTCAATGTCCATGTGGAAAGCAGTAATGAGTGGTGTCCCTCAAGGATCCATCCTGGGACTGTTACTATTTAGCAACTTCTTTAATGAGACAGTGGGGTTGAGTGCACCATTAGCAAGTTTACAGATGACGCCAAGCTGAGTGGTGCAGCTGAGAAGGAAAGTGCAAAGAAGTTGGCTGGCTTCCCTGTAAAGAATTAGGTTTCACTTAATATTGTGGTGAAATCCAGAGATACGTATTGTTGAAGGATACAGAAAAGGTCCTTCCTAAGATTCTTTGTGGCAGGTGACTTGCTCCTCTCCCAAACATCCAGCGTGTTCCCCAGAACACCCTTCTTGTCATCCCAGATGTTGCCGCTTCCATCTTATTCAACTCCTGCCTTAAAGTTTGACTGCTTAAGTTAGGAGGTAAATAAGATCTTTCTTGGGTACCAGGTGAAAGAGGGTTGACTTGCTTCTGCTTGGGTGATGCACTTGTATCTTACCAGAGGGTAATAAGAGCTCAGTGTTTAATGGTAGAAAATCCTGAAAATGTTTAAAATCCTCCTTCTTCCCTGAAAGGACATGATGTGGAGTCTTTCTGATACCTCTTTCTTGAAAGGGTCTTTTTAAGATAAAGTTACATCTATGGAATTTCCTTTATTTAGATCTGATGACTGATTCCATCAGGTCATCAACTCATGTCTCAGTGCCTTTGTCCTGTAACACTGGGGATTTCTGTTACATAAAAATTACTTTGAAATGCTGTTTTCTGCTAGGCAGACTCAGCTAAATACAGTAGCTAGATAGTGGTAAATATACTTTTACTTGATTCTAATGAAAAAAGTATTCTAATTTGGACTACCATAAACAAAACATATCTTCCACAAGTAAAATTCTTTCTGCTCCTGACCTGAGAATTAATCTTTATCAGCTGCCATATATTTATGTAATATTTTGTAACCCACCTATTCAAACCACATTTTACACAGATACAGATAAAAAGATGAACAGTTGCTGCTTGTTCATAAGGAATCTGCACACAATGACAAACACATATACAGGGGTTATACAGTTTCTTGAGTAGCTTACTGAATTGGACAGATACATGACAATCCTAATGCATGGAGTCAACAAAAGACATTGACACTGTGAAAACCCTTAACAAAATTCTAGTTTTTGCAAATCCATGAAGAACCAGAACAATCCCATGCATAATTTTCTCCCTCAAGACTGATGCACAATCTACATTGGGACCAGTTTCCTTGACATTGGCATTGGCCTAACTGCATCCATTATCAAATACATATGGGGCTGTATGACAATGTCCTCTGCAACAAGAGTGGACAGAGCTCACTGCCCGAGTGATCCCTTCCAGTCCTTATCCCCAGCATCCCTTAAAATGATGAGAACAGAATTAGCCCAGTTTGGTTATCCCAGATGGTTTGAAGAATTCCAACCATAGTGTACAGCTTAACATTTAATTTTTCCTAAATTTCATCTCCATCCTTCTTTTCTCATATTTTTTGGTAGCATGCAAGTTCTGATTCAGCTCTGGAGAGAACAGCAGTTGCAACTCTAGCTGCATTCAAAATTTAGGAGAACCTTAAAAGTCTGAAGCACAGATTTTCGTGTCACTTAGTATTTTCTCTAAATGGATTCTTCCCTTAAATTTTATTATTATTCCAATGACTGATCAACAGACACTAACAGTCTTTGTTATAAAGGCTTCTTAAGTGAAATAAATCACAAAAAAAGTGAATTGGTGTTACAGCACATTGAAGTAATTTAGTTGAACTTGTGAGCCATTAAAAACTTTTCCATTAATCACTTCAGCAGAGCTTAATTTTAAAAGTTAATAAGAAAGTTAACTCTCAAAGTCACCCTTACACTACCCACACCGTTACTTCTTTGAAACTTCTGATATCCAGCACTGTACTTGTGCTTATGCATTCTCAGCTGTCCTCTTCATCTTTTTCTATTTCTCACTGATGCTGTAGAGATCTCTGATGGATGCAGCATCAATTTCCAATTTCTAATTAAGTACAATTCTTTCTCTTAGCTGTTATACTTTATTGCAAGATGAACCTATGTAATTTAATCTAATCATGCTTAGAATCTGCTGTTTGTAAGAAATTGACCTTTGTGATAGCAATTAATGTCTCATGAGGCTGTTGAAGAATTTCTCACAGCTAACTTGAGTTTCTGATTCCTTCACATCATTTTTCCAAATGCTGAGGGACTTCTGTTGTTTTTTTATTGATCTTTGGATGACCAAAACTCATGCTATTCCTTTTCAAAATCCTTTAAAGAGAACAGTGAAATCTTACCAAGAATTGTGGTCTTTGTAATGAAGACAAGAAATGTTTTAATTGTGGTCAAGGATTCAAACAAGGGTTGTATAGTGAAGACAGTTTTGAAATGCATACACACTTGATCTTTCTATAGGTGCTGTACAGTGCAAATGTGCCCCAGGGGGCTGTGATAATGGAGTTCCCAAAGTGCTGCTCTAGTCATCGTACATTTCTGAGGAAGTTACCCGAAGTAACTTCTGAAGTTACAGCATTGCCTCTTAGCTTCTCTAATACTGTGGGTACATTTCTGAAATTGCTGTTCTTGTGAATTCCTAAGTTAAAAAATATTTACATTAAAAATGTATTCAGTAGCATAATGAATCTGTCTTGCAAAATGAAATTCTGGATTACTTCTTCAAAGACTGCCTGAAGAGTTCCTTGGAGGACATCCAGATACTGCAAAAGCATTTTCCGGATTATCAGAGTGAGGCATTTCTGAAATGTTCGGAAAGGCAAAAGCCCTAAGAATAAGTGTTTAAATACTTCCTGCTTGTGCCACAAATGTGCATCCCACACAGTCTTCTGAGTCGAAGTTAAAAATAAAACAAGGTCTGCCTTTGGGTCTCATGAGTAAGTACTAGTACAGATTATTCTGATGTCTAAAGAGAGAAAAACACATGAACCAGCCTTTTTGGAAGCAGGACCATTAACAGAATTCCTTCCTGCTCCTCCCACCTATTTACTTCACATATTATAGGAATGTAGTGATTTTGTGACTTGCATCCACTTTGTTTGAAATTGGGTGTAGTTAAAAGTTACTGAGAGGGGGTACTGCCAAGCTGACTGGTGAGCAAATTTAGGGTTATTGCCTAATTGCTATTTTTTTCTTAGGGAAGCAGATTAAAATGCAGGTGTAGTGGCAGTTGATAATGGACTATCAGATATTTTGCACATCTCTGTCCTTGGTTTATAGCCAAAATTATTCTGCTTTAAAGCATGTTACTGTAATGTCCAAGTCCTATGTTGCTTCAAAAACTTGTGTGCGGCCAAGCTGGTTTGGATCATCCACTCTAGAAGCTGATCATGACAGTTCTAATGTGGAAAATGCTAGTTATTTCAGTAAAAATAGCCTTGTCTGCTTTCTGTGCAACATACTAGTGACACCAACAATAGTATTCCTTCTAGGAGGAGCCAGTGTTGAGTCCTTTGGTCATAGCTTGGAGTACTTCTGAAGGACAGCAGAGATGAATCAGAATTCCCTTAATTCTCGTGAATTAATTGAAATGAATGCTCGTTAACCTGGTGGCTGTTTGGCATAGCAGAGTGATAGTTTTAATGCTAAACACCAAGTGATTAGTTTGTCTTTTTCAAGATCTGAATGCTTATTTATTTTAGTGTTGTAATTGTTTGTGTTGCTGATAGGCCACGTATCCATGCAGGTTTTGTCAATAGGATTACGTTGCAGCAATTTATTTTCTTTCAATGAGTAAACAATGAAGTAATTTTAATTTGCCCAGGTTTTAATCAAAATAGCTCCTATATTTTGCTGTGAGAGGCTGCATATTCTTATCTTTCCATAGGTTATATGTGAGAAGAGATATATATATGATATATATGATAAACTATTCCTGAAGGCAGCAATATCCTTCAAAAGTTGCCTGTCCTTACTTAAGTTACTCACATATATAATATCAACAAACACTACAGGGTGCATTTTTCCAGGGTCATACAATTCTTGTGGCGAGAGCCTGATTACTTCGTGTTATAGCAGGTGCTGCCTGTTGTTAATGACCTTAAAATAGGTCTTTCTATGCTGTGGTAGGGTATAAAAGCAGATTACCTTCCATTTTAAGAATAGGTAATACTATTTATTTGCAAGAAGTAACACCACATTATTTTTTCCAATTTGTCTGTAATCTCATTTCATTCCGAATTTCAATTGAAAACTCTTTAGGATCAACAGGAAGCTAACATAGCTTCATTGATTTCAGTGGAAGTACATCAATTTACAAAAAAAATGAGGATCTTTTCTTTACACTGTCATATCTGAATACTAAACTTCTTATATTCCTAATACAGTATATCTTTTATTGTCAGAGCCAGACCTAATGATGGTGGGGGAAGGAAAATTTAAGTAAAAATGTAGTGATTTCTGAAAGGTTCTTTTTTATTAAAAGAAAGATATAGAAATAAGATGGAAAATCACAAATAGATTGTAAATATCCTGTTTGGTGTTTGAAAATGAATGCTGAACACTGTTTTGGTAATAAGCATGAAACAAAAATAACAGCTCAGTTTTACCTAAAAAAAAGTTTTTATTAAATTTCTTTTTGTAACTTGTTTCTTTTTTGTAACTTGAGAAGGCAGCTGAGCCTCCGCTGTTGTCTCTGAACCAAACTTCTTCTTCAAAGGAAGAAAAAAAGAGGTGAGAACTTGTACAATCCTATTTAAAATAAAGGGATTGAGTGTGTGCTCTTTAATATGCTGAGGTTGTCATGACTGACAAAGATATGTAGGTATGAAAATGTTCTGAGGGTGATTCTATAGCTAAGGTTGCATTTCAGAATAGGCTTTCTGTGAAACATAAATCTAGTCCTTTTTTAAAAAACCTTTATCGTTAATTCTCACTCAGAATTATGGCATTAGATAGAAACAACAGAACAGTATTTGAAGTACTTCACAGAGACTTTGCAACTCTTTTTGGTCCATGTATCTCCGGACAGCCATTGCTCTTTTTCTCCAAGCTTCTCACATCTGCTTTATCCATCCCCATCAGTAGGTCCGAAGTCTTTACCAAGCATTAAAAATGTCTAAAAATATGTGAAAAACTGTATTTTGAAGCTTTCAAAATTACTGACACAGAACCTACCTGCAAAGAGCAGTAATGCCAAAGTCTCGTAACAGCATGTTTTCTTCACGCACCAGTATTAGTCTTAATACAACTATTACATTTTTGTCATTTCCTCTCCCATTGAGTCTTCTCTCAGGTCAACATAATTCTGTGCCAGATTCCTCAGCAACTGATAAGAATAGCTTGCTAAGGATAGTATGATGAGAGGGCTGAGTAAGGAGAGATAAGACTATATGTAGATCATTACTTTCTAAGATAAACCACATGTTGTGGTCAGAAGAAAAGATATGTTTTCACCAGGTAGTTTATCTTCATTGTTTTGCTTTTGCAAGATTCAGTAAATTCTATCAATGTCAAAACTATTTGTATAGACATTCATAGCCATTAGAAAGAAGGAAGAGGGCAGCTGCCAAAAAAGATCCCCTTAATCTGCAGGTAAATAAAAAGCCTTCATATAAAAACTACTCCTATGATTTTTAGTAATAGCCTTGCCATTAGGAAAGATCCCCAACTTAGTGCTTTTATTAAAGTGAAACCAGAAGTTGAGCTTCAGCAATTCTACATTTTGCAAGAATTCACTCAAAGCAGAGAAAATCAAAATCGGCATTGGTTTTGGCTTCTCCCTCTGTAGCCAAAACCCTGGGAGCAACAAGAGAGATTTTATTAGAAATTTTAAAGGTGAGTGAAACCACAGTTTGAGCAAACAGTAGGGCAGATGCAGAAAGGACTGGCATCCTGTAGAGAACCGTTATTGAGGAGGCCTCTGTCCTGAAAGGTAGCAAGAGAAAGCTGAGGCTAGACCAAAGAATATGTGGGTTTTCTGGGGGTGAAGAGGTGAGAGAAGTTGCGGTGCCCGTGACAGACAAACTGGCAGTTGCAAAAATAAATTTATACCTGTTAACTACACCTCTCCTCCATTATTTGTTTGCCTATGAATTAAAGATTATATTCTATGTGAAGCTGACAGCTTTGGTGAGATATATTACCCGAAGTACATAGACTGAGAAAATGAAACATTCATTTGCCCTTTAATAATCACATTGTAAATGAATGGAAAGCTCATTAAATGAATCTTATTTCCTGTCAAACCTACTGTGGAAAATTCCTGAGCAAGGTGAACTAAATAAATATGTTTGTATAAGTCATATCAGGGCTTTCTGTGACTCCTATGGGATGTTTATTCAGCAAACAGGCACAGTATCTTTTCCGCATTATCAGTGGCTGAGATGCATTCAGTCTGTGAAGCTCATTTTGTAATCTCTCCTCAGTATGCAGTGTTTCAGGTTTCCTGTGACTTTTGGACATGTTTTTATGCCTGCTTCTAGCTTTGGCCCTCCAACCCTTGCACTGTTGTAAGCCTAGTTAAATTGGTACAAAATGTTCCTGAAAAAAGGCAAAAATTGCATAATAAAATTTATTGCCAAAGTGTAATGGCTGAGAGCAAAGCTGCAGTCATCAATGAACGGGTCACAGCTGGAACCGCACGCTCAAGGAACTGAGGCCAAGGAGGTTTAAACTTTTTGCAGTTACCTGAAAGGTGGGTAATATGGCAGAGGAGAGAAACTTGCGGAACAGAACTAGGTATTGGAATATTTCCTGATTTTATGGGCTACATGTAATGAGAGAACCAGCAGTAATGAAGATAAAACCAATAGTTGCATCATTAAAGGCACAGATGTCTTACACAGGTGAAAGCTGCATCTTTCTTTTTGAAATATCCACTGAGTTTTATTAATTTTTCAGTTCTGTATGAGCTCTGAAGCTTTTTGTGGGCTCCAGCTTGGAGGCTTGCAATTCCTTTGTTTGTGTAAGAGTTTATTTTTATATTGGTAGCTGTTGATTTGCTTTTTGGTTTGACAGTCTTTGTTTTTCTTTATTTAATCCATGAGGTCATTGACAATGGATTCCAGAGTTTGTGTGAGAACTGAAGGTCCTCAGATACATAAAGCTGTCATGGAAATCCCTTTGAATTAAAGGAACTGAAACGTAGGTTGCTTAATTGGGTGGGAGTGAAAAAGAATGTGAACAGAATTACAACAGTCAGGAAATAGGAAGAACTGCTGATCTGGAGGGCTGCCCAGCACTTTCCTTAGGTGTTTACCTCTTTAGGTGAGGATATCCAAAACAGCTGTGAAAGTCTAGGGCACAGTACCTAAGTAGAAGAAACAGAAATACTTGAAATCTTATTTCTTAATGTCTTATTTGAATTACTTTTTTTTTGGCCGTGGAAAATATTCAGGCTCATCTTTCGAGCTTTGATTAAAACCAGAGACCATATCTGATTAAGAATTATCTCTTCTCTCTTATCAGAAAATTCTGACAAATTGAGTTCTGCTCTCCAAACGTGGTTTGTTTTGTTTTTCTTTCTTCAACCCTGGAATCTGAGATCCAGAGTGGATGAATTTCTAGAAGAAAAAGGGAAAAGGAAAGCATAGTGTTTCAATACCCTTAAAGATGTTTCATTTATCATGATAAAAGCACTCTTTAGATATGAGATTTTCTTGACTCACTCAGGCATCTCCAATTAATACATTTTATAGCTGTATTGTCTCTCATTCAGACCAGATACTGGCATAATACCATGCACTCAGAATCTAAAAACTGGTCATGGAACCAGTAGTTCAAATTCTTCAGACTTTCTCATATCCTGGAATGAGCCTATAAACTTCATTTTTCCTCAATGCCTGGTAATACCAGTCAAGTGAATATAATTTTTCTTTTATATTTATTTTTTCTCAAAACCAGAATTGACATAAAAGCAGTTAAAGTGCTTTTTTTTTTCTTTCTGAGCAGTACAGTCATTACCAATTTTAAAGGAATGTGTGTTTAACTTCTAATTGTTTCCAGTGATATGTTTATTCTCAAGCTTGTAAAAACCCATACTTATGAAGACAAAGTTGAATGTTAACAGCTGTCTTAGTATGTTGGAAAATTCAGTTTTTATTACAACAGAAGGCTAGTGTTCTGCCTAGGCAATCCACAGAAGAGCAATCCTTCCACACAAATTCCAGGAGAGGGACGTTTATAAAATGTGAACTAAAATTGTAGGAACCTGACAGGAATAGGGCAGGCCTTCCCATTTCTCCTTACATGCAAAGTATGGACTTGGAGGCTTTATCTGGCAAGGTGCTCATGCCTCGCACTCCTGTTGATTTCAGCAGAAGTAGTAGATCCTTCACACTGTCTACAGATGAGATTGTATCACTTAAGGTGCTGAAATTCTATGGAGATTTTTATTGTTTAGTGTGATACTCTACAGACCCATTGCCCGGTCTTCATAGCAGCTCTAGCAACTATGTGAAATGAAACCACTGGTAAGTTACGTACTCAAAACATTATTTTCTGATGATTTTTTTTTCAATGTTCATTTTAGATATTTGGAATTAATGTTACATAGTCATTCCCTCTTATTATTGGCAGTTCTGTGGAGAATTAGAAATGGATAAATCCAAGGATGCTGAAAATCTGAAGATCCCTATTGCAAGAGCCTTTATGATTTTCTCATAATTTGCTAGCTTATGAATATCTTTGACTTTCCTGTCATGGAGAAGTCAACTTGCCAAAAAAAAAAAGAATACCTTTACAACAGCACCTTTGTCAGTGTTGTGATGATGTTATTTTGGCTTTGGTGTAGGGAATTCTTTTTGTTGATGTAAGTGAAGTTTGTGAAGACTGTGTGATGAATGTATAGTTTAATGATCCATGCTAATAATAGCTTGAATTATTGTATAGACAATATCCTCTCCTTTCTATGTATAATAACAATCAAACAACTGAGCCCCAAACATCATTTAGGTTTGATTCATGTTAACTGTTCCTTTTCTTAATATCATTTTAATTGCACTATCAGCCTAAGAAATACGAAAATCAAAAGTAGGAACTCATATTATGACAACAATTATGTCTGTCTTATTTTAATGAAATATAAAATGTGTGTGTGAAGAGTGCAAGAAAACTTGTAAAGTATCCTATTTACATTACCATATATATTATCCCATTTTCAGGAAAGTATGTAAATGCTATTAGGCACAGTCATTTGACAGATGCAAACAGCATGGAGTTGCAAATGTTTATGGCTGACTATAACATTGTCAGTCAGAAAACAGGCAGGATGAAGTTCTTCTGCTACTTACAGAGATTAATATGAAAACAGTAGAAATCCCTTTTAGTTGCTAATAACATAGGTAATTAAGATTCTGGACCGTGTCCCAGAGTTTTGGCCAGAACTGATTTTTTTTGGTAGAATGGAATACAACAGTGAACTCCTGAACAGTCTGCCCTTCAGGTGAGCTGCTACATAACTCACAAGGAAATGGCATTGCTCACAAGTAATTCAAATAAATTGTGTTAGCTTTCTGGCACGTCCTTCCACACTTGCACATAGGGTTTCTTCTAACTTCAGTGAACCTAAGAGCGGAGTGGTCTGCCAAGGAAACACTAGAAATAAGCAGTTCATAATAATAGTACTATGTATTTATGAGAGATATAGAGAGAAGAAAATACAAAAGATAAAGTCTATAATTTCTATAATTATTATAGTTCTGGTCTTTATGGAAGGAAGACAGTTTTTTTCCAAACCTGGAAATATTAGAGATTTTTAGCCTCACGTATTTTGTTTTAGTTTCTGAAGATCCAGAAGGCAAGTTGTAAGAAAAGCAATTAACCTATCCTCTGAATTTAGCTCTAGTTGCATGTGAAGAAGGTTAGAAATATCTGATAATCTTTGTGAAGTCTAGTGTATGTTTCTTTCTGCCACACTGATAGCAAGAGTTAGCTTAGTCTTGACAAGCCGATTTACACATCTCTAGCTCAGTAACTAGCTAATGATAGTCTAAACACTGATACCTGTGGAGCACAGGGCTGCCAAGAACTGGTATTGTCCATTTGGACAGGGATCACAAACCCACAGGTCTCCAAGGACGGGGCTCTGAAGAATTCTTGGCAGCCACAGGAGAATCATCTGATCATGAGGTTGTCAGCAATTTCTAGCCTCAACTTCAAGGTGAATGCATCTAGGAACCATCCTTCCTTATCTTCTACACTCAAGCCTCTTATGCCCTTGCTCATGTCTATCTGCAGTAGAATCTCCCCATTTCTCTTTTCTCCATTTATTTTATCCTAATAAACTTGTGGAAAATATGTTGCTACTGTGCATTGAACCGACAAACCCAGAATGCCTGTTATCTTTTCTTCATAGTTGGGATCCCAGAGCAGCACAGGATTTAGGAATATACCTGCAAGGTACAGCTCAGTTTCTACCATCTTTTCTAACCAAAAACCTGAATTATTGATGAACAGAGCCTGAAGCATTTAAGGTTAAAATATGTACTATAAATCATACACCACCATATGACCCCAAACGGAATATATAGCTGAATTAATTTTTGTTTCATGTGACGTCAGCATGGTCCATTGGATGAGTTACAGCCTTGCATTCACTCTGGGGCTATCTATTATCTAATATGTCTTACTTGATTTTCAGTTTCAGGCAGGCAAATTGACCATGTATACTTGCTTGTGTCAGTGGCTAATTTTAGTTAGCTAGTCTAATTGAAGATGTTATGCTCCTTTAGCTTGTCAAATAGAAACTCACATTTTCTGATTAATGTGATTCATTTATATTAGATTTGACTTGACAGGATGACAATGTGTAATATAGAATACAAGGATGACAGGGTTCTCCATCTCCTCCGTCACATTTCATTATGAATTGGCTAGTCAAGGCTGTGGCCTACAGCATCTTACCTGCAATATGATAAAATTTGAACAGTATTGCAGCCATATATGGACTACACAGTATGTTCTCACAAGTGGTGAGATGCTTTCAGAAGAGTGGTGAGTTAAACAGCTTTCTTACATTTCTAACCCTTATATGTAACTGTCTTTGTGACATCCTTATGTGATTGAAAAATTACTGAGAAAAGGTGGAAGAAAAAAAGAAAATCCTTTAAAGAAAGCTAAACAAACTTTAACTGATACAAAAAAATTTTGGACACGGAAAATATACAAGGAAAGTAAATACTAACACACGCATTGGTTGGTAGAAAAGAGAATGGGTTAGGTGGGGAAAATGGAACAGTAGCCAGAAGTTGAAAACTGCGTCAAGAAGTATAAACATGACATCACATAAAGGGGTGACAGTAGCTTCAGCACAAAAATGTTGGGAGAAGCAGTAGATAATAAGGGAATGGTCCACAGCTGGGTCCATGGAGTAGTGACATACATGAAGTCATTGGCAACAACTGGCTGCACGTCAGAGATGCAGAGGGTGGTCTGTCAGTCCAGCACCTCCCAAACTCAGGCAGCAAAGGGAGACAGGAAGCAAAGGGCAAAATCTCTCCAAGATCACAGGTGATATTAAATGTGTGCTTCTAAGCACAAAACTGTGTATTGTGTTGCTTCTGTAGGTCAAATGCCTTGTATACATACAGCCCATGCTGAATACTCGGTTTCCTGTGCCACTCTGTGTCTCCTTTCTAACTGTGTAGGCAGTCTCACTACCATCTCCATAATTGTGGTCGGGGTAGGGCTCCATCTGCTCTAAGAGAATAATCTGCAGAGTCAGTCACGCCTGCCCGTGCCCATTGCTGGTGCAGCCCTCCCGCTGCAGCTCTGCACGTGCACAGCTGTCATGACTCGCTCATTTTGGAAAGAGCCTTGAGACAACTCTGGTCCATTCTCTGGCTCAAATCAGGTTCAACACTGAGTTCAGACTAGGTTTTTTGTGGCTTTGTACAGTTGGGTCTTCGAAGGACAAACTATGTCTCCAAGGACAGATATCCCCAACCTCTGAGGTGTTGCTGTGGTTTAGGCCAGATTGGCGCAATCAGATGGAACAACAGATGCCCTCCCCACACCATGTCCTGGTTTGAGGTAAGATAGAACTGATATCCAAGTTAAAAAGCCCCTATTTGCCCTCAGTTGTAAGAATTCACTTCAAGCCCTTGCCCTATGCCCTGCCAAACTGGATGCACTTCCTAGTCCCACGCGGAGGCAGCCCCCCTTCTTATACGAGGAGCTTGTGTTCTCATGTATTGTATTCCTGTTCTGGTGGCCATTCCCTCATTCTGTCAGTATTTTTCTTCCCTACTGCCTTTCAGAAGGACGTGATGACCCGGGGAGTAATGTCTGTTATTTCATAGAGGCAACTGAGCTGGTATTGCTGCTACTGTGGTTTCCAGCCCCATGCAGATCTTGTCTGACCGACAGTAACAGACTATGACCAATTGCTTAATGTGTCTCGTCAAGGAGAAGAGATTTTTAAGTTACCAGTGCAGCAATTTAATAAATGTTCTTATTGTCCAGCACAGACTTAAACCATTTTTAAAAGCAGGTAAAAAGACATGTTGTCCACTAGAGCAGATTTATAGAACCTGTTCAGAAAAGAGAACATTTTTTGGCTTGTTTGTCTTATGATGCAGCACCTCTCTCAGCGTAGTATCTCCAGCAGGCTTTATCCAAACTCATTTTGCTGCTGATGTTAACAGAGGTGTTGCAGAGTGGCAGTTCAAGGGACCTGGTGACTGTCTTATTAAAACCCTAAAGACAGATGAAATTTCTGGCCAGTACAGGAGTTTTGCACTGGTTGAGATCTCAGTGATCACGTTATTTGCAGAGAAGAGAAGTTACTGCTTTTCATGGAGTTGTTTCACTTTGACATGACATGCAACACGCATCTTTGTTTTCTTCCTTGTTTGTTTCCAAGGCGTGTAAATAAGGCATCCTAACATAGTAAAACACAAGCAGAATAATAGGCTTGAGGCTTTTTTTTTTTTTATTTTTTTTTATTTTAATCAAACTTTTAAGACATTTTAGGAGGTAAAATAAATCTAAAATAAGAAAGTTCTGACCCCAGTCCCTCTTCTCCAAGGTGCAAGGTGAGTGAGACTGCTGAACAGAACTTTTAAACATTTTAAAATGTTTAATGAAATGAATGGAGCTTTTAAATATTTCAAAATGTCTAAACGTTCAAAATTATCACAGCAATAATATAGTTGAATATGTCTATAGCTAGGTTATGTTTGTCTGATAAAAGGACACTGTATCAAACTGTACCAAAATTCAAGTTTCAGCCTTTATACATTCAAGTGTTGGGTGGCTTAAAAAAATAAAGGGAAAAAAAAGTAGAAGCTTTAGCAAGGTGAAATTGCAACAACATTAGAAAGTTACTGGTATACTAAGAGATATGGAATATACAAAAACAAGAGGAACAATGAAATTAAGTTCAGTCAAGGTGAAGGCTATATTCAAAAAGTGATAGAATTAATACAGCCACAATGGATAAAAGCAAGGCATAGTATAAGTACTAAAGGAAACTTTTTTACTAAAACTGACTGGGATGTCTGAAAAAATAAGCTTTTAGGTACACTTTTCTATCAACCAGTATAACATAAATATAAAATACGTCCTTCAGAAATAAGACACTTGATTCAGATTTGTTCTTTATGCATATTTTTGTACTTCCATGTTTGCAATTTTGCAGTTGTGATGTTGTTGCAGCTGTAAGGATCTAAGGAAATTTTCTGCAATTAGGTTATATTTGAGAATAGTATTTTTGAAAATCAACACAGTTTTTCCAGCTTTTCTACTAAAAGATATCTGTCGCCCTGTAAATCTTGCCCCTGCTCTACTACAAGAGTAAAAAAAAAAGAGCAAAAAAAGTAAAAAAAAAAGAGCAAAGCGAGTTGTACTTAAAAAGTTAGGACCCATAGCTATCAACTACAGCAAAAAAAAATACACACAAAGAAAGCTGTATCAGTTTTTATGGTGCAGTGGAGAGAATCCTGAGGTTTTTTGGCCAGGGAAAGTATAAATGACAACTGAAAAAAAAAGTATGAAGGACACTTAAAATAGAAAAATATGTGAAAGTGAGGGACAGCTAGACCCCATGCTCCATGTAATGTGGAGATTACGGAAGAAGCAAGAAGGGGCTGGTTGGAATCTTTTTGAAAAAGAAATTAAAACATTTTCTGTATTATCATTCTTTTCCAAGTAGTAAGATTCACTCTCCCCATGCTTAATTTTTAAGGACAATGTTGAAGAAAAGAGGAAAAATATGTAGGCATGTTTAAAAATAAAATTTGTATTTTGTGTATGCTATTTTTCGAAGAAGAATTGCCCAAATTTTAGACAGATATTTCAGTTACCCTGTGCTGATATTTGTGAATAGTAATAAAGATTTAAAGTTGGCTTAAATATAATTGGCAATAAACTTTAGCTGTGTTTCTGTTTATTTAGAAATACAGCAAAATGTTGCCTCTGTCTTTTGTGAGTAATATATGTGACAGTACACATAGAACTATAGATATGAATACAGGAATAATGCAAGGTGTGTGAAAAACTCAGAGCTCTGTTTTGATGGGTCAAGTATGACTGGAATCCACTATTCAGGAATCCATGGATGTGCTCAAGGTAGGCTTGATATTCAGTGTTTCGCTGTTGCCAAACAAAAGGTGTTCCTCTTTTATAAATCCTGCTGTACAGAGTTCTTCATTGTTAAAAGTGCATTTTCCAAAGAGCTATGATTCAGCCTGGTCTTAAGAGCACTTCTCCTGTTACCTGCTCTCAGCTTGTCTAATCAGAGTCCTTGTAGCTTGAGTGGCAAGGCCAGTCCGATTTTATCCTCCATAAAGCTATAGCACAGGTAGGATTATCCCAATTTCATCCTTGATGTTAACCTTTCATTAATTTCTGGTGCTTGTATCTTTTTTTAACATTAACTGAAGTCTGGTATCTCACTACATATTGCAGCTTTAGCACAGATTGTATTTATTTCAGAATTCCTGAGGCAACTATCATATTCCTTTCTTAGATATGACTGTGGTAGTTGATATAGGTTTGGATGTGAAGATAATGGAACCAGAAAGAGTTTATTGTAATAATAGATCTCCTTCTCTTCATTACACGAGGCATTCTAATTCATGTAATATTCCTTCTCCAGCAGAGGACTGCAGCAGATTGCCCATTCTTGAGCTCAGTATTAATTATGCTTACTAGTGCTTCTGTAGTTGAAGGTCCCGTCATAAACTCCTATTTTATTTTTAGGGGTTTATAATTCATCTTTAAAAGCCGACTTTGGACTGAAATATGTCACCACCATCCAACGCTGACTTATCTCACCCAGCAGTAAGATATGATAGATATGGAAGGAAGAAGCTGCACTTTGAATAATTCAAGGTGATTATCTCATGTGAAAAATCATTCTTTTCATGTGCATGTCATCAGGATGGCCATATAAGTATGCACCTAACATTGACAGACTATATCTCATCATAGCACTATGTCAATAAACACAGGCCAGTCCTCTTCACTACTCTTTCTTCCTGATACAATTTGCATTACAAGAACTGAATTGGGTATTTTTCAAAAGTCAACAGAAAATGTGGAAAAAGCTAAATTTATCAGTCTTTTGACATTCCCAGTGCTGGGATACACGGTGGCATGATTTGTAATAGGATACCTTAATTTGTATGTCACCAAAGGAGAAATAATCTCCATTGATACTTGTATTAGTGGCTTTTAATGAATTACGCCATTTTTCAATTTGAGAGCAGAGTTTCAGCTTTAGAGGACAGGTATGTGCATCACAAGACTCCTGACACTAATGAATCTCTAGCTCAACAAAATCATCAGACTTAGCTCAGTACTCTTTTTCTGAACTATAGGCTCAACTTGAGTATCAAATTCTTTCTGCCAAAGAATACAAATAAAATACGAATCAATGGAGCATGTAGCTGTCAAAGCAAAGTCACCAGAACAACGATTAACCTACCCTTTCTATAAAGGAAATTAAGCTCCTACTTAATCAATCTCCATCCCAAAGGATTATGAAGTAATTCACTCCTCTGTTTGGGTGGGTTTTTTTTTCCAAATCCCAGCAGTGACGGGGAGCAGACGGGGTTCACTGAAAGTTGAGAGCCATCAACCCAACATGATATCAACCATATAAGACTCACCTCATTTCCTTGGTGCATTCCTCTGTGCTTACCTGCTAACCTTCCCAAAAATTCATACTGCACACCAGGAAAATATCAGCCCTCCAAAAATGCAGGAATGGAAATGTGAATGTAGTTACAACAGTGCAAATAACCATTCTACGGAAAAGTAGAAATTTTTTCTCTCTTAGAAACTGTTAGCCAGGTATTTCTATTTTAAATACTAGCTTGAGCCACTGTTGCTCAAAAGGACAACTCCAGTTCCTGTTCCTCAGATGTAACTATGAAGAAACACCAGGCAAAGGAGTGCGTATCTCAACCAGGCAATATTGCTTAGAATATTTGTAAAATGTGGACAAAAATTATCTTACAGGGAGATGCTTGAGGATTCTGCAGTTTGCTAAGTCATATGCAATGTGTACTATTCCATGGCTTCTACTTGAGCCAGTATGACCCTCATAAAGTCTTCTTTAGAATTTAACTTGAAATGGTTCAAGAGTAGAGGAGCGTTTAAAGAAAAGCTTTAATTTGTGTGGAACTGACCATTAAAGGTCCTTCTTTATAATGAGATAATTATGTATTGTCAGTAAAATGTATTTGATTTTTCATAAAATCTTTCCTTTAATAAATAACTCCTAAATAGTCCTCAGATTTAAGTTTAGGAACTTACAGACTAGTATACTATAATGATGTCTTCCTGAAATTATTTCATTACCTCTCTTTAAAAGCTTGTTTTTAACTCTTTCCCTGTTTTTTAGTTTTTGTGAAATTTTTTCAGCTCCTGTTCTCATGGAAATGAGGATGCAGAAAAATGAGGCAAATGAGGAAATTAGTTTATTTTCCAAAACCTGTACCTATTGTGCACAGCTGAGATGAGCCATATAAAATATATATATTCCTTGTTGTTGTGATATATGCTGTTCTTTCACAATAGCAGAATCCCAAAATGAAATAACAACACACATCAGACATATACATTCACTCTGTCTCATATCTAGAGATTCTGAGTATTTCTTCATGGTTTGTATTTATAAATCTGATTTGTTGTTTGTTGCTTTTTAAATTCTTTTAGTGAACAGTCCAAAATTGTACTTCAGTCCTTTGGTCTTGTCCTTCAGTCTGATATGCGATGAGGAAAATATGACTTTTAATAAAAAGTGCCAACTTCATTTCTCCTATAATTTTTAAAACATAGTTTACAAAACAAATGGTTAGAAATACCTTGGTTATCCCCTACTGCTGTTGGATGATGTGCAGGGTACAATCTCAAAAGCTGACAAGATGTGTTTAACTGTTTGAACTGGTGCAATTTCCTCAGTAATAAAAATAGAAATCATCAGCATCATATCTGAAAACATCAGTGTAAATTATAAACATATTTAAAATATTTAAAATAATTCCATGATCCTAAGTAAATGTAAGAATCACAAATTAATTAACATTTTAAGCCCTCCTCCCCACCCTAAATCTGAAAGCTGTGCCTCATTTATTCTTGAGAGTGTGAATTTGTATTTCAGAGAAAAAAAAACCCTATCAGAAACACTGAACAGTACCGAAAAATTCTCTTCAAGAGAGTCCATCATCTCTCTTCAAGCTAGCACTGCAAACTCATATATCTTTTGAAGCTGATTTGTGCTCTTTTAATGACAGACTGAATGTATGAAAAGTCACTCTTAAAATACAGCTGGATTAGCTGTAAAAAAACCAAGTGTATTGGGACTTCTGTAACAATTAGTTGGTAGTGTTACTGTTGCTACTATATATTCCTCTGTTCCTTTCTTTCTCTTTTTCTACCTGAAGAAAACTATGCAAAAAAAGCCATAGCAAGGAAACCCTCCACTGCTCTCCTGACAGCTCTTCTTTTCTCAGCTCTTTTAGACATAGAACGAAGAATTACTATTTCGGTGTAGTGGATATTCTGGCTTAACGAAGCTGATCAAGGGAAAGCATTCAAAGGGAAAGAAGTTCAGTTAATTAAGCAACTTACATTAACAGTGCATGTGTTCTAGCTGTCTGTGTCTCTCACATGTTTTGCTTTTAGAGAAATCATGTACACCTAATGTTGTTCAATGTCATTTCACTGAAACTGGTACTTGAGAAACTTGTTGAGAAAATTAGAAGCGATGAAGTAGCCCAAGGAGGTACTGTCAGAGTGCACAGGAGATTCTGATGTGAAGACCTAGCTTCCTAATTGTTATTATGCTTACAAGGACACTGTTAAAAGAAAAATGAATGCCTTGCTTCACACCTGCTGTAAAAGGTGCTGCAACTGTGGAGCTTGCTTAAATCATTCTTCCTGAAACAAACTGCCGAATGAAACCCAGGCCATTTAATTTCCAAATACCAGTAATTAAAATGAGTCACATCATCAGAGTTTGACAGGGCTACAGTCTTCTTTTATTTTTTCATTTTCCCATAAATTTCAGTGAAGGTCAGATTTGTTGGGGGGAGGAGAAGAACCTGCCTGCTTTTGTGCTCACGGGAGGTTAAAATATGACTTGTTCACAGTGTCCCTCATAGTTCAGGACTTAATGGTCCTTGACGGGGATAACCTAGAAGTTAATTTTACTTTGTGTCCCAAAAGCAGTCATTGTCACTGTCATCCTTCTTGCAGGCTGAAGGGTATCTTCACCACCTGATCAGACTTTCAATAGCGATTGATGAGCAATATCACCAACCAAGAAGCACTTTGCTAGTGCTTTCTGGTAAAAGACAAAAAGACAAAGAAGGAATGGTGCAAACTTACCTTTTCATAACTTTCAGCCTTTCCAGTATTCCTTACTTTAAATGTCGGCTTTTGCTATTTGTAGAAGTCAAAGTCAAACACTGCAAAATGAGGAACGGCTTCTTTCTTTTCCTCCCTGTTGCTTGAGTCCTGCCAGGGAGTACATAGTGGAGATATACACCCTCTTTTGTTTTGTTGTCCAGAGCAGAGAGATGCTTGAAGCCAGAGGCAAGCACTATCAGGAAGGCCTGTGCTCTAATCTCTGGGCAGCAGAATGTCCCATGTGCAAAGAAAGCTCAAAAAAACCTTTAATTTCTAGACTCTGATAATCTCTAAAAAAGTCAGTTTGGCTAACTTGTCTTTGAAACGCACCCATATGTGATTTCTTTTCTGTTTAAACTTAACCAGATTGGGGAATGTGCTACATGGCAGGCAGAGCTTTGACAGCAGAGCTGCCCTCCAGCCCCGTTTAAAGTCGCTGTTCTAAGACCCAGACAATAAATCTTCTCAAGTAAACAGCTGTAAAAGTATTTTAATATAACAGTATGCTTTTTCTCTTCCCTAACTTTTGTACTGAAACTGAAAAATCTAATGGTTAATTCTTCGGGGGGGGAGGGGAGGGTAACATCCATCATAAAACCATTGATATTTATTGAAAAACAGCTAATGAGAGAAAATATATGGCTGTCTTACCAAGTACTACAACTGTAAGTAATAATTTCGTATGTTCACAGAAGCTAAACCAAACCATTGCAGTCTCCTAGAGTAAGCTCTTACACATGTGCCGTAGATTTTTTTCTCTGTGCTCCCTATACTGAGCACTCTTAATTTCCCTTTGGCAACACATGTGAAACAGGATAAAGGTAGACAGAAAAATTAGTATCCCTTCAGGTGTAACCACAGCTGAACTTCAACAAATTGTGCATTAAAATAATAATACATGTATTGGAAGTCAAAACTTAGATGTGTTCACAAAAGCAGCAAGAGCAGAAATCGTTTCCGGATGAGCTGAGGTTCTCCAGAGAAAACGGGGGATTTCTTAGTTCATGAGGGCACTGCTTGAAGAGCAGACTCCAGACACAAGTTTTGTGCTTAGTACTTCATGTAGCACGCCCATCCTCCAAAATGGTTCCTGAGGCTAGTCAGGAAGGAGGTTACATTCACTGGCACAGCACGTAGGACACCAGAGCTGTTTGGGTTACACTAGCTATTCCTGGAGAACAGAGAGCACTTGGTATGCTGTGACACCCTCCTGCAGGCCTCCGCTAGCAGAATCATGGGCGTGAACAGTCTAGCTGTTGGTCGTCTTCATGGTGAAAGATGCTTCTGTCCCCTAAGGAAAAGGGGTCCAAACTCAGTACCCAGGGGTGGGCATGCAATATGCAATCCACTGTAGGAAGAGATATTAAGCCAGTTGAAGTGTCAGAAGCAGGATGGGTAACACCAAATCTCAATTTACCCTTCCACTTCAGGAACCACCCGTGACACACCTGGGACCGTGCAAGGTGGGTGGTGGAGGGCCAGCTGCTGTGAACATTTCACAGATGACTGAGGACTGTGACTCATCCCCCCAGAAGTGCTCCAGGACGCGGGCTCCTGTCACAGTACTCACAGGAAGTCCTGAGAGGAAGAAATCTTTGTGTGGCTCTGTGTATCACCTGTGTTTCTTTTCTTCCATTTCAAAGTACAGCTCATATGAGCATCAAATAAGGAACACCCAGTTACTCTGAGCAACGCACATATTCAGCTTCTGCATTTACAGCCAGCCAGCTGGGTACAATGCACAACATACATTGTCCCATAATACTCCAAACACTGTCAAATTCCGAACTTCAGAGGGAAAAATCACATACTCAGTTAAATAAGCACATCCAACACCAACAGTAGTTTTCAGGCATTGCTAAGCACAACATCTGAGCACTGGTCCATGGAGCATCCCAGACTTTGCCGTCATAAAACAACAAAATTTTCTAATGACCATAGATTACTAAAGGCAGAGTCTTTCTAGCCATTGGATCAAGACTTCTCATTTGTAGGTATTTCACCTTGCTTCTTCTGCAGCTTGTCTGGTGACTTGGACAAGCTCCCCCCTAGTGATCTTGCAGATGTTATTCCTGGAGCCATATTGCTGCTGGTAAGCCTAGCCCCTGTTGTGTGGGCAGGAGGCTCAAAGTCCCAGTCCATTTGGCAGCCAGCTGCAGTCTTACTGGAGTTTCTGCCAGATGATCCATCCACGTTGTTGCTCCGTCATTGACAATCTGAACAGTATCACCACTCCACTGTTCTTCCCAGCTCTACTTCCCTGTGTCTTTGACTAATGCAAATTTTCTAACTTGCCAGAAGAAAAGTTGACCCAGTGACCAGAGGAGCGTTATCACTGGGTCTCTGGAAAGGGGCGGGCTTTCTGTTACAGCAACCTTTAAAGCAGTTTTTTTTTTGAAGCAGAATTTCTGGAACAGAAATAATTGAATCATTACAACATAAAATTACGCTGAATTCATACATTTCAAAAAAAGCACACGTCCACATTTTGAAATATAAGCTCTTCCTAATACATCTGAATTTGTCTGATTCATTTAGTACTGGCTTCAGACAAACGGCTTTCCTGTTCACAGGAAAGCTGCAGGACTGCATGCCTCTTGGACTCCACATAGGTAGCTACTGCCTGTGTGTGGAAGATGCTTAGAATCTTATGCGATACAGCATTTCCTCAACAGGAGTCAACTGCAGAAGCAGTGGCTTTAGGAGAGCTATGACATTTTAGCAGCAGGGCATTAGTCTCGACAAAACTACATTGAATGAAAACAAGTTATGGAAACAGTTCCAAAGAAATCTGTTGCTGTATGATGGTTTTTGTACACGGCTCTCTTCTAAATTCTATGGAGATAAGGTAAAATCACTTACATTGCCTGAGTTACAGAAAAAAGCCTACATTCAAATTTCTTCAATGGTGAAAATATTTCTTGGGTTGCATATATGACCCTAATGTTACTTTCCAGAGAAAATGCCTTTGATTTGTTGAGCCCTTTAAAGACGTTGACATGATAATTATATTTATTCCTATGAATTTTACTTTTTGATGGGAAGATTTACACAGTACTCTGATGGGTGTGGTCATTCTAATGTTTCTTCAAGGGAATGCTGCCCCAGAAACATCTCTGTGAGTAAGGCAAGACGTTTATTGGAGTTGTCAAAATAAAGAATTATGTTGAAAATTGTTTCAATTCTACTGTTAGAGAGGTCAAACCTGTCTTTTTTTTCCTAGCAGGGCCAGTCTTACCTACTTAAGCAGGCTGATAAGACTGACTTCTTCAGGAACTCATCTGCGCAATGGGTAAATCAGTGCCGAGGTTGACAGCTCTACCCTACCTGTTTGTAGGGCCTGCCAGACCAGTCCTAAACCTCCCTTGGCATATGAGGAGGGGCCCATCTGGCAAATTTTGCACAAAAGCAATTGGATGCACACCAGAATGATGTGTTTTTAAAAGCCATTTAATGTTACAGAAAGATCAGTGATAGATATATACAAGTGGGTCGAATAGTTTTAAATACTGCCTATGCTAAAAGTCCTCATCACAGCTGATGTCCTTAGAATAAAAGCTGTATTGTTATGTATAATTAATATTAAATGTTCAAAAGATAATTCAGATTGTTTTCTGTTATACGGAGCAGAAGTTTTAGGTTAACGTAACATTTTCTCCTAACTGTGATAAAACCTTTTGGCCTTGAAAGATACGTAAATATGTTTCCCGATCCATGTTACCTTAGTAACCAATAACGTTGCCTTACAAGTATTAGTGACTGAAAAGGTGAAAGCAGTTTGTGTGTTTCAAGTAGAAATAGCCAACCTTTTTTTTCGAATTGTATGAAAATAATGTCGTCTTTACTATGATCAGCTTATGTTGTGGAAATTAGCCTTTCTCCATAAGCATCAAGTTACTTGTCAAACAGCATGCACAGTTAGAACAGGTTTTGTACAAAAAAAAGAGTAAGCAAAAAAAAATATTTATTTTTATACAAAGTAAAAAGTACTTGAATAGTCAGCTGTTAGAAAAATTCTCTTCATTGAGACTGCTCACCTAAGTAAGGATTATTCAGTTTCGCAGGCCCTGTCCTTGCATTATTTTTTACTAGAGTCATCTTTTGTAGAAGGTTAACACAAAGAAACATGCAGCAGTTCCAGGAATAATCAGATATGTTCCCTAAGCTGAAATTTCATAGTAGTAAGTACCACAGAAAAAAGTACAAAAAATAAAAAAAGAAGTGCAAAATATTCTTTAAGGATGCATATAGGCACAGAGACCATTACCATCCTCTTTGACCTCCTCTAGTATTTCTGGTTTGGCTGGTGTCAAACAACGGGTGATGACATACAGATGACTCCATTAGGACCCTTTTTACTCTCCTGCACACACAGAGTAGTATTTATATTATTATTAACAGAATTAACAAAATAAGATATATTGAGCATAAAAATGAAAAATGTCATCTGGTTTCATCATTAAAAACAGGTGCTTCCACAAGGTCCTGGTAACTGTCTGCAGGCAGGCATCCGAGCTCCTCTCCATGAGACTTTCCCCAGGAGCACTCGCAAGCCCTGTCAGGTGTGAATTCTCTGATGTCTGCCAAAGTGAGGTCACATTGCTGCCTTTTCTTAACCAGTTGTTTAAAAGTTATGTATAGGAAACTAATTGTCTTTGAGACCTCTGTCCCCTGACAAATTTAGATAAAATTTGTGGGCGAACTGAATGCCATTATAAATTGACATATAAGGGTATATACACATCTACAGAGAAAGAGAATGCACATGCAAGCCTTAGGAAACCGAGCTAAAAATAAAACAAAGCAAAATGAGACTGTGGGATGATGAACAGAAATCAAGGTGGCATGTTTTCCCATTAAAAACAAGGTAAAAAAGATTAATTATTCAGGTTGGGAAAAGAAAGAACAAAAAAAGATAGGAGCCAGTTATACAACAGCTTGAAGAGAACAGAGAGGGCCAACCAAGCCTTCCTGTTTTGAAGGACAAGAGGGCACTTCATGAAAACACAAGGTAACAAACAGAAAATAGAAAATACTTGAGGCAAATGACTTGGATTTTTAAAAGTCTCCAAAATGCAAAGAACAGCATCTGGAATTACCATAGCTGAGACAGCAGTTACGGTAAGTATTCATCTTAATGCTTTGGATAATAAACTAATTTCCAGGAGCCAAACAGTCAGTCTTCTCACTAGGATATATTATAGGCTAACATTAGCCATGTTACAGAATAAAGCACTGGATCTTCACCTGAAGCCCTTCTGGAGCGAGTTATCATCGCAGCCAGCACACTGGTAACGAAGGGCAGAGCTGTGCGTTGCCACACTTTGCCATTCCTGTAATTCAGCTGTCATCCTAAGGGACAGCAGTACTCAATAGCAAATTTTAGGAAAGACCATCTCCTTTCTTATTTTGTTCATCAGTAACAGTAGGCACATCCTGCAACAGTATCAGCAGCAGCATTGCTTAGTAAACAATTTGAAGGGTTTGAAATAAGCAGCGTGTCTCCTTTCCAAGGAAGAGAAGCTAGGTTTGATTGCTTAAGTAATAAATATTGATTATTCTTAGAACTACAGCATCTTGGGTTTATTATGGACAATTTCAAGGGGTTTTTGTGGATAACACATACCTTTAAAGATAGCAGAGAGTTATCATTCAAACCTCTCATAGGAGAGGGGCATTTTGGAAAAGTTATTTTAATATTTTAACTAGCCTCTAAAGTATTCTCATATTTACACTCGGATTGGTATTATCTTATTTCACACTTTGGTTTGACCTTGCTCACCTAGATACCATGAAAACAAGCTTATTATTTTCTCCTCCCTAAACAATATGCTAAGGCCGTACTTTATCAATTGCAAGTACTAACAGAACTCCTTCAAATGAAATCATCTCTAAAACAAATCATGATTCTTCAGTATATTGTATCATTCGTTTTATGCTCTGCATTGAGCTCTCATTTTTATGTAATCTGCTGTTCATTAGTCTCCTGCAATACTCCAAACTCTGCTGTTTAGCACTTGAAGGGACAAATAAATTGACTTTTATATTCCATTCTGCACATTCATCCAACCCAGGGTTTACATTCTAAAATGCACAAGTTTATTTTATCAGGACACAAGTCCAAATCCATTTTAAATTTCCTGTGGTGTTACAGAAAATCTTACTTCAGAAAACTGAAATTGTATTCAGCTCCTTCTGAATCTTGACAATTAATTTTAGATTGCAATAAAGCCATCTTTCACATCTTATAGGGACAAGGGAGACAAAAAAGATATATCTTTCCACAGGTTTGAAAACTTAAACCTGTTGTCTTTTTATAGAATTTGTGCTCCCAAATTCTTTACATGAACTTGAAAGCATGAAACTGAGGTGTACTGACTTATTACATAATCACCTCAGTGCTTTTAAAGAGTTAGTTTCCTCCTTAGAAACAACATATAAATTCACCTGCCAGTTTACCTTCATTACCCATCTAATCCCTATCCATTTGAAGCATCTCAAAATATTTAATGTATTCATTCTCACAGCATTCTCTGAGCTACAGAGTGCTATTATCTTCATTTTAAAAGAGCCTAAGGTCATACAAGAAGAGCGTTTCAGAGCAAGCAACTGAGTGAGTGTCCAAATCACAGGCTAGCCTAGTGCCTTAAACATTTGGATCTGTATGATTTTTCGTCCTCTCTTAAGATGAATAAAAATTATGAAGCAGAACAAACAAAAAAGTCAGCTGATTAACACTGTTATCTGTTCAGCTTTGGTACTTCATTCATTTCTGGTTAATCTTGTAAGAAGCAAGAGATAATTAAAACTGAAAAGCTTAGCATAAGCTGTAGAATGAGCTGATAATGCATTAACCTTTCACAGGTTAAACCAAATCAAATGTTATTCTGAAGGAATTTTAAGGTCACTAAATAAAAAAAAAATAAAAAATAAAAGAGAAAAGACAATTTAACATCAATCTTTTTTGCTTGCAGTGCTAAGACACTGTGAAGCTGCTGTTAACCTGCCATAAGGTGAGGGGAATGATGCAAACGTATATAGCTGTTGACATGAGGAACACCAATAGTCTGCGTGTGCTTCTGTTCAGTGTCTTTCTGGACTGGATTGTAAAATGTAGCATTTCTTTGCATTTAGCAAAATCACTGTTAGTGTTCAGTTTAATAATAGAGAAAAAGAGAAAGGGGAAGGGGAAGGGGAAGGGGAAGGGGAAGGGAAGGGAAGGGAAGGGAAGGGAATTCATCATCATATTTCCATCACCAGAGAAAGACTGGACACACTGAAAAATCAGAACATCATCTGTTATTACCTGACTATACACTTAGCCTCCCACCTGCCTCTACTGGCTTACGTGATAATCAGAGTGACAAAGGACAAGATACAATATTTCAGCGTGTATCACAAAGAAGAGAACACACGTCTATGAGAGTATAACAGTGTGGCATGACCCACAGCATGTTATCTCAGAAAAATGCATCCCACTCATGCAGTGACATCACGAGCATTTTCAACACCTTTTAAAATGTACACAGATCCTCTGACCTTTGACTTTGCGTGCTGCAAGGAAGGAGATTTAACTCAGCAGAAAGACAAATATAAAAAGGTACCGCTTCCTTGAGTACTTGAGTACTTTGTTGTTGTTGTTAGATATACCTTGAAGTCAGGGAAGCACTTCAGAGACTTTTTTCCCAGAAAGCTGCAGGAGAGACCTTCAGATCTGGAAATAAAATAGTCTTTGCATTGAAGCATGTTAAACATTTCTCGGAGAGGCAAGGGCTGAAGTAAAACAATCTGAAGTTGTACTTGGGACTCAGTCTGAGTCATGGTTCGGCATGTCAAATTCCAAAGAAAAAAGGCCAAAGTTGGAAGGTATGCATGGGCAGTATATTTTAATTCATCATAACTGCCAGAGATATCTTAACCTCTTCCACAAAGTTAGAGGACCTATTTAATTTATTAGGTACCTGAGAGAGTGAAAGATCACATTGGTATTTCCTAACTTGCCATGGAAGGTCGCCTGAATATTGCACTTCCAAGCCGTGTTCCCACAAAAGTGAGATGATGTGAAATCATATTGTCCCATTCCTTTATTTCCCCAATAGGAAAAAGAAGTCATTCCCAACACCCAGCAGTCAAGCTCAAAGAAATGTTTCCCAAGAAAATGCCTCCCAACAAAACCAGAAAAAAACTAATAGTGGAATGCCAAAAATGCTTCTAATCAACACTGGTAAGAAAAATGTTTCTGGGACAGGATGACCCAACTATCACCTTTATTTTAACTGGATAGATTAGGCTAAATTATGATTATTTATATTGCTTATTGCTAGGCTCTGCAAACACTGGACTCCAAAACAGTTCTCATCCCAGAGAGTTTGCAGGCTAAGAGCGACTAATTTATAAAAGAACCATGAGACTATTAGGTCAAACTCATATACGTCACATATAAGCAAAAAGCCTTGCCTTAGAGGTAATGACTGAAAAATTTAAACATATTCATTAAAGCACTTTGATTTCTTAGAGATAGCCCTCATTAAATTATTTTCTTGTTCATTTTCTTGTTTCTACTTTTTCTTTTTTTTTGACAGCACCAAGTAAAATAATCTGGACAGCCTAAAAATATTTTTGCTTTCCTAAAGGCTTGAATTGTAATAAGATGGGAGAACAAATGGGTGAAATAAGAACTTCTTTTTATGAGGTTTAAATTCCGATTTCTGTTCTGTTCATTTTAAAAAGGTCTATTTATGTTCAGTAGAGAAAACATGTTATTCAAGAATCTTTTTTCCTACATAATAGTGTGAAAAAAATATTGTTGTTGGGGTTTTTTTATTATTTTTTTCATGCACAGAGGGCCAACCTCAAGATGCTAAGGATTGTCCAGAAATGGATTTCGAGGCAATCCCTTTCTTGAAAAATCTTAAAATTTAAGTCGACAAGACAGAAATTCGAAGGGGCGGTTTGCCAATAATAACTTACTTGCACAGAGTTTTACAGAATTTTTATATAGTTTAATTATTACATTCATTAGTTAATAATCCCAATAGCTCTGATCTAAAAAGAGGAACACTAATAACTAAGTCTTATATTTTACATTTCACTGAGCACTGAAAATAACTAAAATCTGTATGTGTGCATTTTTGTGTGTATGAAGGTCTGAAATCTAAAAAAATAGTGCTGAGAGTCTTGCGGAATAGTATACATGTAGGGCTTTTTTATTTTTACTGTCTCATTCTGGGAAGAAATGTTATTGAAATATATTTCTTGGGGACCTTCTGCTTTTCAATTTCTTGGCCGAGGAAGCCCTTCCTGCCTGAGACCAATCAGAAATAAAAGCTTGAAACAATAAAATATGTGGGCCAGAAACAGAAACACTACATCTCTGAGGCCATTAAATCTCTATCACTGTTGTTGAAATTGTCCACCATTTAAAAAATGTTTATCAGGGACTAACAGACAGATGGCCGACTCACAAAATCTTTGTTTTGCTAGGAAGATTTTTTTTTTTTGCTTTGTTTTTGCTGGAGATTTAAAAAAATGTACTAAACTCTATTGTCATGAACAATAGCTATTTTTCCTTTGGTTTGAATTTTGAATTAAGATGTGTCAGGAGCTCAGGTCTCACATAAGTCTGTTAGTTTATTCCTAATCAGTTTATAAACCCTGCATGGGATGGCTCCTAAAGGATTGTTTACACCAGTTGAGATTATGTTGGGCTCTATAGTGCGTATGTGAAGAAGTTACTTCCACTGATCAGGTCATGGCATGTCATCTATATCCAGCTGTAAATGACTCAGGCTGGTAGTCCTCCTTCAAAGATTTTTAGAAAGACTATTTTAAAAATGTTTTTGTATTCAGAGCCATGTGCCAGGCACAGCCTTATGGCTGATAGGCATGAACTACAAATACAGCACCAGCTCATCTTAATAATATTGCATGCTGTGGAATTGTCTGCCAAAATTTTAGCAGTACACTTGAAATGCCTAAAGGGTAAGATATACATAATTTCAATAAGCTGGTAGTATTGTAGAGCTTGAATTGGAAAGTAATTCACTCCTGGATACCCTTACTGTACAACACACCGCTGATAAATCAGACATGAAAGAATTTGTGATTCAAATTAAAACTTGTTTCGAGTAAAAGATACACTTTATTGTTGCTGGAACCTGAAGATTGGTAGTTTAGCTATGACAAGCCAGCCAGATTGTGTTGTGAAACATATGCAATAATAATAAAAAATTTATGGACTCATGCTGTGTATTCCTGATTCTATAATAGAAGTGAGGGAGGGAAGGGAGGCAGGGGAATAGATGCACATTTAGCAGGCATATATCGCCTCCTGCAAAGCAGGATGCACACCAACACGTTTGCAGGACAGAAAAGGCTAAGAAATTCGAACATGCCTAATCAAACATCAAAGGAAAACATCTAATGTCAGAGAGATCTCTTCTCTCTCCTCATACCTCTCAGGCGAACAACTAGGGAGCAGACAGGAGGGTAAAAGTGTTATTAAGATTGATGCACCGTCGGGGTTTGCTGGTAGATTCTCTGCTCACTTACACCACATGACTGCAGCCTCAATACTGGAAAAGCATCTTAATCCCCAGTAGCCCGACCATTTTGTTTTCATTTAAATGCTAGTTTCAAACAGAAGCATTACATGGATATTGCTGTCCATTACTCACCCTAATCTACAAACCACAACCCCGTGTTAAGTAAACTGTTTAAGGAAACTCCAGTCCAGTGTTCATAGAACGGCAGGATCCTGTGGGCTGGAAGGGACGGCTGGAGACCATCTGGCCCAACCTGCTGCTCGAAGCAGGTCTGGTTATAGCAGGTAGCTCAGGGTCCTGTCCTGTCATGTTTTGACTCTCTGAGGATGGAGATTTCAGAGCCTGGGCCCCTATTCCACTGTCTGACTGCCCTTGTAATGGAAACATCATTATTGTAAAGTCCTGGTCTGACTTTGGGCTCGGGGAAGGTTCGTAATGATCCCAAGACTGAGATTGAGACACAAACAAGGTCAAATGTCACCACTCAGGCCGTTTTTATTGAATAGATGCAAAGGAATGGAGCAATAGGAAAAGCAGGAAATATTACAAGGAAACTAACCAAGCATTCGGAAAGATAAGCAAAGGATAGTCACCACCTTGGATCCAGCGGCATCCCATTGGTCCTCAGTCTTCAGTTCTTCAGCGGTGGGTGCACACCGTGGCTTGTTTCCATGTTCCTTTTATCACATATCCTCAATCAGGCACATGCGCATACATGTCATGAGCTGTTCAGGCGCTTCAGGTCTCGCCCATCATGTGGCCTTCACGTGACTGTCAGTGGTTAACAGGACACGGTCCTTGGGGGCTGCCAGCCCAGCCCAGATAGCGGTCATTTTTGGTGATTCCTGATAAGTGAAAAGAATGGTCTGCTGCTACAGCAAGTTTGCACAAGTTTCCTTGCACAAGCGCTGAGACAATTATTTGACATTCCAGCCTCTCACACTTGTGTCAAGTCAGAATCTCCCTTTTCACCATTTCATGCTCCCACTGTACACTTCTGAGAAGAGTCTGCCTCCATCTTTTCTGATCAATTAGGTGTGGGTAGTGGTGAGATCCCCCTTGATCCATCTCTTCTCCAGACTGAACAAACACATGTCTCTTAGCCACACCTCACACACCGTGTGCTTCAGCCCCGTGTCTGCTATGAGAGCTTTGGGCTGGTCTGGCACCAGTGTTCTTCATGTACTGGGGTCTTCTTGTACTTGTACTCCACAAAACTGTCCATAGGACTTCAGCTGTGGGCCCAGGAGTGCCCAGAGAGAGGAGAAGGATCATCTCCCTACAGCTGCTTGCTGTACCCCAGGATGCTGTTGGTCTTCTTTGCTTCAGGGGCCTGCTGCTGATTCGTGTTCAACTTATCATCTGCCAGGTCTTTTCCTACCAAGTTTTTTTTCAGTCAGGCAGCCCACAGCCCACACTGCTGCACAGGGTTATTGCATGCCAGGTGCAGCACATTGGTTTGCCTTTGCTGGACTTCATGAAGTTCCCCAGCCTGTCTGGGTTCCTCTGAACGAACCTGCCCTCCTCCCTCATACTGGCTGCTGCCCCTGTCAGATGTCCAGATCATTGATAAAGATGTTGAATGGTATTGGCTCCATTATGAACCCTGAGGGTCACACCTATTAACCTGTTATCATTTGGACTTTGTACTGCTGATCAGAGTCTTTTAAGCCCAACAGAACAGACAATTTTCAGTTCACCTTACCATCCAGTCTCTAACTCACCAATTTAACTATAAGGATACTACAGAAGGCCATGTTAAAGGCCTTGCTAAAGACAAATTAAACAACGTCCACTTTTCACCCACACGGTCAGTCATCTCCTCAGAGAAGGCAATCAGGCTGGTCAGGCACAATCTGCCCTTAGTAAATCCATACTGGCTGCTCCCAATCACTTTCTTGTCCTTCATGTGGCTGGAAATTACTTCCAGGAAGATTGGTTCCCCAAGCTTTAAGAGGACTGAGGTCAGGCTGAGTAGCCTGTAGTTTCCTGGATCTTCTTCTTGCCCACCATCTTTCCAAGACAATCTTTGCTCTAAAGAATGCAAGCAGACCAAAAGCTGCTAAGTATCTACATCCAAAGTTCAGATGTCCAAAATTCCTGCTTCCTTTCATCTTACTTCTGAGAACATCTAAAACTACCAGCTTTTCATAAATACTTATTCACAGGAACATAGAAGCCACTTCAGGATGTGCTGAAAAAAACCTAGGTTGGACAGTGCCGAGTAGAAAACTGAAAACTCACTTCAACAAACAAGTAATATCCCAGCTGCCTCCCTTTCCAGACCCAACTGACCATGTGAAGCAGACTTCACAGAACACAGCTCGTTCCCTTTCACCTGGAAGTTTGGTGATTAAAACTTTCATGCAAAATGGGAATTACACAGGTAAGTTTTCCTCTTCTGCCTGAGGAAACCAAAGCTGTATGTGTCTCTCTGACCAGAGATGTGTCTACCCTGTTCTTAAAAACCTACATGGACAGAATTCCCTGGACTTCCCAAGGCAACTCGCTTTACTGCCGCACAGTTCTCCATCTTGTCTTGACACCTTTTTGTGACAATTTAAGCTTGTGATGTCTTGTCATTTCCGGAACGGAGAATAATACACCCACTTGCTGTGTTTTTGCTTACCAGCAATGTAAGAACTACTTTGACCATCCTGTTACTCCCCTGTGCACACTCTCTGCCTTTCCGGCATAGTGTCAAGAGCTAGATACAGCTAAGTCCCCATTATGCTTATCAAAGAGGAAATAGTCTTTGACATGCCTTAAAAACAATAGCCTTGTTTATGCATCCTAGTTTGTAGTATGCCTTTTTCACAACAACACAACAACTCACAAATGTGAGTCACAATTGCTGACTCACATTCAATTTGTCACCCACTGTAGTCCCCAGATCCTTTTGGAAGGACTGCTACTAGCCAGGTGTTCCCCATGTGAAACATGGTCTTTTCTATTTTTCTCTCTCTCTCCATTTCTTTTTTTTCTGGGGGGAGGGGAGGTGTCTCATGGGTGGTTGTAGGGGGTGCCACAGGGTTTGATTTGAAAGGTTAGAGGTGTAGTTCTTCAAGAGGGATTTCAGGCTGTGGAACGTGAGACACAGCTGTACTTGCCAGTCATGAATTACTCACACAAGTCTCTGTAACTGTAATGCTTCTCTCACACCACAGTTTTCCTGTGTTTTGAAAACAAAATCTTCAGAAGGTCTGGAGACTCAAAGGCTCTGCTGAAGCATTTGGTACTCTTTGCGTGGGTCACCATTTCCTGAATCACAAAGACTGGATTCGGTTATCTGCTCCTATAGGGATAAGACATTTTGGTGAAGTCCCCATGTGAGTTGTTTTCAACTCCATCTGCTGAAACTTTACTGGCACAAAGAGAATTGCTGAAGGTGAAGGTCAGATGAAAACCAGCATCTAAAAGAAAAATACACACACAAAACCTTCCAGATCCTCTGACGTTTCCCTTTGACTGCGTCACGTTTGACTCTTTCAAGTGAATGCTAGTAACGCCTGTCTAAGTTGTAATGAATAGTAAGTGCCCTGTTTGTATTTGACCTGAAAGTGAAATAGATTTTGAGATGTTAGGAGGCAAGCAACATCAAACAGCCTGAGAGCTAAATGCCTTAATGCAATGGCCTGAAACAAATGTGACTCAGCAAGGTTTTGTCAGGAGCCAGAGGATTTTTTTGAAATTATAAAGCTATTCTTGTGCACAGTACGCACGGGGTGTGAGAACCTTGCTACCCAAAAAAAGCAGTCTGGAAGCACCCTCATTAGCATTTTTACAGCAGGCTTTCTTTAAATACTGACTAGAGAAGCTCTCGTGCTGGCAAGGGGCATGCCAGGGTGCTGGCACCCAACGCTCCAGTGCCCCTGGCCCTTTCCCAGGTGTGGGGAGAGAAGGACAGGGGCAGGAGACAGGTCCTGCCGGAGAGAGGTGGGGAAGATGGTCAGGTACCAGCCCAGGAGGGCTCCCGGCAGGTGGAAGGATGGCAGGAATCACCCATCCTTTCCCTTGGCTTCTCTCCGCCTTCCCCCTCCAGCATTACCACACAACCTGGAAGTGGAGAGGGTACAGGGTACCCCCCTCTACCCTCGGGTTTGAAGGCACTCAAGCCACCAATTTTGGTAAACCCCCAGTGTTCCTGAGTACGGGCTCTCCGACAGCAGCTCTGGGGCGCCTCGGCACAGGCGGAGGCTCCGTGCTCCCTGCTGACCCCAGAGGGCACCCAACCAAAATAAACCAGCGGGTTTTTCATTTTGTTTTTCTTTTTTTAAATGAAGTCGAGAGCTATAGTGATGTAGAAGACTAAAGCAGGGTCTGAGGCAGGGTTTGATTAAAAGAGTGAGGAACAGTGTATGCAGCCGACAGAGATTTCGGCAGTCACAAGCTTGAACTGAGGTAGCATCACCTGGAAAAAGCCCTTACAGAAGAGGTAGAGACCATTTAGAAAATGAGGCCAGTGAAGAACCATGCTGGCACCTTCTGGGGAATCGGCACATACATAAGAAGAAAGTGGAAGAGGAGCTAAAATGCTCTGGCATGTGGCGCAGTTTGCATCTGCCCATGGGGCAGAGGGGCCGGCCTGGGGGGTTGCAGGTTGCCTGGGTGGGACATGGCCATGAGATGCCCCATGCCAGTTCCAGAAGGTTCCAGATGTCTCCGAGACTGGTGGGGGCAGCTGGCACCAGTGCTGAGGAGCACACAGGGCCGGGCAGGCACCCCCAGGGTGAGCAGCAGCCACCTGGGGAGGAGAAGTGGGAGAGATGGGGAGGGGAGAGGGACGGGGGACGGTGCTGGGGACACGGCCGGAGGCCCACGTGTCTAGGGGAGAAAGCGCTGGGCCAGACACTGTCCTCATGGCTGCTAAAATCGCGCGGAAGGTTGTCGCTTTGCACACAGCTCGAGTGAGGGTGTTGTTGGTCCTATGGGGTCAGCGCACATTTTCCCCACAGGCAGCAAGAATTTGGGCATGTTGAAGCTGTGACCGCGTTTGAACACAGTGTTCGAACAGCCCTGTCCAGAAGCAGGAGGCTGGCCACAACTTGACTGTCAGTGTAGAGCTGAATACAGTGAGTTTTCTTATCATTCCATCATGAAACGTTCAAAGAGACACCCCAAATTTTAGCATTTATCAGTGTTGAATAAAACCTCTGAAATTCTTCAAGGTCTCCTATCTCTATTTGGTACCTGCAAAGAGACCCGCTGGAGTCTTCTAGTAGTTACTAATAACTGGTGAGAATATGAGAAGTAACATTTGCAGCTTGAAAGTTGCTGGGAGCAGGAAGGAGGAAGGGAAAGAGAATCAAGGGTTTCTGTGGTGTCTCATGGACTTTCACATACACCATTCCAGAAAAAAATTAAGTACTGAATGCTGTAAATCCTGCCATAGTCCCATGAAGTATGCCTGTTACTTCCATATTACTAACTGATCCTGCAGAAAGAGTTAATATCTTCTCTGTTTCTCCAAGTATCATGACATTTCAAAAGGTGACCAGAATTACTAGCCAACAGGCACGATGCTAAAGCGAGTTCTCCAACTGTCCAGCTGCTGCCCTGGCATCCTCTGTTATCTAGACAGCAGTGGTTGCATATATTAATTATGCCAGCAGGGAGACTGCAAGTTTATGACAGTGCTTAGAGGAAATCTGAACGCACATGGCATTTACACAGAAGAGCAGAAAAGGTAGCGTGCAATGATGTTTCTTTTTTACTGGTAATTTAAACGGTTACTCCTGCAACTTGGCCACTCTGGTCTATGATGAGCTGAGTAGAAATGTATTTTTAAGTTAATGCATGGGTTTCATGCCTTTAAGTGGCTCCAATTACCTCCCTTCAAAGGTTTTGGGCACGTCAGTTTGGTTAAATAATGTCTGCAATGTCCTGCTGGCTGGTTACCCTGTGGGTTCCCAGCGCCGGCTCCTCGGCTGCCACAGACGGGCAGTCGCTACCTAGATGGCGCGGAGCCCGAGGCTGATGGATGCTGACCGCAGGCGGCGCTCCCCGCCGCACCGCCCGGCCGAGGGAGGCCTTGGCAGCTCCACCGCCCCCGTCCCCGCGCTCTTCCCTGCCTCCGGCTCCCTCCAGTCCTGCTACTCCAACAAAGCATCACATCAGCATTGTTTACTGCAGGAACTCGGCCAAGGAAGTCATAACAAGACAATAGACATATAATCTGATAACCTTGTTAGCTTGGTTGAATCGAAGCTCCTAACAAGTAGAAGAGTTCAGTAAAGTGGAATAAAAATATTACCACATTTGTTGTCGATGGCTTTTCAGCTCTGTCTTTGAAAATGCAGCATTTCTTGTGCTTTTATTTAAGATTAAAGCTAAGCTCAAGGACGCTAAACAAAACAACATGAACAGGGTCAGATACGACTTTAAAAAAAAACCACAACAAATGCTAACTAGAGCGGGCAGACAGACTTCTTCATTGTGTCCAAATAGCAGCACGGAAAACCATATAAAAAGATATGAATGTACCGTTCCAAAAATCTCAATGCAGTAACAATCTACAATGCACTGTTTTGCATTTTATTATGACTAGGCTGTGACAGCGCCAAATATGCTAAAGAAGAACAACATGTAGTAGCACTGTCATGTTAGCAAATGAAGAGCAAATCGGTGACCCCAGCCATGTCAAAGCAGCCATAGCATCACCCGCTGCTCCTCTGGGAAAACAGATGGAACTTCCCAAATACCTCCCTCCACACAGCAGTTTCCCTGATCCAACTGGTGCCCCATAGCAGGAAAGGAACCAGAAGGCAGCACTTCCCACACCACTGCCACTTCTGGGCCATGCTTCCTGCTCAAGAGTGTGTGTGTGTGCATGTGTGTGCTGGTCAGTTAACTACCAACAATTACTTTACTGTAACTACAAGCAATTACAATTGGTTTTGTTCATCTGCGACTATTAATCTTTTCTCTGTTACTTAACCATAACAACTGTATCTTTCATTTTAGGCATTCTGGGTTAAAGTTCATTAATGAAATTTATAAATACTTGAACAAAAAGTTGTATGCAGTACTAAATAACCCCTATAATAGCTGGAAAGGGAGAATGTATTACCTGTGGTCTCAACTTTCTTTCCTTGCAGGAATAATATATCACATGGGATAGGAACATCATTTTGATTATATCGTTTCCCAGATGCTAGAATCCTAATGTGAGATGCTGTTTATTAAAGCATCCTTTTTTTTTTTTTTTTTTTTTTTTAATTAAGGGATTGAGAAAGTAATGAAATTGGTAGCACTTATTCTATTTTTAGGCAATATGAGCAGAGAAAAAATTACCATATGTAAATAGTTGGAGGAAGCCCTGCAACCCAGATTTGTCTGTCTTGCAGTATTTCTCAAAGTGGCAGTAGTGACTAAAAAGTAGACTGTTTCCTGGGGAATCTGCTGAGAGCTGAGCACTCCTGAAAATCAGGTCACTTGCCTATGTGCCAGAAAACAGATTTAGGGATCTAACTTCAGGCAACAAGTCTTGATAGTACGGTGAAGAATCAATCTTGAGGAAACTTACTGCTCCATCTGTACAGTTGCATCAGTGTAATTTTCAATGTAGGCACTCTTTTCCTATAATAAATTGTTTTGTTTGTCTTAGGGAAAATATCTCAGCAGCTGCTTCCCCTGGAAGAAAACAGTTGCAGTTACACTGGTAGGTCTGTGGATTGTTTCTATTAGAGTGGCCAGCACAGTGTAGCCATGAATGTTGTGTAAAAGAAGCTATATTTTCAAACTGCGTTTTTAGCAGTATTAGCCTAAGTCACTAGGAAGTCCTGCGGGCACGGCTGCATCAGAGATCACATTTTTTACCACTTCAAACTGTGCTACCTGTGCCAAGAAGAAAATGTCTGCGTGCCAGTGGCAGGACAGGGTCCTCTGCTTTATCAGATGGGAAAAGGATGAGGAGCTCCAATCTCTCTGTCTCATATGGCCAGCAGGGGCAGATGAAATATCCACACAGAGCTGTAAGGGATGGAGAATTGGGCTTAAATTTCCCTGATCCTTTAGGGAAAACGGATATACATTTCCTGAGAGGCTCCTTCAGAGACAGCTGGGGCTAATGGTTAAGAGAGGCCGAGTGGTTGTCCCCTCCTCTGGTGCTGCTGGAAGGCAGGTGCCCAGGGACGCCGTGAAACGAGTACCCACAACGGGACCGGTCAAGGCTTGAGCAACCTGATCTAACATCAAAATTAGTCTGCTTTAAGCAGGAGTTTGGACCAGGTGGCCTCCAGAGGTCCATTCCAGTTCAGCTTGTTTTAGGACTATGTAGTGAGACAGTTCTAGAGAAAGAAAGGAGGGGATGAGCTAGTTCCCTCATCTTCCCCACTCCTTCATCGTAAACAGGCTATGCTGATGTGCAAGCAATTATTTAAGGCTCAGGAGATTATTATGACCTACAAAAAGGCAGTAAGCATTTTCCTTCATATATTTTTTCCTCAGCCTCACAAACAAGGCCTGAGCATTCTTCACAGATTTAAAAATCTCATTGTTTAACAGTAACCTTTTAGTCTTTTTATTTATGTCCAGTGGAATACTCAGAATTTTCTATGCTGAGTGTATTACTGATGCCATATTTCAAATCACAGCACTCAGGGCTACCCACAAAAAGGCTCCTGAGAGGTGTTTCTTGGATTATTTTTTTTCAAAGATCACAAAAAGACTTTTACAGCTTTTTTTTTTTAATACATACAGCTGCTACAGATTGGATATTACTTCACTGGCATCCACCTCATCTTATAACTGCAGGTAGTTTGTTGCTATTCACGACATCAGAAGGTTTTCCTTTTTAACTTACTTTTGTGTAGCAGTATGGCTGTGGCTTTGAGAGGCATCCAATCCCGCTGCAGTGAGTGGGATATTAAGGGTAGCACAGCGTAAATAGGAGTTAGCACTAATTCCTATTTGCTGTGGTTTTCCCGCAGAAATGTGAAAACATGACTTACTGTGTAAGTGATACACTGTAGTTTAATGGGACTGTAGGGAGCCATACGGCTCTCGCAGGGTTTCACTGTTGGCATCTCAGAACAACACCTTTCCTGAAGGCTGAACTCCTCAGAGCCACTTGTGCTGTAGCAAGCAATTCTATAAAACAGCTGAATAAACGGTTTACTGCTTTATAGTTGAAATACGTAGCATCAGGCTCTTGTTTCAAGCTACCTTTGTAGCAAAAGCACTGTTCTGACAGTGCCATGCCCTGTGTGTAAAGCTTTAGGTACATTATTCTCCTTACCAATGACAGAAATGCACAAAACCTTTAGAAAGAGCATTAGTTACAAAAAAGGGCATTTCTACGAATAAAACCCCACATCGTGCTGAAAACACACCTCTGTCTTTAAAATAGTGAGCTGTACCTTATCACACTTTGTCCTGCAGTCATTTAAAATTCATAGTTGTTATTTCCACGTCTTTGCTGACTTTAGGAACTGTATCATTTATTAAAATACTTTTGTTATTTGGGAAGTTTATAATCTTTCCAACTGAGGTAATTCTGGGAGTAGCTCTTCATAAGGGAAGGATAATGTTCTCTTCTGCTAAGTAGTGCAAAAAGCGGTCTTGTTTTTTTATCATTTACCGATTTTGTTAAGCTTTTACGCTCAGCAAACAGAGGTTGCATGTTGAGTAAATTGCTGCTTGATTTTTCTTGCTTTTTCTCAATCCACAGCAACCTGGGCTTGCAACTGTAGCACAGCTTTCCTCTTTCTAATCACCAAACCACAATTAGCTGAGTCGGAGGCAGCCTGCAGTCCTCCATTGATCCTTTCATCACCATGTTTCTGAAGCCATTTCCCTGGAAATTTCTGACTGGGACAGGCTTTCATAGCATCAGTCTTCCCATCTGAATCTCCATGTGCCTCTGAGCAATAATCCTCTGCTGAAGATCAAGAACCCCAACTAGAGTCCTGATCCAGCAAACAATGTAAATACAGGTTTAAAGTGAGTGTTATCTGCTTACCTGATTTGCTGGTGTCTGGAACAGAAAGGATGAAATTTCTGTTCTAGTAAGCAACCTTTTGAATAATAGAGCCATGATCTGTCTGAAACCATGCAATTGCTTACTTAATTTTTGCTGCGGGAAGGTGTGCTCTGGGTATTCTACAGCTGTGCTCCAAAACTGCGTGGAATATGAGAGCTTTTAGTTCTGCTAATGATGCATGATATGAAAGATTAATGTTTGGATAGCTCTTAATCCCCTGAAACTTCTACTGAGAAAGAATAATTTTTCACTGGAGTATATTAAATAGTATCAAAATAGTTTCACCTTTTAGAAAAATCCCATAGAATAGAAAGTAAGTGCCTTTTTTCAAATAATTCTTTAATGAGCTACAATGTTCTATGATGTTGTAGTAGACATTTTTAAGATTAAAGAGAGTGCTATTTATTATCCAGTTCAATAATATTTGTCATCAGTCTTTGTTTAGCACTAGCAGAGAAAACAGGACTCATCATTTCTACCCTCTTTTTCCCAGTTAGGGAAAGCATATGGTGAAACAGTATACCTGCGTGATTTTCACAAGTTCTCTCTTATTGTATTCTCTGGTACTTGCAAGTTCTGTATGATTTGATAGTTCGTTTTTTTCCAAGGTAAAACTTTGACTAAGATAACATTTATTATGTCCTTGTTTAATGACCTATGCTTGCTTTGTTAATTGGCATCTTAATGAATTTCAGATGAAAGAATAAAAGTTATTTTCAGCCTTGAATAGAATTATTAAGGCTGTAAAAGTAGATTTTAGAAAGAATTTTAGAGTTACTTTGCATATTTGTATTTAATCACCAGAAGTCTACTGCAGTTTGTGTAATTCCCCTCTGGACTTCAGCGAAGTGCTGACCACTCACACATCTTGTGGATCTAGAGAGGAGCTGGACATACTTCACACAATCTCTTCTTTGATGGCTCAAGACACGCAGGCTGATCTTGTTACCACCTTCTCAGGAGCATGTAAATAAAATTTTTGCATACAGTAGCCATTTGTCCCATTAACCACATTCAGAGGAAGCTGATATTTTGTAGTTTCTCCTCTACAGTTCTTTCCATTATTTGGCCCAAGATAAAAAAAATAGGCAGCCCAGAATTAGCTCGAATTTCACACAGGAGTCTCCCAAGATTGATAAGCAGATAGATGCTACTCTTGTCATCACCAGTCAAAGAAGCCAGTGTCAGCTTTTGACACTATTCCTTCTTCTAGTCTCCGCAATGTTACGGGTACTTCTGCTTAAGACCATCGCAGCGACTCTGATCATCTCTTCATCTGTCAATACCTGTCAGTGCCTCCCTGAATGCTTCTCAACATCCTGTAGCTCCTGCGTGCCTCAGCCTCACAGTGTTCCACCATCTAGATGTCTTACCGATTTAAGCCATTGAACTTCCACTTTCAACTGCATCCTCAGTTCCTACACACGTGGTATGGTTCTGAGCTCTAGGTCTTCCCCCTGACTTTCTGTTTGCTGGAAAGCGATCCAGTGTGCTGCTGCAGGTTTCACATAACAATGTGATCGTTTTGTAGGTGCCTATATGCAGTCTTTCCACACACCTGTGAAAAATAGCATAGGTCCATCTGTCTCACTGGTAACAATGGTGCTGGCTTCTTAAAGTGGAAAGCAAACTATATTTGCTCTCCCCATGCAGAATCCCGACTTTCCTCTTTGTTTCAGAATGTTTTTTTCTTACAGAAGTCCATCTTTGATAGAAGCAGCTCCAGCCTGAGGTGCCTCTATATATTCACGCTATACATGTATTCACCTAAGCAGTATGACAGCTGTATTGCAGCATAAATAACAACTGCTTACTCTGTCTGAGCTTGGAATGGCTCACAATTGTTATGTCTGCTTACAGCCACACAGCAAGTCAAATAGGGCAATAGAAAGTGATCCATAGAGTGATCCATTACAGCCGGAGACTTGGCGTTCGCCCTCTGAGCGCAGAGCGTGCTTTCTTCAGACAAACGGTAGTCTAGCCCATTAGTGCCCATTAGTGGTTGGAGCATGGTAGGTGTGCTCCTGGATCACGCTTTTGGGTTTGGTTTCAGCTGGAAGGAATCCAGTCCACGCACTCTGAGACTGTCCCATGGTGCACACCGGAACGCCACAAGAGAGAAGGGTTGAGAGTCACTTCAAAAATTTACTCCAGATCCAACTTAAAATGCTAATTTAAACACATCCAGTAGGCTGGACGGGTGACATCCTTTTAGTCTTTCCTAGAGATAGCAGTTCCTAAATTAAAATTTAGACTGCAGCACTAGAGGATGTGCATTTTCTGCACTGCGCACTTGTTACTTTCCCACCTCTGAAAGTATTTGCCTTGTCACTGGCTTATCCTGTCTGGGCAATCCATCAAAGCAGCAGGAAAAGGATAAAAGTGAGCAGATTAAAGCTAAGAAAGCTATTTGCAAATCTTCTGATTGATTGAAGGGGTACTAAGAAGATTATAGCAACTCAGATTAGGCATATGTAATGATGCTGTAGCCCACGCTAAAAGGGAAGGAGCCGTGTCTGCCAGCCACCTGGTTTTCACTTTAATGGCTGGGGACTGCGGTTCAAGCCGAGATACAACTTGTCTGAGTTAGCAGGAAATCAATTCTTTGTCTCCATCGCTATTTTCCTCAGGATCCCCTCATTTGGATTTGCAGGAGACACCACTGAAACAAAACGCAGCTGAGGGAGCAGCATCTGCCTGGTAGCCCAAGGAACAGCAATGTGATCCGTGCCTCACACACGGCAGCCACTTTGGCCCAGCTCCCACTCCTAGTTCTCGTGGTGAGAAAACAAGGCCAGAACAAGTACTACCTACTAATGAAACCAAGGCTAGAGAATTTGACAATGCTATTCGTTGGCTGCAGTTGCAGTAATAAGTCTGTGCTTGCTAGTATCCCACTCAGACCAGGATATGAATAAAGCATATCACCTCAGTGAGGTCTTCACTGCCATAAACTCTCAAGGAGAAAATTTTCCAGCGAATTTCCCTAAATCCCTATGAGCAGGCTCTGAAATCTGAGTGGAATTACACTTGAGGTGAACACTGAAATAAGCAGCATCTTCTCTGAAAGAATATGGGGAAGCATAGAGAATTTGGCCCTGCCATTCTCTTCCAAAAGGCTGAAAGTTGGACTCTACTGGCTGCCCGCTGGGACTGCGTTTCTCACTGAACATTCTTCCCAAATTACCAGTCTTGCCACAGCCTCTCCAGCATACAACAGATAAGACAAATATAACAGTTATTTTTATCCTCCATTAGTAATGCCTAAGACTAAGTCTTTAAAAACGGCCAAGGCAGACTCTATTCACTTTTACCTTGTTACTGAATCTGTATCTCTTCTTTATGAATAATCTGAAGATCTGAATGGGTCTTTGGCCAACAGTATCTTCTGCTGCTTTTTTGAATATGTTTTACAGTTCCCTCATGTAGTGAAAGGAGGTTAGGGCAGGTTGAAAGACAGTTTCTAATCCCTTTATCCTTGCATTAGTGAAATACTATGCATTAAGATTGGCAGTATGCAGTATAAGAAATTCTTATCTAGAAACAAAAGCAATGTCCCTGGAATGAACCAGTTGGATTGTGTTGCTGGTTTTCCCCTATCCAGTATTTGATATTTATTTAACCATAAATTTTACTGTAGAGTTGCATTCTGTCACATATCAGTAAAAACTGCATTCATTGTTCATTTTAGGAAAATGTATGGCTTACACTTTCTAAACAGAAAATTGTTTTAAATGTCTATGATGAATCTAATATATTTATGCCATAATTAAAAATGAAAAAAAAAAAAAAAATTTAAAAATTTTCTCCTTGTAAGCACATAAGTGAAGCCATTGTGAAAAGTTAAGAGTAGCAAGAATTTGTATTGACTTCCTAAAAATGGATTGAGGGGTTTAACTAGAGGGGCCTTTAGGAAAAAGTCTTGGCCTATACTGAAAACAATCCATTCTTCTGTGGTAGAAAAGTAAATCTTGCCATATTTGGAATATCAAGTCTTTTACTTAAATGGATAAAATAAGTAATCTTGTTGTTATTGTTATATAATCACTTACTATTACAGTAATTACAATTATACAGTTGTTATGAACAATGTTAAGTGCAGCCATAATAGCAATAAGACCAATGTTCATATCTTGGAGAAGTTAAAATAATGTTGTCTAAGATCTCAGAAACAAATAAAGACAACTTTTCCTTCTGGCTAGTTTTAGGCACCTACTGCATTGGAGGCACAGCTCCCTACCTCTGTAGATGAGGCAGCAATCGCGCTCAGAGGAGCCCAGGGAGACCATGTCACAGTAGATGCCTGAAGCTAGTTGGTGTGAAAAACCCTCTTCATGACGATGTGAGAGTCAAATGGGGGGTCAGAGGAATTTGGAGGCATCTGCAGCACAGCTGTACAGGAAGGGGAATGAGCAATGATGGGCAGGGCTTGCCAGGGACAGTGAGCAGCAGCCGCTAGCATGAAGGAGCCAGTGGGAGCTGGGAGCTCCCTGACAGCGCTGGGATGGTCACAAGGGAATGTGGCGGCAAGTCACGTGAGAAAACAAGACCTTCAAGAAAAAAATCTGCATCCTGGCCAAAAGGACAGCAGATAATGAAAATCACAGCTCCTGACATGCTAGGGAAAAGGGAAAGAAAAGGAGATCTCGCTGAGTAAATAGTAAGGTTGCTATTCCCTGTGCGTGGTAAAGTCTGAGTTAGGGATCCTAGGATTTTTATACCCTTATGAAAACAAGTAGGTTCCTTCCAAAGCGTAAAAACAACCAAAAGACAAATTAGAAAAAAAAAAAAAAAAGCCTTTAAAGATTATATAATGTAAATTCCCATTGTCTTTTATTAATATGATGATTGACTCATAAGGATTAGCAACCCCATATCATATTCCTCTTTTTTGAAATAGCGTAGAACATTCTTTTTGCCACAGAATATGGCTTTGTAAAGCCATAGAATAAACTATTGATACATCTGAAATAGCAACAGCATTTTGGGGCTCCTTTAACTCTCTGATTCCGTGTAAAATACATAGAAGGTAGGGAAGGTGTCTCTGAATGTAAAGAGATTAAAATTATTCCTGAAACATCCCCAAATCTATTGCATTTTATAGCTCAATTAACTTTGAAAAAATAATTATTAACTCTCATGAGACGAAACAGAATAAACAAGCATTGCTTTATAATATGGCAAAAAATAACCTGTTTTACCCGGGTGTATACAGGGATAGCAAGTATGTCAACGGAATGCAACGTTCATATTAAAGGGGAACATTCATATTAAGCATTGATATTAAAGGGGAGTTCTGATTAAAAACCAGACAAGTGAACTTGTTTTTCATACAGAAGTCACTGAGGTTTATCCGGTGGTGCGGTGTTGCTGTGCTCAACAGCATGTATTAAGCAATAAGATGTGACAGAGAGTACAGTGCTGAAGGTTAAAATATGACTAAAGGTGCATTACGAGTCACAAGGCTGAGGGAATAGAGATTTCAGTCTGGGGAGCAAAGCAGTCATCTGCTGAAAATGGACTGCCCAAAGTGGCTTATGATTATTGTATAAATGTAGAACAAACATAATGCTACAGTTAACTATGGATTCGCAGATCTCAGGTCACTTTATTGCCTGGTTGGAAATAAGCACCGACAAGGGAGGCAGCTGCCTGTGGTCTCTGAAGCTCTGTAATGCCGGCTCTCTCTCCGACCATCATTACACACAACAGCTTTGGAAACTGAATAGGCAGCGGTTCATGGCTAGGGATGTCCAGAGGCGTGTCGTACACTGTAATAAGTCTTGCTGGAGATGCAACCAACAAAGATCTCAAGCAGCGTAGGGGCTCCACAGTGCGACTCGCATGCTGGGGTCCCAGGAGCTGCCTGGCAAGGACCAGCAGAGATGTCACCACGAGCCAGGCCGAGAGAAGGAGGGAAGAGGACTCCATTCTCTGCAACAAGCCTGCTCGGTAGCTTTCAGCCAGCCTCCATGCAGATTCTAACTCAGCTGCCATTACAGTTTCACCACACTTGCACTATTGGTAAAGAGATACGGCAAAGTCTATATACACGTATTGACTGGGAAGTATGGATTTGAGCTGTTAATTTCTTAAAAGTTTCTAAATGGCTGAAGTCTAACTCGCTGAACAGCTTAATACAGCTGATAAGCAGGAATCTCACGCACTGATCCATGTTTTCAAGTATTACATAAATTGTATTATTTTGGAAGCAAAGTTAATATTAATTAATGCTTAAACAGTAATTTGAATATATTGATTTCAAGATAAATCACAAATATTATAAAAAATTCAATTTCTGGCTTAAGGTCTTGAACAAAACCAAAGCTAAAGCCTTACCTTATTTTACTGTAATGTAGGACTTACTACAGAACTTTATTTGAAAAAGAAAAAAACCAACCTGTTACCTAAGTATACTCCAGAAGATGTCATTAAAATGAAACTGTCAGCTGTTACTTATAAAATCAGGGGTATTGGTTTTTTGCTTTTGAATCAACCCTTTTGAGAACGTTCTTCTAAGCTCTAAATTGATACAGGAATCTAATTAACACAGTGTCTCCCATGTATCTCAATATTCTGGAGTCCATTTCTTATTTCTCAGTGATTGGTATACATTTCGGAGGTTGGTTTCTCTTTATTTATAGAGTTGTCTTTATTTATGGAGTTGTCAGTGCTTTGTATTTGCCTACAAGAGCTGTAGGTTAATTCAAAGCTGAAACAGACTCCCTGATATACACCACTTCAAAAGATAAGAAGTTGACACCTGCCCCATTCATGAATAGTTCTTCAAAAACAACAGAAGCAGCTTCCAAGGGGAAATTTCTACTTATGATTAAGCAGCTTAAAAAAGCACTCTAAAACTGAAATATGAAAAAAAGGTTTTGCTAAGTGCATAAGTCTGTGAAGGACAGATCATGTTAAAAAAAAAAAAAATCATCTCCACCTGATTTCATTGTTTTAAAGGTTGAAATACATCATGTGCTAGCTAATTTATGGTGCTTCAGCACAGGCAGAAGTAATGACATTTCCTAACCAGCATGACAATAACCACTGGTGAGAAGACTGGTGCCCAGGCTTTGTTCCAGCAACATAACGGTGGAAAACTGGTCAGAGGATCTTTTAAACAGCAATGAATTTCCCAAGGTATTAGTCTTACATAACAAAATCTCTTGCTTTAACCTTTTCCTAAAACTGTGAACGGTGAATTTTGAAATCCAATTTATAAAAAAATGTTGATTTTTGTTCTTCTCTTCCTGTGATCAATTGACTTTCCCTTTAGCTGCACTATCTTAGCTGAAGTCCGCAATGCACCATTTCTTAGGCTGCTTTGATGAAAAGACCTCAGGCTCCTCTTACTCATCTCTCAGGTTAGGAGCTTATTTTGCCTTCAAAAACACGGTGTAGGGCATTTATAGTTTTATAGACAAAATGGTCTCAATTAAAAGTTAGTTTAGTTTAAAGAGGCTAAAAAGAAAAAGAAGAGAGAAACAGTAAGCGTAACAATCCAAAGGAATATTTCCTACCTCTGCCTGTGTTCACCCTCGCAGTTAGGTGCAATGGATAAAATTATGTGAAATACAGTTTATGGTTCAGATTCAATAATATGCTCCCAGGCCTGTGTCCAGGTTTACAGGATTTTTTCTGCCTTTCTTCCAGTGTCTTTATTTTCTTATCTGTCTTGCTATTCTTCTCATTGTTCTTGTTATTATCAGACACTTTGTGCTTAAAGCTCTCATTATTATCTGCAGTTTTGCCCGCAGAAAAGTTCAATTTATAAAGAAGAGAAAGGAAAAAAATAGGCTGTGTATAGTAACATAGCAGACAAGCCTCCTATTCAACTATACCTAACCATATTCCTACACTAACTGAGGCACTTTCTTTCCTACATTTTACTCAGCTTTACAACCAAACTTTTTTGAGCTTCAGAAATATCCAGGTATGGGTATGAATATATGTTGTGTATGTATGTGCACAGGAATGGAAACAATGATGAAAACCAGCTTATTAAAATAGGTATGACAAAGATTTGCTGGCTGTATGTGAAGACAGTGATCCTTAAGGAAACAGAAAATTAAAGTTTCTGTTTTCCCATTAAAACACAAAAAGATAAGTTGGTTCTGTGCTGAACAGGGAGATCAGCCATGATATGGTGATGCCTGAAAACACCAGAAGAAAGCATGAAACATCAGGCAATTCTTGCATTTGCAAGTATTGGGATGAACTATAGGGCTAAGATTGTCATTGGGCTACCACTGAGCTAGATATACAGAAAAGTTGAGAAAGGGTTTGGAAAGAGACTACATAGTGATTTGAGGTCCATAAAAATCTCAGTTACAGAAGAGAGAATGGTATGATATGTAGCGCTTGATGGAGAAACCCCTGGAAGCCTGTGTGCTGCTTCTGCGTAACTCATAGAAAGGAACAAGTTTAGAAATTCTTTAACCATCTGCATACGTGAAATTTCTAAAAAGGTGCATGTGATCTGAAAAATGGGTTTATGTACACAAATGAAGAAAGACTGAGTCATGGATTACTAGGTTCTACAGTGCTTACAGTTGTAAAATAAAGAAATAGTCCTTTCTGTCTTGTGGTGTGGCAGAAAGAAAGATTCAATTGTCATAGCAATCCATTCCACCCACTTTTTAAAATTTGTCAGCTATCTTTTACTTTGTCAAAGTAGGATCAACAACTATTATTATATTAAGTCTTCAGCCATTTGTGGAATGTAGTTAATTTTCATGTGCCTCCAAAAATCAGATGCTCACATTATGATTCTTTAAATTACCCAAACTACTAGAAAGGTCTCCAGGACCTTCCTGTCTTTACAAACCATCTCCATATACTTTAATGAAGAAGAGGCTTTGGATATTTACACTGTCTTCCGATGTTGTTCATACAGATGCCATTATAAGTATATTTTTCTACTCTTTCAGTATGTCCCTCTTTTTTCCTCCAAATATAATGCTAGTCCTTTTTACCATTATTCTAAGTTAATTCCTTTAATTGTTGCTGCTTTCCAGGATAACCTCATAAACATTTTCCTATACTTTTTGTCCCTGTGCTTTCACAGTATTAAGACATACCTTCTTTGGTCACAAGCAGCTTAAGCAATCCAGGCAGCTTTGTATGAGTGATCTGCCCCTTCTTATTATTTAAGCACCACTTTCATCTTGGTGACACTGACAACCACTATCAGCAAAGGTTTATATTTTCTTCCCAATAAAAGGAGTCATCCTAGTGGGAAGACCTGGGAGAGACTTCTATTCAGTGATCATTTCCCATGGACAAGTGCAGCTGAAGAGGCAGACATGTTTTTGCCCATTTCATATGGACCCGTGTTGGTGTTATGTGACATGATTGCAAATTCTGTCCCTCACATTGTAAAGACACTATTTTCATTCCCTTTCAGAAAACAAGTGAGAAGCCTGTTAAGCCCTGTCTAAGATTAGCTGGCTTGAGACAGAACATAACATTGAAAAGTAAGTTAAGACGAAAGCGGTATCTTTAAGGTCGCATCACTGTGTATCATCTGTCAATATTGCAGCCTCATAATCTCCCTGTCCATATATTATGAAATAAAATATTTCTTATTGTACTTTTATGAAGTTGGGAATCTTTCATTAAGAAGGCTCATCTTAAGGCCATAGTCCTTTGTTATGTTACTTCTGCAGGTATTTATGTGTTCTCCTGCTACCAAGGAGGAATAATGTAGACATTGCTATAGTTATTGTAGTTACAATGTTATCCAATCCAAATGTAATTGGAGTATTAAAATGTATGCTACTTGTGTGAAGGACAGTCTGTACCTTAGAATTTTTTTAAGAACTGGTAATAGTCAGGCTGTTTAAAAAAAAAAAAAAAAAAAAAGATTAAAATTAAATGTGTATTTTTCTCTATTGTGCTGCATCTGTTTTCTGTCAGAATGAATCCTGCTGATCTTGGTTTCAAGGTTTCTATTCTGTGTGCTTTTAAGCCAAGGTCAAGCAGTAGGCAGCAGAGGGACCTTGAAGGTGTCATTGGCTAGAAATACATAAGCTTTATAGCCACACCACTAATTATTTATCATTCATAGAAAGAAATATAGATGGGCAAAATGATATAGATACGGGTACTTCTGTAGCTGTACGCACACCAGAATGGCAAAAGACAGCTGTTTAAGATTATTTGGCAGTGCATGTGAGTATACATGTATGTTTATGAGTGAGCACAAACATCTACATGGTGATGTGCATTCCTACCTCTTTTTTTGTGTCCAGAATGAAATTGTTTTCTGTATGTGCTAATACTGCTCACGCGTACAGTCTAAAAAGCCTGAGAAATCTATGAAGGGAAAAATCATTTAACAAAGCTGTCTGTCTAGTACGATTATATACTACTATGTGCTTTTTCAAGGCTAACCTTGAGGTGGTTTCTTTTCATTAAAAGTAAAGCCCTTGGAATGAGGCCTTACACCTGAGAAGGCAGACATTTTTTTTAAGTGAAAAAAAGAAAATATTATTTTAGTAAATTGAGCCCTCCCCTGTATTCCCTGCTGTGTTTTTCCTTAGTTTTTGTGATTGCCTTGAAGAAGGTACAACATTCTTGTACACATTACCAGTAATTTATGGCTTATCATACATTATCTGTTTAATTTGAATTTAAGCTGAATTTGTAGGAATGCGTAACGTACGTTCAGAACAGATATCCTATTTGTCTAAGGCAGGTGTGAGTTCTGAAAAGCAGCATGCACAGAGCTTTACGCTTGTCAGACAGAAATCGTGCAAAACGACACATGGGACTCTCAGGAGAAATATTTTTGCAGAAAGACAAACCTTCTGGCTCCAAATAACTCACCCTCTGTGCCTCCAACTCAGCATAGGAGCAGGTATTTCTCATCAGCTGTGGCTACGCTCCCGGACAGGTTGGGTAGAGTGTACCCAACCATCCTGACTCCTGGGTTTTCCAACCCAGGTACTTGTTGATGTACACCCTGGCTATGGGTCCAGATCCCCCCACCAGGTTGCACAGTGAGGTCTCACCGTAGCACGCAGACCAAATAGGGCCAGGGCTGGCACAGAGAGCCGGGAACTGGGAAATGCTTTTGAGCCCCATGGGTTGGGTGTTCCCTCGAGCGCTGGGCGCTGGCACTTTTAAGCTATGTCTACACTGGCAAGTAATGCAAACTAATGGGAGCGCGTCTGCTGACTGGAGCAGTTGACACCAAGTACCTGTCATACGTACAATAAGCATTTCAGAGGGGGTTACGCCAGGCTAGCTTTACCCTGGCTTTATGGATTAATTGGTCATTAGCAGCTGAAGTGCCTTGTGTACACACCAAGACAGTATCTGCCAGTTGATTTGCATTAAGGAATCTAGTTTGAGTCCTCCAAGAGAACTCTCTGGTGTGAGGCGCAGTAAGGGGAGACAAAAATGCAATCCTGGTTCAAGCTAAAATACTGAAGCAGACACACGGACATTTCACGAGTGTGGCATATCGATATACTGGATCTGTATGGCTTTCTGCATTTTCTGTAGTTGAACTATGGAAAAATACTCAGACTTCACAGATATAGATACTTTTCATAGGAAAAGCACTTGGTGTTTGAAAGAGGAAATGAGTTTGATTTATACAGTATATGGATTTTTTATTCAAACCGCCACAAAACACTGAATTTATATTGACTACGTAAAAAGTTGGAAGAAAAATTCCTTCAATAAACTTCCTTCCTTTCTTTAACATATGACTGAAAAGCTTTCAGTCCATCTATCAAAATCATCACTGATGGCGGCAAAATCTTATTTCATGGATTTGCCAGGGAACCATGACATTCCATGATTGGGAAATAAAAATTAAGAAATTCCTTTAAAAAAAAAAAGGGGGTACCAAATTTGGGCCGCATTACAGTATGCTGCTTTTTGTTCCTTTATTGTCTTGTCCCCTCTAAACAACTTTGTGAGATAAAGATCATCTCCCAAAGTTTCTCCTTGTACAAGAGAAACACATCTACATTTGGCCACCATTCAGCACTGTGTCATGCTTTAGTATCCTTCTCAGTATCTCCAAGTTCTTCCTCTCAGATGAAGATGACATCTCGTTGTTTTTATGATTGTTTCCCAGTTTTTTCTGCTTTACCTGTTTGCTGCTTGCTTTCCTCCCGCTTTTCCAGAACGGTGAGACCCTGGCATAACAGTCCCATCATTGATATGGACAAAACCACTCATTATTTTTAAGACTGATATATGATGCCTGCATGAAGGTGGCAAAGGACACAGTTTTTGCAGACAGGCATGATGTAACCTTGACCATTTTTTGCCATAAGCCAAAAGCTGTATCATCTGTCACCTTCATGGAGCAATCAGTGTGGCAGTGATGCTTCCAGCGAGCTGGCTTGTTAGTTTAAGGACACTGGTGGACCTACTGTAGCCACACAATTCCCAAACCAAAGAAAGCATTTTCAGACCACCCTTACGTCTACCCATAGAAGGCCAGGACATGTTACCTGCAAAAAATACAGGAATCCAAAGGTCCAATATGTTCTCTGTTCCCAGCCTTTGAAGGGGTTTAAAACAGCCCATCACCAATACTATTAGTTCTTTCCTTTCTCTTTTTCATATAAGATTTGAAGTCAGAGGGTTTAGTCTTCCTTCAGCCCCTTTCTGTTTGTCTCATCACACAGCACAATTTTGAAGTGTATCACCTTCTCTGCCAGGCAACAGGAGGTGGATCTGGCAGAACAGCTATAAATCAGTCCCAACCCTGTCCAAGTTTGAAGACTGCATGTGAAGTAATGCTGTGCTCTCCACATCTTGTGGATCATGGGATTTGGAAAGAAGGAGCAGTTCTAGTGTGATGTCATGGGAGGAAATGGGTATTTCTTTACAGATGCTGCACAAAATAAAAAACAAGTTTTACCACTCGTGCTGTTCTTCACTAACCACAGCTAAGTAGATGGGACTCCAGTTTCTGGTTGAAACTCTGAAAATAAAATACTTTAAATCATGGTAAAGAAATAAAGAATGGGGAAAAAAAAGATTTGGGTAACCCTAAAGAAATACTTTTCAGTGTTCTTCCTAAATGAAGGAAGATTGCATTTAGGATTAAACTTTTTCTTAAATTTTGGGGGATTTACTTATGGTGTGTATTGGGGGGGCAGGGAGGCGTAGTGAGAGAGAAGGAGGGGCCCATTTAATCTCAAAATGTTGTTTGACACACAAAAGTCGGGAAGTTTTATTTAGATTCTAGTTCCATGAAGACCGAAACTAATGAAATTTGGTTTCCAAAGGATTGATTTCTTATAGTTGAAAGTCTGTGACGACTAAGGTGATGAGACATTAACTCCCTCTGAAATGTTTCCGTGCTTTGGGACATGCATCCTGTTTTCCCTCTGTATGAAGCCTCAGGTAGAATCATAGAATCATGACTCTATCATACAGCCTTCTCTTCTCCAGGCTGAACAGCCCCAACTCTCTCAGCCTGTCCTCACAGCAGAGGTACTCCAACCTTCTGATTGTCTTCGTGGCCCTTCGCTGGACCCTCTCCAACAGGTCCACATCCTTCTTATGTTGGGGGCTCCAGAGCTGGGTGCAGTACTCCAGGTGGGATGTAGCAGAGTAGAGTAGAGGGGCACCAGAGCAGAGTAGAGGGGCAGAATCAGCTCCCTTGACCCACTGGCCACACTTCTTTAGACAAAAGATACTTTACACAAACTGAGTATTTACTTTAGCCTTATTTCAAAGTGGGCCTGTACAGGATTTTCCTTATCTACCCAGACCCCTAATATGTTCAAATGTAACAACTGAGATTTGTATAGCACAGTCAATCTGAAATATGCAAACATATCCAGGTTTGTAGTGGGAGAAGAACCATGTGAAAATAGACTTTAAAAAATTGCAATTTGACGTACTGGTTGGGGAGGAGTGGAAGCGTGGAAGGCTAAATCACCTATGAAATTCAACACCCATTGACAAACTATTTCAATTTAGCTATAGATACATTTCAGGAGAGTAATTTATTAGTTTGAAAAATTCCACATAGCTCTATTTAGGACTGTGCAGTTTCCTGAGTGGACCCTGTACTTGGGCCTTTACCCAGCACTGCTGGAGCTTCTCTTAGTACGCCAAGTGTTGGGCACCGCAGACTTCGTGTACTGTGACCAAAGCGCGGCATGGTTTTGCATAAGATTCTTTACAAAGGAAAAATAACTCAAACGGCACGTTTTATCAGAAATGGTTTTTGAGCACTCCGCAGGGAGCACGTCTAATTCGGAGCTTTCTCCACAGGCACTCTCCTTTTATGCACCAACAGCATCTGTAATGGAAATGAGACTCCTAAACTGCTACTTCTAGGTGGAGAAAATGGGAGGGGAAGATGAACCCACAAGGCAGTTTCATTAGTCAAAAGGCAAATGGATGTATATAGGCTTTATAAAACTTTTTTTAAACTGATCATTGAGCTTGTTAATGTCTTGTACTGCTAACTGGGAGCAGACAAATGACATCTGTGTTGCTTTAAATGTTTTGGGAGTTTCTGAGTATCGGTTCTGCCATTGTTAACACTGCCAGCAAATTGTCACTGATGTGAAGTCATCATAATCCTGGATATAGATGTCAATACTTCAGACTAATTGCATTTGCTGGGAACAGCACCGCCTGGACAACTCCTAAGGTGGGCTTGTCTCCTGACATGCTTTAGTTCATAAAAATTTCCTTCCTTCTCCTTTGTTAATTATTTTCCCCTGATAATTAGAGTGAATGCATTCCTTTCTTTTATTGTCATTTGTATCATCCCACAGACTAGCAGCATGTCAAGGTTGCTGCATCCTGCAAAGAGAGTGAGAAGTTAATCTATTTCTTGTCAGGAGAAGTGTGGTAGCTGTGAGGGATCCCAGCTTTTATTCCCTTGGCGGGCATCGGCACTGGTATGCTCTTCCATATGGAGTTCCATCCTTCCTCTTCCCTCCTGCAGACCCCTCTCTTCCCAGGGTCGTTTCCTCCCCCTGCAGCAAGTGCCTTCTCATCTGCTCTGTTTCTCTACTGTAAATTAAATTATGCTCGCTGATTAAGTGTAAAATTAAATACGATCTGTAGTAAATAATTCCTCTGTCATTAGCCCATTTGTGTGGGTTTTTTTCCCCCTAGTCATACAGAAATAAATAGCAGTCTGGCTACTGCAATCAGTGAGGTCCCCTTACATCTAGCTTTGTGTTATTATTTCTATTGTGGGAACTGTAACTTCTGTAGAATTTCACTCTCTAAAAGAGATTGCTGGATTTTTCCAGTACAGGGGAAAAATGAAGGACTGACTATGAACCACAGACCCAGCTAGGCTGGTATCTAACTGCTGCAGATCTGTACTGGAAAATTATTGCAGCTGAGTTAAGCCAGGCAAAGATTCATATATTTTAATCCATGCTGATTAAATAAATATTTTTCCAGTGACATTTTACATTGCACAGGCAATCTGGTCTCTTCGAAGGTCCAAGAAACACTAGTCATAAAGGGGCTTTAAGAGTCTTTATTAACAATTTAATTTCTCGAGGGTATTTAATTCAGAGCCTTTTAATACTGTGCTTGACCTTTCCTTTCCTGGAAAATTATTTAATACTGCTCCTAAAACTGATCTTCGGGACACTACACTTCTAACCACTTTTTTTCTGACTGTGAAAGGCACCTTATTCTCATTCTTTGTTTCCAGAAGCCATCATGGAATTCACAGAAAAGAGCCTCAAACCTTCAGGAGTAATTCTCTCCAGTTTACTAATGTACCTACTTAAGCCCCAGTCTGCCTAGAGAAGTATAGTTTGAGTGAACTAAAACACACAAACGAAATCACCTACCATTTGATACTCCCTATGCCTTGTGTTTAAATAGAGTCATGTGAAATTTAAGCTGTAGTAAAATGTCTATTTATATATCAAATAGCCAAAAAATTACATTTCCTCCAGATTCGTTTCTAATGAACTTCATGTTTTTACAACATGTTGCAAAAATTGTAATCAAGTAACAAAAACATATGCATTTTCTACCACCCTGCACTGGTCTGAGTCCCAAGAATTTTGCTTAGCAAATGAGCCTGTTTTCTCTCATAATATACTGGTGGGGAGGAGGGGAGAGGGGGGAGGGGAGGGAACCAACCAAACGAAAAAGAAAATGTTAATATTGAAATAGACAATGAAATATTAAAAAAGTCTTTGTGTTTCAGTACATTAAGTCGTGCTCGGACTACTTTGCCCCGCCTATATTTTAACATGAGTTCTGCCCCATGGTTCCCGCTCCAGGCAAGTAAGAAGCTGGACACCCCCGAATCCAGGACCAGGTCCCAAGCCAGGAGCCAGGTCAGGAACTAAATCCATCAGCATGTCAGATCATGGAGGCATCCCCTCCCACCTACTGCTTCTCCCTGTCCTTCCCTGCCGCCCAGGTAAAATGTGATCCCCTGGTGTTCTTTTGAAGAGAGGTTCCCCAGGGAGCCCCGGCCCGTTCCCTGGGGCAATCCCCAGCTTCCAGTTATATTTGCTTTCTGCTGCACTGCTGTAACCACGCTTTGCAGAGCCTGGGTCCTTGAGGTCCAATTATTATTTCTTAACCCTTCAAGCAGCAAATCTCTGGAATCATCATTGTTTCCAAATGCAGGCAAGCATCTCTCTACTTACCTCCTTCCTTTCACACAGTGAAATGTATCCCTTTTATTACAAATAAATGCAAATATTTATTAGCAATGTGTGCAGACATTATTATTGTTCTCCTGATTAATGCTGTCTCTGAGGCAATGGCATGTGAAATATTGCTTATAGCATCCCCAAGTAGAAGCAAAACTGCTCTTAAAATGTTCTTTGCCGAGTTTAATACAAAGAACGAAAATAAATAATGTCAGGCCCTTGCCAGAATCTGCCCATTTTAAACTTTTCAATGGCACAAATCATCATTAATGAAGCACTTAACATTACACTCCCGACAGCACAGTATAAAAATTACTGCAGTCATCCAAAGGATAAGAAGAAACATGGCAGATAACTTCTGGAGGGGAAAGATTTACACTCTTTTAACGAAACTTTATGCGTTCAAGTTTACATTAGAATAAAGAAGTGGGGAAATGTTTATCTCTTAAAAGCTTTTGGGGGAGACATTTGGAAGGAAAATGCATTTTTTCCCCCAAATGAATGGAAGAAAGATCAGAGAGCAAGGTCTCAGCAGTAGTGAAATCTGGTTTGCATCATCAGCTATTTTGATGTAAAATACTGTGGCTGGAGTCACAGGACATAGAAATTTACATTATAATGCAAAATAAAGTACATTTTATTATGCAAGTCCCCTTGTTACATTGTTTTGATCACAATTTTTTCCAAAAATAGCTGTCAGTAAGCTCAACAGCTGGTACCTAATGCTTAATTTCTTTCCTGTTTATTTGTAAAAGCAGAATACCATGCACTTTGTATTAAATTGTGCATAGAAAATAACCTCAAGTTCATATGCCTGTAAGACATGGATCAGAATGAAGATCCCTGTTTGTGATAAAGGATATAAGAGTCTGTGTGAGAATTTGTGAGAAGCAAGAATTTTCACTCACCCCCATCCAGACCTATGAGAGCATTTTTATGGAGTTGGGATGGTGGCTGAGCAGCTCCTGGTGATGGAAGGGGACGTGCCTTCTGGCACCAGTTACCTAGTGCCATTAGAGAGGACTGCCCAGTCCAGACTGCTCTCTGGTGGGAAATAGGTTTTAAGCCAGGACTCAGCCAAAGGAGAAGAGGAAGAACTTACAGACAGTAAGTAGTGTTTGTCATCAGCAGACAGAGAAGCGTAGAAAGGACAGAGGAAGCATTTAGCAAAACTAAAATAAACAAATTTCTCCTGCCATGATTTTGAACAGAACCAGAACAAGAAAGAGGTCATCTCTGGCTTTGTTTCATAATGCATGTAACTGGAAATAAAAGACTTGGATATGATGATGCCTTCCAGCCAAAAAAGAAACCCAAACAACCCAACCAAAAAAAAACCCAACCAAAAAAAATCCCAACCACTCCCGCCCCCAAAAAACAAACCAAAACCAAACCATTCTTTGACAATGCTTCACACTATTCAGCCCAGTGAATGCAGAAGCATCTAGCATTTCAAAAATGCGAAACTGCAGAGGGCATTTGGTTGCATTCTCCCATGGGAAGTGTTTTGAAGAAAACCAAAGCTGTATACTATATGGAGACAAGACTTTTGCTCTCCTGAGCTTATAAAGATAGCTCCTATGTTCTGAAATTCAATCTGGCAGCTTATGAAGAGGAACTTTTACTCTCCTCGTTGAACTCAATAGCTTGTGATCAATTCCTACTCAAAATGAGGTGGCAATGTTAAACTTGTATATTTTCTGAAGCTTGATCTACTTAATTGAAAATTTGGGATTTTTCCCTTGATTTATTAACCAAAGTTCAAACCAAACTGCATTTAAACCTGCTTCATTTTCTGTCTGAGTACTTGATCTATTTAACCTGTTTGTTTGGTTTCACACTTTGTCAAAAGTTAGCATAATTCACTAACATTTTTAGCTTACCCTTTGCAAAGAACAGATTGTCTTTGGGTAAGGACCATAAGGATCTTAAAAAATCTTCTCTGCTCTCTGTATTCTATACAGTAGTTCTCTAGAGCATTACAGATTCCCCCAAATGCTTCTGTGATGCGATATCAAACAACAGCAAGAAAAGCAATAGAAAGCAGTAAGATACTCACGTGTTACTAACCAAGGATACTGTTAAAGAAGGCTGCCTTAAAATTAAATTCCTATTGTTCCTAGATCAATATTTTGCTGTTATCTGCACTGTAGGTTGTTTGTAACTGTCAGATTTATAATCTTTATGAAAATGCCCCAACCAGGAAAATCAGAATTAGTTTTGTGCATAAGTTTCTAGAAAATGTGTCACTAAAATGCCATGCAGAAGTAAAAGTACGTGCCACCATTAATTTTGCTCTCTATCCAATATGATTCAAGTATTCCTCCAATATGATTGGTTTTTTAAATTAGAATAATTTAGAGGAATTGGTGTGTAAAACACATCCCACCTTAAAACCCATGCAGCCATCTTCCAGAAATAAGACTATCATACTTCTGCCTACTATTTTGCCATACAATCTTTTCATTTGACCCATTTTCTTCCAGGACTCCTGATGGTTTCTGTGGGAAACCAAGACAATTCTGAGCTTCTGCTAAGTTGAAATGTGTCCCTGTAGTTATTAATTTTTTGAAATACATGGCTCACACTTGTCAGCACAGAAGCTGGAGAAGATAGGGATTTCCGGGTATGTGATAAATGCCGAGCATGAAGGACTGCTGGAAATGTAGTAGCTATCATGGCGGGGGAGATTTTCAAAGACAAAAATAGGAGTTAAGTTCTTTGAAATTAGTGAGAAGTTGGTAGATGAGCATCTGTATGTCTTTTCACAAACATAATGACAGTGAGAAAGAATGAAAAATAACTTGGTCACTAGATACCTGCCTTTAAGTGGTCTTCAGAAACAGGTTCTTTATACTGAGATGAAGTATTCTAAGGACTCCACTCATTTTCTGTATCTTTTACACAGATTAAAATCATCCACTTGACTCATCTGTCCAGGTAAGCAATACAGTCTTGTTGAAGCCGAAAAAGCAGGTTAAACCCAGTGAATGCAAACTTTGACTGTTAGGGCAGTCCCCTCTAATCTTACTGACTTTCTCTTCCCCATGTTGAAGTCAATTTGTGTCCCACCTGTTTCTGCACTCAGTGTCCACAGAGATCTTTTCTAATATTTTACATGACGTGATGAAGGGAGTACCAAAATTGGGCAGACTTACTGCCCTGATATCTTTGTCGTCACAGAATCATAGAATCGTCTAGGTTGGAAGAGACCTTTAAGATCATTGAGTCCAACCATCAGCCTAACACTGCCAAAACCAACACTAAACCATGTCCCTCAGCGCCACGTCTACCCGCCTTTTAAATATCTCCAGGGCTGTCGTGTCACTGAGAGTCGTGCCAGCCTTTGCCATGGTCAGTGGTAATTGTACATGGAGACGTATTTCCAGAGCACGATCTGACTGAGCATCCAGTGTTGGCATTTTGTGCTACTGAGGGCAGCCTGTTTAGCCTGGAAGGAGTCTGAAAAGACAAATAATACTTTGATTTTTTTGTCCCTTCCTTTGATGCGTGACAGCTTGACAGTGAATCTACTGAATACCCACTGTGTAAAAAGCAGGCTATACAAACTGAGGACACGATAACACACTGCCTGGAAGGTATTCAGGGACCAAGCTGCGCCTGCATAAACAGCTCCTGATCAGCTACTGTAAATCTGGCAAGTGCAAAAAGCCTTTACGAAATGAGGCTTGTCAAGCCCCGAAAGGAGTGTAAGCATTTCTTTGCCTTGCTGCTCTGAACACCAGAGAAATATTTCCAGCGAGGCTGAAGCAGCACTCGGGCACTTGGGCTGTTCTCCCCAGGACTGCAGATGAAGAAGGGCCGTGTTGCCACCTTTGTCCAGCAGCAGACGGTGTCACCAGGAGGGGTGCAGCTCTGAGGTCCCGCTCCACAAATCCCCACCACACCATCACAGCCATGGCTGCAAATGGTGGCCAGAGCCACACGAGGCACAGGAGGAGGCAAAAGAGAAAGCTGGAGTTTCACCTCTTCCTAGGTTAAACAAATAAAGCATGCAGTAAAAGCACCTGGTTTGGTGGTGTTTTTTTTTTTTTATAATGGATGAGACACTATGTTTGTAATTATTACGAGACATTTCAAGCCTTTTTTGTGGAAGGCAGTTTCCATCAGAATTGTTATTACTATTTATGATTTTCCACTTGGTTTGAGATGCAGTCTATACTCAAAGAAAGGTAGCTGTCTCATGGGAAATAGATGGCCAAGGCTTACGGTTTGAGCTGAAAAGAGATCATTAGCACAGTGACATTTGGGGAATCATTAGCAAAGGTGATAGGCACACATGACAGCCTGGGGAAAAGATTTACACAGCTCAGATTGATCCTACCTTACCTTCCATCCCAGAGACATGAGTCATGCTCTGCCTGCCAGTAGGAGATTTAACTATTGCTACTGTAAACACTGATTTTGTGAAGACTGATTTTCAGTTAAATACTTAAAAGTATAAGTATGTTGGCTACTGAAACCTAATGAAAGCAGAAACAAAAGCATGGTGAAATAGCTAAAGACACGGAAACCTGCCTGAGAAGATGTGCACCCCTGTGAGCTGAGAGCCGGACCGGGTGAGATGGACGCCCAACTGCTGACCACTGCTGCCAGCAAACGCTGCATGATGACACCCACAGAAGGTCCTGACAAGGGACATTGCATAAAGAAGTGTGGTTTTTTGTGTGTGTGAAATCAAAGACAAAAAAAAAAAAAGTTTGGTACATTGACTGGTAAGAAAAGCAAAGCAGGAGTCCCAGAGAGAAGAATCTGTGTGTTTTTTTTACTACAGAGTTTTTTACAATCAATATTGAATTACAGAAAGGATCCTCAGTAAGAGCTTAGCTCTCTGGCTGCTCAATAAAATGTATCTCTAGCTAACCAGGGCTAAAATTCACAAGAAAAGTTGAGGCAACAGAGCCATATTTTCCTCTCCCTACGGCAATCTGACTGATATTGAGAACATAGCCTAATGTCTTTCTGTAATCCAGCAAACTCTTGCAGATAAATTCCTTCTTTTTCTGTACTTGAACACTCTTCGGAAAGCGTCAACTTTTATGCACAGAAAAGGTAATAATTTAGACAGTAAATTCCAGCAAGGTTTTCATGTGCCATTTTGCCAGTAGTCTTCATCCCAGGATGAAAAAACATTCCAACGGTTTTGAAGTTTTGGAAGGTCCACTGAGATTTCCAAGACAGATTAAAAAATGAAGGATCTGTTCACCATCTTTAACATCCATTTTCAGCTGACAGTGATATGATTTAATGTTTCGGATATCTGATTTTATGTTTTATTTTGGTTTGGTTTATTTTATTTTATTTTATTTTATTTTATTTCATTTCATTTCATTTCATTTCATTTCACTTCAGCAATAAGTTGCTGGCTTTATATGGACACACACAGGATGGCTGTATCTGGCCTTCTTAATTCACAGCTCATTATCTTTGGTCTCAACAGCAAATGCCCATGTAATATACCAACAGGTTCCTATTAACACAACAAAGTTTCCTGTTCAACCATCTTGCGTCAGGAAACTCAGATGTCCTCTCCAAGGCCACAAGTGCCTGGGCAGAAAATTCCAAGCAATAACTCCTCATCCGCTGCACAACGTTCCCTTACAACTCCCTTGCTTTTCCCAGCCTTTCCCAGCACTTCTTCCAGCCTCGCACGTAAGTGCCAGGTCTCTCCCGCTGCATCTGTGAGCCAACGCATCTTGCTCCCTCCTTTCCTCTCTCTCTTTCATCCCCTGGCTCTCCGAAGGTTTCCACATAATGAACTCATTTTGAAATTGTGTTTCTGGCCGCCCCGAGCGCAGGGCGAACAGCGCAATGGCTGAGCAGCTCCCTTTGTGGTGCCCTTTCAGGAGAGAGGGGAAATCCCAGACAAGCCCTGTGGAAGCAATGGATACCTCCCGCAGGCTTTCTCCGAGAAGTGTTTTACCAACTAGGTATCTAACTGGAAAACTTCCCAAATGGATAAGTGTCCGTGGGGTTTTATCTGGCAGATGCACTTGCAGAAAATGTTGTTGTATTGGTACTAACGCCACTTGTTTCCTATAGATGCTTACGAGTATAATTTCTTCTTCACAGTACCTGTCCTACCTGATGTCTGCGTGACAGGCTCAGTGTCATATGAAGTGCGGCGCTAATTACGCCAGTACAACTTCACGGGTCGTGGCATCGATCAGGCGGCAGCGCAGCCCTCCCAGGGCAAGCAGCCAGGCAGGGGCTGAAGCCAGCGGCTGTGAACCTGACCTTGGCCCGAGGGGGACAGGAACCGGGCTTTGTCAAAAGGCCATGTGTCATCCTCCAAGCCATCGAAAGAGAATTAAAATAAAACTCCTTGCCACATGGCGAGGTAAGGGACTCGGGTGGCCGCTCAGCATGCCTTTACTCAAGGAAGGAAAAACAAACCAGCCCGAAGACCTTGAAAGCTGGCTGGTACATTAATAGATGTCAAGGAGATCTTTCTGATTTAGTCTTTGACAAGCTGCCATTTTCTACATTCCTCATTCAGCTAAAAACTAGATAATTATCTGTGTAATGTTTCCAAGTTCTGAAAACGTCAGGGGAAGGAATTTTTGCACATTTTCCTATAGTGTGGATTTTAAAAGCTGATATTGGTAAAACAATGACACCTTGTGGCACAGAAGAGGAATCAAACCCATCCAGCAACACAGTTGTAGGCAAAGCATCGCCAATCAATAGATTACATTCCCCAGAACTATTTTGAATTATTGATGATCTAAGTTTTCAGCTACCAGTTTTTTCTTAGAGCTTTAACCTAAATTTGTTCTTGATGTTTCTAAAGTTTGTAAGCATCTTTCCAATGATGGGAATAATTTAGACAATTGTTATTCAAGATTATAGCAAATCTCCAAGTTAGTTCTCTAATTATTCTTGCAATGAAGAAATTAACATTTTCACTTATTTAATACATTCCTATTATTGAAAGAGCACACAGCATATTTGTTCATCTTTTCAATCTTCCTGACCTTACTTCAGGCAACCAGGTGCTTTAAATTGTGTCGGCAGGACAAATATTATGCAGAACTGCTAACAAGAAAGATGTGATGCCTGTTAGTTTTATGCAGGTTAAAGGGAAGGCTCCAGATGTCCAGAGTTTTCTCAGCAAGGAGGAATTTCTACTATAATTATTTTAAATGGGCATAACTGAATGGAACAGATGTGGTGCAATGTCATTTTAGAGCTCTGATCAGATTTGGGAAGGTTTGAAAACAGTGACTTTATATTAACTGTATTAACTCAAAAAGACCAGAGAGCTAATGATTTGAAGACAGCTTTTCCTTTAATTTGTGGATCTGTTCAAATCAGAAAGTATTAATGACTGTAAGTGGATGAGAATTCATAGGAACCAAAAAAGACACCAAGACTGTAGCAGCCTCTCATGTAAAATATTTTGAGTTTTATACAGTTTGTAACTACTGTCCCCTCTACAGAGTGCCAGCTTTCAGTATCAGCATAGTTGTTGACCTTAACAGTGTCTTCTCTGACCTCCATTTAGACAAGGTGTACTGCAAATTATTGGGATTTTGACTGAATTATGATCTGATTAACATGACTGGTGAGCTATTCCTGGTATTACATTATGCAACTAAAACATTATGCCTGCATTCATATATTTTAAAACTGTCTAAAAATTAAAATCTTTTTGTCAGCGTAATAACATTACTGGGACAGCACTCCTTAGTTCCAAGGGTATTCTGGGGACAAGAATGAAACCCACAATGTGATATAAAAAGCACATCATAGTCAAAGAAGTGATATACAGGAACAAGGTATATTTGGTGCCTCTGTCATTTATCACTGGGGAGTTTTAAATCTTGACACCCTTTTTGCATCAAGAGGCAATTTTTTTCCAATCTGACAGCCACAAACTATATGTTTTGCATTGGCATAGTGAAAATTTCAGAATAAATCTTAAACAGCATTCACCGCAAACATTATACAACAAACAAGTCAAATATACCAGCAATGGCACACGACTAATAGCATGCTTCTATAAAACGTGATGCCAGGAAAATCACTTCTCCCCCTGTAAAGGAGCCTGTACTAGCAAATTATTGCAAAATCTAATGATGCATTAAGTGATGGCTGCTGTGAGCAATGCACATCCAAAAAATCACAGATCTTGTCTAACACACATTAAACCAAAAATACCACCCTTGTGCAGCGCTCAGGACCACAGTACAGGCCTTGGCATGTGCTCAGGTGCCACATCTCACACCTTTCAAACTTCATAGCCTGCCATGGGGCATTCTATACCTCATCTTCACAGAATCACAGAATCACAGAATGTGAAGGGTTGGAAGGGACCTCTGGAGATCATCTAGTCCAACCCCTCTGCCAGAGCAGGTTCGCCTACAGCAGGTTGCACAGGATGGCGTCCAGGTGGGTTTGAAATGTCTCCAGAGTTGGAGACTCCAGCACCTCTCTGGGCAGCTTGTTCCAGTGCTCTGCCACCCTCAAAGTAAAGAAGTTCCTCCTCATGTTTAGATGGACCTTCCTATATTCAAGTTTGTTCCCGTTACCTCTTCTCCTGTCACTGGGCATCACTGAAAAAAGACTGGTCTCATCCTCCTGGCACCCTTCCTTTAAATATTTATGAGCATTGATGAGATCCCCCCTCAGTCTTCTCTTCTCCAGACTGAAGAGATTCAAGTCCCTCAGCCTTTCCTCATAAGAAAAGTGTTCCAGCCCCCTAATCATCTTTGTAGCCCTTTGCTGTAGCCTCTCCAGCAGTTCCCTGTCCTTCCTGAACCAGGTCCTGCAGGTAAATTATTGCTGGGAGATTTCTTGTCAGATGGGAGCAGTACTGTTGGTCAGTGAGGCAAAGATGTGACAATTTACACCTCCCATTTTCAGTCCTCGTAAACTTGCTCCCCAAAGAGAGACTAAACCAGCTCTCTGTTACATTCCTACTTTGCTAGCTCCTGTGTTGGTGCAGAAGAGCCAAGGGCAAGTTCACCACAGCCAAGCATCTTCTCACCTCCCTCTGATTTATGTCCACTCCCACCCCACCCGCATCCCAGCTCTCCCAGGCGCTGGAATATTTCTTGCATGTAGCAGTGTTATGAGGCTGACAGGCAGGAGATATTTTTCGCACAATCATCATACACGCGCTTTGTGTGCATTTTGTAGCACCTTGTATCTTGGGTCTTTAAGCTGTTTACTCTCTGTATTCACCGTGGTTTACACCAGGTCACTGACTTCAGTGGAGATTTCTGGGTTTGCACTCACAGCAGAAACAACGGCGCTCAACTGCCTGCATGTCTGTGTTTAAGAGAACACTGGAAAATGACAGAAAATAACAGTTATTATGCTTATGCACTGTAAAACAGCCAGGCAATTCCAAAAAAGAGACGTGCAATGCCTCTTTCTTACAGTGGCATGGAGATAGATTATTTATGTCCTGATTTGCGTAGCAAATGAGGTGCTTTTACTCTCTTGCTGTCTCAATGAGTCATTGGAGAAAATGAGTTGATGAACATTAATTTCTACATCAGAAAAAAATCACCAAACAAGTCTTCCATTCTTCCTTTGTTCTCCCCTTCTGTTTGTAAAGTCCTAGGAATGAATAAAACTTGGCACTTTCACAGCTCAAAAATGAGAATTAACCATCCCCATTGTGAGTTTGGAGATGAACTTAACCTCCCTTTAGCCCTGCTGTGAACTACATCTGTGGCATTTTTAGTATTTTACCACCTTAAAAACAAGAGTAGTTAAAGAAATATGGAATCTGCTAAAATCCCTTAGGTTTTTTTTTCCCCATCTCTGAGAAGTACCCAAATACCTGTTTCTTCTGACCTTTTACCTCCTTGGGTCCCTGCATTTTAATTTGCAGATACTTCATTCCTAAGGGTAGTGCTCCACCACATAAACCAGGGGCTCAGGGAGGTTTGGTTTTGGAAATATCAAGAAGCTGCAAGCTTCAGGCATTAGTGAGACTATGTGTCATCCACTCAGAAAGCCTCCAAAATCTGTCTGCCTAGTAAAACCCCTTTGAGAAGTAATAGCATTTTAACATAAGCAACATGGGAACTGCATGTCAGAATGACGATGTGCCCTTTTACCAGCCTTTTACAATTCATTTGCTACAGCTTCTGCCAAATGTAGTATCCTAAGGAAAAATAATGAGGTTTTCCCTCTCCATGGGCTGCCTGACCCTAATATTTGAACTAGAATTAAAAACTGCTAGGGCTCGGAAATCCTCACATCAAAATACAGCCACAGGAAAAGCTCCAGAAAATTTTCCTGGGTGAAATTAGCATCTGGCAGGTAACCAGATGGCACGGGCTCAGATTTCCCATCTTCAAGTGGGACAGAGTGTTGTGGTTTGGGCCAGACTGGCCAATGAAAATGAATGACAGAGGCTCTCCCCCACCTCTTTGTCCAAGGAGAGGAGGGAGAAAGAGACTTATGAGTTTAGAAAGAACTAAAATACTTTATAGAAAATATTAATAAAATAATAAAATATATCTTATATGTCTCTTCCAACCTAGGTGATTCTCTGATTCTATATACAATGTATACAAAACCAGTATCAAGCTCCCAGGATGATGATCACATCACTGACAGGCACAGTGAAAGTCCCAGGCTGAACTCAGGGACAGATGGGATCCAGATTCTGGATCTGGATTCAGGAATGCACGGATTGGGATCAAAAGCAGACAGACAGAGTGTCCTCTGATGCTGGCTACTGAAGAAAGAGGGTTGAGGCTTTGATCCCTCAGCTTTTGTACTGAGCATGAGGCAGATGGGATGGAATACACTGTTTGGTCAGTTTTGGGTCACCTGTCCTGTCCCCTCCTCCCCACAGGTGGGACCCCTCTGTGCTTTTCCATTCCTGACCCTCCAACGGGGCAAATAACAAAATTGGCTGCCCTTGGGTGTTACAGCAATAAGTGTAAGCAAGACCCTCTCTACATACCATGCCTTGGCACCAACTACAACTACAACTCTTTTTACTCTGAGAGCGAACAATTTCTGCACAATATGCTGTTAATTTCAGAAAGTTCAGATGGTCAGAAGAGGCTTAGCTGCAAAGTAAAATTACAAAACAGAAAATGGGTCCCGTTTTACTGCAAACCATTTTTGTTCAAAATGTAATGAGCACTTCCCCCCCCCCGCCTCCATCTCCACACCCTTACATTCAACCTGTCATCCCTGTTTACACACTCGCCCTGCCTGTCACACCCGAAGATGACCAAAGAGCATGTGCAACCAGTGGAAGGGTGAACACCCTTTGGCTGGTGGTGCAATAAGCAATCTTGTGAGTCCCCCGGCCTTTCTGGAGGTGAAATCAGTGAGAAACGAAGGCAGGTACGCCACTGACGTGATGGGAAACGTGGAGTAGGGCGGCTGGCAGACGTACTGCCTGAACCCCCACGTAGGGTCCACAGCATTGCAGCTGGGCTGACTTTCTGAAACAGCAACAGAGGACATTTTGTTTTGCTGGCCTCTTTCTTCCTCTCTCTTTTCTGTTCTACACACCAAAAACAAGTTTTGAAAATGGCTTACACTTGGCAAATGCAACGCTGGCTTCTTTGCTCAGAGCCGTTATTTCATACTCTACAAACTCAAATAAGAAAATACTGGTTATGATCACGTCAAGTTTCAAACTTTCCTTCACAGCCTTTTTGTACAAAAAACTACTTTTTCAATGAGCTACCTGTACTTCTTGCATGACCACATCAGAAGCTGAGACGTGTTCCTGTGTCTCTAGCCCTATGTTCACTTCAACCATTTGCTGCTCATTTTCAAATATTTATTTTAGCCTCAGTCAAACTTGCAAGTTAATCAATAAAAAAATCATAGCATCATGCCCATTTCTGTACTTTACAAACTTGTGTATAATGAAAAGACATGTCAAATTCACACAGCTCTTTAGGAGGACAAGAGGTTTATTTTAAAACTGTGATCCATCTGAGACTATAGCATTTGAAGAAAATAGCTTTGAATCAGATCTTACAATCAGGACACGTCTAAGCCAAGACATAGTCCATCTTTAAAACTGTGTTATGATGTGATGTGTTTCCATTACAGGATCTATGGAGTAACATTACCACTGCACAGGTCAATTTAGTTAACATGTTTCTAAATGCATTATAGCTTAAACCTTATAAAAAGAATTTAAAACCAAATTGGCTGAACCATGAAAACGAATACGTTTTTATCTTTGCATTTAGATATATTTTTACGGTCCTAAATATACCCGCAATATTAAGTCAGCCTGTTAATATGAGGAAGACTATTTACATATTTCTCAAAAATTAGTCATTTGGCTCTCAAATTCAATTGTGGCTGTTGCATATATTAATGCTAAAAGCCCTTAAATATATTTTTTCCATTTCTCAGAAGTACCCAGATACCTCTGCCTCTTGTTAATATTAATGCCCTTTGTTCAATGTGTTCACCAGGCACAAAAGTTAAAAGATCAAATAAAGAAATCCCCCAAAGCTGGATAAAACCAAAGTTTTAAATACTCTGATGAAAAGGTTTTTCATTTTGCTTTGCTCAACCTTCAGTCTTTCACAGATTAAATGCTCGCTAATTCTGCAGTCACTGGTGAGTCTTTCAAGAAGGGTAAGTCTCAAAAAATGGAGAAGATAACTTTTTTTGGCTGTTTTGCTTTTGTATTTCTTTTAATGATTTTTATCCATATTTTTACACAGAACTCAGTCACTTAATGTCTTGTGTGCAATGATATCTCTACGATTGCAACAATGTGTATACTGAATTAAAACTTGATACAAATTTTGATGCAAATTTGTGCTTTTTTTACTTGCAGGTGAAGCAGGTGTATAGCGGGTGAAGACTTGCTTTACAGCTTATAGACAACAGATGCAACAGAAAGGAAGCAGAAGAGGTTGTCCATTGGAAAAGCCAAAGTTCACTCATACTGTTTAATTTCTGCACCATGACTTCATTTTTAGCACTATATCTTCCATTCTTAGATTTATTAGCATATAGTTGCTCACTAGTGCTGAAAATCATCATGGTAATAAAGCTTTTATAGAGAATTTGTTAATTTCGGGGCAAATTTCTAGCTGCTACAAGAGGAAAAACTAACACCAAAAGCTCCTATTTGCTCAGCTTTAAAATTATCTTAAAAGGGCTGTGCTTGTCCCTTTTTATTTTAGTTTTCTGCAAACATCTGTGTTTTTTTCACACAAATATTTCTGGAAAAGCAAGTTGTCAGTTCCTATGTTCAACCATTCCCACAATAAAGAACACAATTGGCGTGATACAGGGCACTGCTTAGGACAGTTTTGAACCCCCCAAAACCGTGGATAGTTAAATCATGCTCCATTTAGCCCAGCCTCACATGCTTGTATCCCTGAAGAGTTTGGGCAGGTTCACTGAGCTTAAGGTGTTGTTAAAGCTGGAGGGCCCCAAGGGAATGCAGCTGCTCCCGGAGCAGCCCAGGCACCACTATGGGAATTACTTTCCTTTGGGTGGAAGGGGCATGGGAAAATTAAACCTAGACTCTGCAGCCAACCAATAAATTTTGATTCTAATTTGTTTCTGTCTAGCAAAGATGCTTCACACAAGGCTTATGCAGCCAGGAGACGTTTAAAATTTTGTAAACTTGCCTAATCCAATCCAGCTGCTACCTCTTTCTGAGTGATTTGATGTCCTGGTAGCTTATGCAACGCCTCCAATCAGGGCAAGAAATCAATACTCTCTGACTTCATTTATGTGGCCAATCAGCATGCACAGCTTGAATTTCAACTGAGTACCCACAGGAAGCTGTTCAGAGTCAATTCACAAAGGAATAAAAGGCCAACAGGTATTTATTAAGAGATATTTTCAAATTAAAAAATGCAAGAAAAAAACCCCACTATCCTCCCTGGGCTTTCTGCAAACATAAACAGAAACGGGAATTGTCAAGCTAATTATTTATGGTGACTATGCCATACATTTTTATTGGTTCATCTACTAAATGCTGCAGAAAAGAAGTGTCTGTATTTCTCTAAAAACTCTTTACTCATATAATCACAATTTAAAAGTCACAGACAGGTTATTTTACTCCTTCCTTGCACACTTGCAGTAGATACGCAAGTTAGTGGAAAAGCTGTGGATGTTGTCTACCTGGACTTTAGTAAAACCTTTGACAGTTTCCCACAGCATTCTCGTGGAGAAAGTGGCTGCTCATGGCTGACGGGTGTACTCTTTGCTGTGCAAAAAAAACTGGCTGGAAGGCCAAGCCCAAAGAGTGGTGGTGAATGGAGTTAACTGCAGGCAGTGGTCGGTCACAAGTTGTGTTTCCCAGGGGTTGGTGTCGGGGCTGGTTCTGCTTAATGTCTTTATCTATGACCTGTTCGAGGGGATCGAGTGCACCCTCAGTAAGTTTGCAGACCACACCAAGTTGGGCAGGAGTGTCAACCTGCTTGAGGGATCTGGACAGGCTGGATCAATGGGCTGAGGCCAGCTGTACGAGGTTCAACAAGGTTGAGTGCTGGATCCTGCACTTGGGTCACAACAACCCCAGGCAGCGCTACGGGCTTGGGGGAAGAGTGGCTGGGAAGCTGTGCGGTAGAAAAGGAGCTGGGGGTGTTGGTGGAGACCCAGCTGAATATGAGCCAGCAATGTGCCCAGGTGGCCAAGAAAGCCAACAGCATCCTGGCCTGTATCAGGAATTGTGTGGCCAGCAGGACTAGGGAAGTGATCGTCCCCCTGTACTCAGCCCTGCTGAGGCCCCACCTCAAATACTGTGTTGAGTTTTGGGCCCCTCACTACAAGAAAGACAAGATGAAACGGCCTCATGTTGTGCCAGGGGAGGTTTAGGATGGATATTAGGAAAACTTTCTTCACAGAAAAGGTTATCAAGCATTGTAACAGGCTGCCCAGGAAAGTGGTGGAATCACTATCCCTGGAGGTATTTAAGACGTGGTGCTGATGGACATGGTTTAGTGGTGGTTTCTGGCAGTGTTATGTTGATGATTGGACTCAATGGTCTTAAAGGTCCCTTCCAACCTAGACTATTCTACGATTCTATACAAAATTCAGTTTCTGTGTGTCTCATTTCATTGGCAATATTTGTTTCAAAATTCACCTGGATCTGGATCAAAATCTATGCAAGGTGGGAACGCAGTTTATTGTACAGACTCTTCTGTGAATAAATGCTCATCAGCAAATAAAATATTCATTAAGCTTTGAACTATCCTTTGCACATAAGCTTAACAACTAGTCCAGCTGTTTGCAAATAACTGTTAAATCCATATTTTCCCTATTAAGAATGGGAGATAAATTCAACATTTAAGACTAAATAGTTCAGGAAGAAAGAGAACTTTTTGCTTAATCTGGATGTGGAAGGGTTCTGATGGCAAGTTGGCAGGGGTTTTTTCTAACTTCATTTGCTTTACTTAACTATCACTTTTAGTTTGATTTGAGCATTTTGAGTCTGTTTTCATTTCTGTGACTAGGCACAAAAAAATGCTTACTGGTTATTGCCCACTCAAAATCTTGGCTTTATAATCACTTTTTCTAGATTGTTGTACCTCATTATTTCTTGTAAGGCAAAACTGCACTCATGATTGAATTAATGAAATGCAGAAAAAAATGTGGGTGTTGGTCAGTTTAAATGATCTGCTTTTCCATACTGCAATACACTTTTGAAGAACTGGTTAACAGAATGGAAGACTGTCAAAGTGATCTTCCATTCACATCCCATCTTGTATTTCACTTGTATGAAGAAATTAATTAATGCCTCTAAAAGAATTCATTTTTAATGAGCAGTTCTCAATTCTTTTTTTTCATAGGGAGATCAGGAACAGGAATATACAGTTAAGAGATGATAGTTCAGTGATCCAAAGTCTTTTTACTCCCCAGGGTGCTATAGATCAGTCCGAGTTCCTACTTGTTCCTACAGATACACTAATAGGTCTTCTATTTCTACAGTATTTTTGAACAGTTCACTCCACTTGAAGAAATGAGGTTTCCAGCTGACATTTTACATTCATCAAAATATGGCATGCTAGATGTAGTAGGCCTTTCTTCTGTTAATTTACAGACAAACTGAATGAGGAGATAAAAAGTAATTCAAATTAGTTCTAAGGATGTGCATTAGGAAGACTTCAAAATTAAGCCTTAGGTCAAGACATGGAGAAGGAATAGTACTAAATATGGCTTCAAAATATTTTTCATATTATACAGCTTCTCTGGGGCTTACATAAAAAAACCATCCAGCTGCAAATTCAGACCAGGGAGGAAAAAAAAAAAAGCAAGATTCAATGATTTCTATATGCTTTCTGCCTACAGTGCTGCATACCTATTCTCTTCCCTTAGAAGGCAACGAAGGCAATGAACTATCATGTTTTCTTTCCTCAGCATTTGTCAAGGTAGGGAGTTTTATTAAAATTCAGAAGTACTCAGCTGAAAACCTGTTCCCCTTAGAAGGTTTGCCATACAAAGAACACCAAAATTATGAGCTTTTTTTCTGTCAGAGATACTGATCTTTATCTATCAAGTGCTGTGAAATCTCAAAGTTAGGTTAACTCATCACTCAGTCTGAACAATCAAAGAATATAATGTCAAAGCATCTTCCGTCCTCTCTACAAGCAAATTCGATTCTTCCTTTTGCAAATGGATCTGGGCATAGCGCCTTACATTTTGTTGCCTCAAGACTTCATTGCTACAGCTGCCCATAATGTGGAAATGAAGACAAATACGAAATATACGCTTGAGATAAATCAGTTCCATCAAAGGCTGCGAAACAGCATGCAGTCACAGCAGGCTGTTAAGGACCACGTTTGTGCTGGATTAGGTTCCAGGAAATTGGATACCACTGCCTCTGTGGTAGCGTGCCTTCAATCGGGGCAAGCTGCTCTGAAGCATGGTTGTTTGTTTGTTTGTTTGTTTCTCCGTGTCCCACTCCCACAGCCAGCTGAAATTTAGAGCCCTGATTTTCAAAAGCAGTCAAATTTCTGTCTCCTGTGACAGCAGATGCAAGCAACACTACATCTGTGTTCATGTGGGACAAGCCAGGTCACCCAGGCCAGGGTGAGATAATTGAGAAGCCGAGAAGTCAGACACAGTATGTAGTACACGTAAAAGAAATGTAACTAATTCCAAGTTGTTAAAAACAGTCTCCAGGGCATTCTGCCTAGGAAATGCTTTCACATCAGCATGACTGTTCTCTTTTAAGTGTGAGTAAGGAATGAGAAATGACTAGCTCTTTCTGTTCTCTTCTCCATCTTCATTTTTAACAGGAATGGGAGGAGGGACACGAGAAAAGGAGGCTGGCAGGAAAGTTGCCAGCTCTCCCTCTCCAGCCAGGAGCTGGGAGAGTCAGCTGTCGGGGCTAGGCACGCTTCCATTGTCAAACCATTGCTCAGATCCAACAATTAAAATTTGCAGAAAATCCCCATCACAGAATATCAAGCTTTTTCCACATAATATTAGTATACTCCCCAACTGCATTCCTTTCTCTTTATTATTGTCTCACTCTGTAAAACAAAACTGGAATACTAATATAAAATCAAAACTATAACTTCATGTCCTAGGTAGCTCAGGAGAAACTTGGCATGATATCATGACCTCTTTACTCTACTTGCTATAAGTCCCTCTGATATTTGGACTCAACAGTAGGAAAATCTCTAGAGGAAATACTGAAATGTGGTAATCTGCATTTTAGCCAAACAGTGGAAGCTGTATCTGAGGAATGACAAGTTATATCAGAACCATCAAATCTTTTAATTACTATTTCCTCCTGTTCTATTACCATATGTGGAATGACCACTCCATTTACTAAAGTTAGTACACATCTGGAGCCTCTAGACGTTTCCTTCAGCTCTAAGCAGTCTCAAGGAATTACGTTTTTTAGATTGGTACTACTCATGTAGCTGCCTTTCCTTGCAGGTTTACATTGCACATCCTGGATCAAAGCGCTTCTTGGGTTTCTCTCTTTTATTCAACACTTCCAGTCTCTCTCTTTGCACTGTCTCCTCATCTGAAAGCAACTTTTTAAGCACTTCTCTCCTCATACCTCCCAATTTCTGAGATCTGAACCCATCAGTCTTTTTCTCTAACTTCATTCTAGTTTCACTTTTTTCTCTCCACAGTCTCATCCCTGCCTACAGCTCCCATGGAAATTATTCACGCAAGCCCTTTGCTCTGTGTTTCACCACACCGTTTGGCAAACCTAGTCAGCTCTCCAGGACTATTTTCACCAGAAACTGGTCTTCCTCTGATCCCTCGCTGTTTATGTTTTTCCAATCTAGTCATTGCCTGGGTTTCTTTCCAGCTTGTCCCTCGCCAACAATACCACAGCCTTTTCTATGGCCACCCAGTTCTTCCAGTACAATGACATTTTTTTCATCTCAGGATATCTCCTTCCTACCCTCTTTGCTTTCTCCTATAATGGTTGATTTTCCCTGTGCTCAAGTTAGGACTCCTCAGTCTTCCTAGATTAATGACTCAACTTTTGCAACTCAGTTGACCACCACTCCAGACCCTCACATCTTTTACTTGCCATCACACTTTTTCCTACTTATTCCTTCATTTTTTTCTTCATAAAAGAACTGCTGAGCACCCCAAATTAAAATTACATTTCAACCTGTCAATTCTAGGACACTGTACCTTTTCTTGATCTCATTGTTCTCCTACAATTTTTCATCCTTTTTTAATTTGATGTCCGCTGTTTTTCTCTATGGCTTCATGTCCCCAGTATCATTCCTTTTGCACTTCTTAACTCCTCTGCTTCTTTACCTTCTGTCCTGGTTTGAGG
>VZSF01007192.1:9940-61323 GCA_013398295.1 Chionis minor
AATTTATTTTTTGTAGGGTTTTTTTTTCCCCCCCTCCCCTCTCTTTTAAGTGGATTTTTGCTCTCACTTCAATACCACGCCGGCTCTAATTAGCTGCAATATTAAGAAACGCTGGTAAATGACAGTTTTATCGGGTTTGTGCAGATAGGAGGAACGCGGGGACCCAGCGAAATACCCACCCAATGCGTTCGGCGCTGGATCCCCGCCAGCGACCGCCGCTCGCTCTTTTTATATGGAAAAAACGGCAACATTTTGGAAAGCAGCTTTAAAACTTTGACTTATATTTTACATGCTAAATAACGGGGAGAATGGCGACAGCGTTACAGAAAGCTTCAAACCCTGCAAATATTTGAATGGGGCTTTTTTGTAAAGTAGAGCAGCTGTCAGTCAGCTGGCTTTGACAGCCTGCCACAATTTTGTCATTTAATAGTGGGTGTTAGGCTAAGTGCAAAACACTCTGGCAAACAGATGTCAAACCTACATCTCATATAAATGGGGGTTGTAAAATTGAGTTTTAACCCGCATATAGGGTTTTAAAAAGCGGTGCCACTGTGTAAACTGTATACAAAATAGAGATACTGACAATCTCCCGTGTGGGTTTGTTATTTGAAGCAGGTTTATTTAGAAATCTGACCTCCAAATTATGCTAAATCTTCCTACATTTCAAACAGTGGAATATGAGAGCGGCGCTTGGGAAAGTCGAAATTAAGGACAAATATGATGGCTCATTGAAAAGGGCTGATTGCCGTATATACTGAAAAACCGGGGCTCTTCATTTCCTCAACTAGCCGTCGCTCTTCCAAATCTGAAGTGTGGGAAGGAGAGGAGGGGAGGAAGGAAGGAAGGAAGGAAGGAAGGAAGGAAGGAAGGAAGGAAGGACGGACGGGCTTGGCAGGGTCCGAGGTTTCAGGGACAGTTTTCTAGAGCGGGACGCGAAGGGTTTGATCTGGGAGAGGGCGGCAGGGGAAGGAAAGACCACAAACGCGGCGAGCAGGCAGCTGCACAAGCACAGGGTAAGGGAAGGACCGTGCCGGGGGGTGGCCAGAGCCGCTGCGAAGGGTGGCGGGCACCCGCCTAGGACATGGCAAGAGAGAGCAGGAGCGGCAGCAGGAAAATCCATTAGTCACGATTAATTTCTTCTGAAGTTACTGTTCGAAACATGACCCGCTTTTCTTTTTGAACTCACGTTTCCAGGACTCGTCTCCTCCCCGAGATACGATTTTCCCCTGTGCTTCGAGGGACCCCCCTGACAAATTTCCTTTCAACATTTAAAAAATGTCATAAATATTTATACCAAGCGTTGTTCGTTGCCTCAGCTGGCTAGAACGAAGCATGAAGAGAAAAGATGATAATTCATCGCACGAATGATATTATATGGATGATATCAAATTCCCTAGAAGAAGTCCGCACCCACATTGCCGTTTTGGCAGCTAAACATGCGGCTTCCTCAACAAGCCGACACGAGGGGATTAAATGAAACACTTAATTGAAAAGAATTGTTCGTATTAATAATTAACCATAGTTTAAACACACGCTCAGCTGATTTCCTCGCCGAGTACTCAGCTGCAATATTTGCACGCTCCTAGCTGATGTTAACTGAGTAGAGGAATGCACACGGAATGATTATTGATCATAGCAGCTACGGCCGGCTGCTACCTTAAAATCCCATTTGATGTGAACTACACCCCCCCCCTCCTCCAAATCCTCAGATCCCCAAATTTCTGCTGCTTGTTTACAGCGTTTTCCTCCTTGCAGGTTGTTGTTTATTTGTTGGTTTGCGGGGGCTCTCACCCCTTAATTCTGCCGGACGGGGATGCCTGGGACGCTGGCTAACCCTGCCTCGGGTGCTCAGGAAGCCCGGGGAGGGGGGGGATGNAAAAGAACACCCAGCGGTGCCCAGGGCGCTCCGGACTGAGGTTACTGGGGCATCCGTGGGTCACACACACCAGCCCCCCCCCCCCCCCTGCCTTGGCAACGCCAACTGCAGCCTAATATCGGGCACAAGCATCGAAGAAAAAAAAAATAAAAAAAAAAAAAATCAGGTTTTATTCTGGAACAGTTGCCTCCCAGTTGTTTTAAGTCAGTTGTAGCTGCAACTCGGGTGTGCAGCAGGTTGTTAAAATGCACAGGCTGGCTCTTGCGGCCGGTCCCTGGCTGGAGAGAGGAGCCGTGGACAGGCTTTATTCAATTCCCTCACGCAGGAAAATGCCTGCATCTATTATCCAGCCCATTTGCCTGCAAAGAAAGGCTACAGTAAAACCATGACCCTTATTTTCAAACAAGAAACTGGCCAACAAATCTGGGAAAAAAAAAATGTTTATTGATACCCTTGATAGATATTAAAAAACTACTCGGCACCTAAAAATGGACATTGTTATCTCTAATGTGACTGCTTTTTTTACCAGTATACTTGTGTGAGTATTTTATTGCTTTCCAACACAGATGCCACTGTCCCTTTTTCAGCATTCTGCCATGACACAGTTCTGGACCTCAGAAGTCAAAATACAATTGACATCAAGAAATAGTTTTTCTCAAAAGTAGCTGTTCATTAAGTCTTGAAATTAAGTCCAGTGACAACCTTAGTGTCCTCAAATTGCTCAGAAATACAGATCTGCACCCTCTCCAATTGCAGTGTCATGAGAAATCCAGGCACTCTACTTGCATTTATTCACATGCTTCCGATGTTAATATTAGTATGGCTTCAGGATGGAAATATTACAGCACAAATTCAAATGACAGAGCTGGAAAATGACTCTAAAATAACATAGGAAATGAAAATAAAGATGCCCATGTTTTTACTGTTTAAGGATTAAATGGGGCTTCTGCTGTAGATAGGCAACACAAAGACCACAAAAATTGTGTCCTCCACGAGCTCGGTTCCTGTGACTGCAGTGGAATTATGCCTGATCTACACAGGGGTAAAATCAGAGAGAAGCTACAGGACCCATAACATGAAGGCCGCAAACCATAAAAATCAACAGGTAAAAAATCTAATTGCATTGCTGCACAGAACTCAGTATTTCCACTGTTTGTATTGATTCTCTGATTTCATTTTAGAGCAGCAGTCATTGAATTGTTTTCTTAGCGGGTGTTTTTAGGTCTTAGATTTGCCTCTCCTTTGAATAGGGTCTGAAGTCTAAACCATTCAAGTGCAGAATATACATTCCAAGACCGAGGTGCAAATAATTTTTTCAAGTGGTTTGTGAGTAGAAAGTATGGGGTGGAGATCAGGTTACCCGACTGACACGTGATGCAGCCATTTGAGGAAATCCTTAACTTTGAAGGCAGTGCTGTAAAATGGAGCGTGGCTTAGCATCAGGCCTCGTGGCTCATCAAAGAGGCCGAGGAAAACCAACAATCCTCATTGATGAATGAAGCATTTAGACGCTCTGCGATCACTATCCGGAGCCCGCTAGAACATGTCACAGCTTTAAGAAGTCAGTTTCTTTCTGGGCATCCAAGCACATGTGCCCAAAGGTCTAGTTTTCACTGTGATGGCAAAAATGTTTGCGCTTATTTTATGTACATTTAACATTATATATTTGTATTTCCTGGGGGAGGTGATAGCACGTTGTGCATTTCATGCCCAAGCTGTATATGCAAATAGAGGGTATATATTTTGTTCTATTAACTCTACAGATGTTCCAGTGCTGGAGAAGTGTCTTTTCAGGTCATCGGAGAAGACCATGATGAGGTATAGCTTGCCTTAGCCATAGCGACTGCCGTGAGACTATTCGAACCTTTCAGCTCCTCTTCCAATGAAGATGAGTCACTCTTTCTGGGCTCCTTGGTTGTATTATCAGCATTGCCATTGATTCATCCAGTGGCACAAATTGCTTTTCTGTTCCATTAGGTCCAGCTGTGCTGTCAGTTTGTTGCCTCAAGCTTCACCCAAGCATCCTGGCACCCTGATTGTCCCCACCACAGAAATCCTGGGCTTCTGGCTGGGATGGATGTCTCATACCCTTTGTGAGGAAACCTGGAGGAAGGACAGAGGATGGTTTGCTCCAGAGCCCTCTCCTTATAGGCAATACATACATGAACCAAACTGAACTGGGAGCCATGGACTCATTCCTTGCTGCAGACCACAAAAGCAGTTCGCAATGTGCAATCAACTGAATGTTAGCAACAATTAAGAAACAGCCTGAGGTCCTTGGGTAAGTCCTTTAGACTTCGACATTTGCAGAGATCCAGGATATTTAGATGCAAAATTCTCACTGGAACGAATGGAAGATCTGCATCTAAATCCATGGATTTAAGTCTCCCTGAGCTGAAGATGTGAGATGTCTGACTTCATCTCCCCAAGCCTCCACCAAACGCTACCATAATACACAGGGACATCACAGGGGAATTAAGAGTACAAAGTTGCTGATACTTTTAAAGAGAGACAAAGAGGTAACAAATGCGCTAAGGATTACTATTACTATTTGCCACCAGGACACTCACTGGGATGGGAAAGCGGGAAATAATGTTCAGAATATCTGAGGAACGTTGCCTTGTGTGAAAATATCTCTGCTAGTAATGCGATGACTATCTAGTGGAGTTGTGGTTGCTGGGAACTCACACACTGATTTTATGGAGAGATAAAAGAGTGGAGTTTATATGGAATAAACTCCTTTTGAATAAAACAATCTGCATAAATGCTTTAAGAAAGCCTATAATTATGATAAAAATGTTGCTCAGAGTTAAAATTATGAAGCAATCAAAATTTATAAACAGTCTCTCATCGACTTTTAATCATACTTTCTCATATACAAACTGTAGAAAACATATAGTAGCAATATATAACAATACACATTTTATTTTCAGTAATTTAGGGTCCCGTCCCATGCTCTTCAATCAGACAAAGCTTGGCTTGTCGAGTTCTGCAAGACTACTCTTAAATGTCAAAAACCACATAAAGGCCACTAGTTTTATATACACTTAGCTGAGGCTTTATCCTGCCAGCAGCTGAACACCTCTGGAGAGGCGCTGTGCACCCTCTGGGCGAGATCCAAAGCTTTCCGTGGTCACCTTCCCACCAAGAGCCTCTGGATCAGGGCCTCTACTCCCACCGCCATGCTCACTGAGTGTAACACAGGCTAACGACCCACACCTCCCCTGAAATTCCCTTGTAGACATTGCTCTTCATTTGTGATTCATTAAGGAGAACGCTTAAATTATATGCATCATGAAGGACTTGGATGGCAAGAGAGATTCAAAGGAAAGTGTATTTGCAACGGGAACGTTGCCAATTTGAACGGTAGCCTCCCTTGGCTACAAGCTCCATTGTTTCCCTTGAGCTGAACTAGCTGAACACATTCCGGACGCATTCTGATAGCACCATGCCTTCCGCAGCAAGTAGTAAAATTCACTGGTATTATTGTGTCATGAAAAATGTTATCACAGATAGGTCAAATTAATGAAATATTTGCTTCAAATAATATACTTTTTTTTTTTTTAAAAAATGCAGTATTACTAGATTCTTTTCTGAAACTGAATAGCATGCAGAGTTTTCCACCTGAATTCCTTATGAAAATGAGCTCTTCTGTTGAATTGACTGGCACAGCTCTCATTCATAGGCCAACTGTTCGACTCTCCTTAATCATCAGAGTAAACAGCCTTTCCTGCTAAAACATTGATTCAAATGCTGCTTTCAGCTTGACGTATTAATAAGGAATAACTGCACTGAGTTTCACAAGGTTTACACCTTCCTAATGGAGTGTGAAATAATGTCCATAAATACAGTCTTTCAACGTTCTCAAGAGGAGCGCCTTGCACGGCTTCCTGTTGATTCCAGCCATCTTCAGGTCCTTGGGACCTCACCCACTTTTCCCTAACCAAAAGTCCCCAAGGGTGTAGGTGGCAAGGAGGAGGACTGGAGAAGTCTCCCTGTGGAGCAGAATCTAGGAGATCCTCATCCTGTCTGTTTGTGGAGCAATGTGAGTACTTTGGCGCTCTTTCAAAGAAATAGTGAAGTATTTTGTATCAGTTCTGCATGCTTGAAGGGGAAACATATTTTGGGCTTGAGAAAGTGACACCTCTAGCCTGAGCCACTGGTAGATGATTAGATGGCAGTTCTTTAAAGGACTGAGAAGCAGCATACACGCAGTTTGATGTGCATTCTCTGATAGCATTGGGCTATCAAGCAATGGTATTCCTGGATGTGCTTGCCATGCTCCTATCCATGTCCCAAACCCCAGCACGACGGGACTTCCCTTTCCAGGAAAAAAAACCCAACAAAAAAACCCCAAAACAAAAACCCCAAGCCATTGTGATTTTAGAACTTTGTGATTTTGTAAGAGAGGCAGATTTTTTTCCTTCTTTTTACAGCACAATTTTCTCACTCTTGGCCCTCTTAGGGGCTTCCCTACAGAAGGATGGGTAGAAGCTATTTTCTGTGATTAATATGATGCTCCATTTAAAGGACCTCTTTGCTATGATATCTCTACATGTACCAGTCTATAATCACTGAATGTAAACATCAAGCCTCACTTTGTATGTATATTTGGGCCTAAAAATGTGGTTATGTTTCCCACAACAGCTGAGATAGATGAATGTCATGAGTGCTCTGTGTAGGACAGAGGGCAAAAATACTACAACAAAACCTAAACAAACCTAAAGCATGAAACCAAATATTCTGTATACTTACATTTAAATTATATTGAAAATTGGGAGCACGAACTACCAAACTAGGCTTTTTTTCTGTTTTACAAACTGCAACATTTGTTTAAAAAAATCTACAGCATAATTGCAAATTCAAATTTCCTCCCCATTCTTACATCGACATTTGTGTTTTTCTCTTAACATCTCCCACATGTTAATGCAGCAGCTTTCTAGCCCTCTTGTTATATATCACATTCAATGTAACAGTTTAGCAAATTCTCCAATTGTGTTGGTGTTCGCTTTCACAGACACGGAGAGCAATCTGATGTGTCCTTTTAATGAGTCATTTTCATGCAAGGAGGAAAACAGTGGTTGGGGAAGTTATTAAAGCTTTCTGCTCATTGATTTTAAGACTCAACTGAATCTATGCTGCTTAAAACCCAGCTTGTTTTGTTAGAAGTGTTATTCAAATGATCTCTTCTTCTAAATCCTAAGTTTGAAGAACTCCAGCTTCCTTTTACTCCTTTGCAGGGGCTGTAGACTTGTCACCAAATTGATTCTGCCACAGAACCGTGCAGTGAAATCCAAGACTTCATTTAAAAAGTTTGTAATACTTGGGTTTCTAATGATAACTGTACAAATGTGAAGAGGATGCAAAACCATGTACGAATGACAGGGCAGATACAAGCCTAGCAGGGCCAGGAGTTCTCTTCATCTGTAGCAAGCATTGACTCTAAATCATAACCATGACAATATAAATGTCTTTTTTTAAGCTGTGCTCCTGCTTACCATTTCAGTGACATGTCTAATGAATACATGAACCTACTTATCTTCATTGAATGCTGGGGTGGACACAAGATGGTACACATGAGAGAGAACTAATTGCAATGGATGGTTTCTTCAGAGGAACAAGGAAATCAGGGATCAACAAAATGACTGGGGGAAAATCAGATCTGCCAGATCTACACTGGCCGCTCCAGTAGTCATCATAACCCTACCTGTGGTCACATGTGGTTTTGCCGTAGGGTACTTTTGGGGTTTCACTTATCTGATAAGGCCCTGAGAGAGATGACACATACTGAGCTTCCAAGTGGTAATAAAGTGGTGCCCAACCTTTTGGCTACAGTGGGCCACAGGAGCCGTATCACACTGTAGGACAGTGGTGTGCTTTTCTAGCCCTTCGCTTTGGAGACACAGCCCAGACACAGTCTAGCTCCACAACGGAGGTACATTGAGGTACACATACATGCCATCCCATCCCTGTCTTCAGCTTTTCATCAGATGTACCAGCAAAGAGCTGTGACCCGTATGCCAATGGGTTCCCTGGTCTAACCATCCAGACTGGGGGCTGTCGGGTGTGCTGCTGAGCACGTGCAGCCTTATAACAAGGGAGTCAACCACAGCAGTGGGAGAACATTCAGCAAAAAACCATAAAGGAAAGCGGTCTCCATACCATGTTGCAGATACGCACAGCACACACACGTTCCCATATACGCATGGCATTTGGCAGGGGCTGTGTGAAGCGTGTGCATGCAAGGGATGCACTTTCGGTCTTGGTGTCGGGGCAGGGTGGGGTGTACTGGGGTCCTTAGGAAAGAAGGTTATGGGACATGAACTGCCAGAACAATTCATCCAGACTACAGCTCCCCCCACCCCCAGGGCAAGCTGGTGGGTCACAGGGAAGAGGACCAGATCTTGCCTGCTGGACACACGCTAAGCACATTGGTACAACTCATTCCCTCAACTCAGTCTTGCAAAGCAAATTTTGTTGGAATAAGGGACTGTTAGAAAGCAAAACCTATAGGACTCACATGAGTCCATTTAAAAGCAAAAATGTATCTATTTTTTTTTTTTTTTAAACTAAAGAGGAGTTTTCTAAAAGCACTGGTGGCCTGTAATTTAGTTGAAACGTAGGTGAAATTGGCAGGTGAAGCTACTGGTGAACAAAATTTATAGAGTGCAAGCCTAAGAATATTTTTTCCAAAACAGAAAACCAAAATGTCAATTACTTATTAAAAATCTTAATTCAACAAAAAAGTTTTAAGTTTCTTTTTGAGCAAAATGATATTTGCTATACCTAAAGTCTGCATATTAGAATGACACGAATCATTGTGAAATCTTAGAAGTCTTACCAAATAGCGAACCCACTGCAGCACATGCTGAACTACCTAAACCAGCCACAAATCGCCTAAGCGAAATAATTTGATACTGGCTGTTTTCCACATTTTAATTAACAAGAGCAGACGCCTGTTGCATAATCCTGTTTAATGTCTGTGCTTGATACCTCCTGAACAGCCCAGCGATTAAGTTCGTACCTTGGTGTGGCTAAATGCATTCTCTGAAAGAACACCACTAACACCAAGATCCACTTTCTGACACAGATGTCATGCAAGCGTGTGTCCTTCCACTCACTTAACAGAGAAAAAGCTCTATTAACTTACAGCCTGTTGGTGCCATGGATGCCTCGAGGTATTTTGTATAAATGCATATTGATGTCTCATGCGAGTTTTTCCTCCCCAGCAGAGTTTCTTTGTAACGGAGATCACAGTGCCCCCATTAGATAATCACCACTCTCCACAACACCCAGCCTAATCATGCCATTGATCACACTAAACCAGAGATTCGGGAATTCTCCCAACAGCTGCCTGCAGCTAACCCTTTCTGTGCGAGGGGCTGGGCTGGCCAGGTGTCCCCCAGAGGTGGGTTTCTGAGGGGGGACGGGAGGGCAGACGTTGAGCCTGCAGCCCCCGCCGGCTGTCCGCAGAGCGGGGTCCCGAGGCACAGCGAGGGCTGGGGGTGTCTCTCCTCCTCCCCGTCTCTAGCGCTGCTGCGTTGCTCTCTTATCTGCCCCAAAGCAGCAAGCCCCCTAGGTCTGTTATTAGCCATGGTGGCTAACAAGCTACTCGCATACCTGCCTGCAACACGAAAAACACAAACCAAACTCTCCGCAGTCACAAACAGGGACAGTTCTACCCCGTGTACCTACCCGTAACCTTTTTTCTATGTTTTTCTCTTTTTTTCCCCCTCATTGTTTTCCTCCGCCCAGCCCTGCTGCTTTCAGTGAGGTTATGAGATGCAAGCTACAGAGCTGGCAGCTCACTCCTGCTTCCTTATTCGAGTCTTAATGTTTAAAGAATATTTTTTCTGTTGTCAATGCAAAAGGGCAGTGCTTTAAGTGCGTGCCTTTCCACATTACGATATAAATTTTAAGATGCTTAACTATTTCTTCGTATGAGAAAAGCAACTTACCAGTTGCTCAGCAGGGACATGAGCATTACTGGCAGAGAACATCTGTACTTTTCCTTGGACAAACAAGAATTTACATAAACATCATTTTAAAATGTTTCAAAAACTTGGAGTAAAAATGAACATGTATTATTTAAAAAAAAAATCTAACTGATTACACAAGGTTTTTAGAGTTTTACTGTCCCAGCTTAGTTGCTCTCTCCCAAAAAAACCCATCAACAACCCACCACAAAGAAAACTAATTATGTTGCATTTTGTTGGATGACAGAACGTATGGATCTCAATGAGATGTGTACATACGTTTTAAAAAGAAAATTGCAGTGGATAGTTGGTGGCAGGTTTGTCTTAAAGTTGGAGGAGTTCTTGGACTGATTAACCTCTTTCCCCCACCGGGTTCTGGAAGTCCTGATGTCATAGTGGTAAATACCAATCCCTTTTATGAATTGGGGATTCTCTGCAGAATGTAAAGATTTCTGGCATCAACTCTTCAGCTGGGTTTTGCTGTATAAAAACTCCACGTACAGACATTGAGGCTTATCCTTGTTATTTTTAAGATTTCTGTTCTGTTGGAATGAAATACAGTCTCACAGGTGACAGCTAGGTGGAAGCACCTAGATCTAGGGTCCACACCTGTGCTGTTTAGGAGCAAGGGACAATATTCTATTTCTGGTCAGTGATGGAAGAACAGATAGATAACTTCATGCTTGATTTCTATACGGAAGTCAGTTTTGTGAATGTAGCCGCTATGGTTGAGTAAGAAAAGGAAGCATCAACTCAACATGGTTTTGTATCAACATTGACATTGTTTGCTGAACCAAGACCACAAACAAACTCACCCAAGTTTTATTGCTATTGTACTGTACATTAGGGAGAGTCTATTTCTTTCTGAAGGCCAGCAATGATAACCGCTACATAGATGATCAGTGTAACCAAACTTCTAACAAGTCCAAGAGATATTCTTCATGTCCCCCAGACATTACCTCTGGAGTAAGTACCACCTCTGGCTGTGCCTATAATTGCTACTGCTGCCAGTTTCACTAAGTCTGGCTTTCCCCTGCGAGGCAGAAAGAGACACAACTTAAGCCCAACAAAATGTTTGCGGACAGGACCCGAGATAGACGCCTCAGAAAAAAAAAAGATTTCTCCCCAATCCTAAAATGGATTTTATGGTCCTGATTCACCAGTCCTTTCTTCCACAGAGCTCCTGCTGGATGTAAAACAGAGTTCAATGGGAGAAAACAACTGTACAAGTGGATGACATGGAGTATATTGGAATACATCTAGAATTGAGTTAATATTCTGTTGAGGAGAAAGTGAAAACCAGCACTAGAGATACTGGAATACACTATTGGTCCATGACAAGTTTTTGAGACTTTTTTTTTTTTTTTTTTTTTTTTTTTTTTTTTTTTTTGGGGGCCTTTTTNCTTTTTATGTTTGGGTGCCTTATTTCAGGCAAACTCCATGCAGAAATTTATAAAGGTCCCCCTTATTCCATCAACGTCCAACAAATAGCAGAAAAAAATACAAATGCATGCAAGGGTATTAGATTAATGATTGGGAACACTGTGCTTGTTGATGATTTTCATAGTATTTTAGAATAAAGACACTGAAATAAATGACAAGGCTCTTTGCATTGTACTTTTCTCAAGTCCCTGTTAATAACAAAAAGTTTGTGATTCCTCCGAGTGGCCAGAAGTGGCTAATCTAGGACGCCTGACATCCAGCATAGAGAAAGGAACCTTAGTCAAAATATGGCCATTCTTAACCTCCATCTCTCTCTCCACTCCCGAAGACAGTTTGTGCGTTAAGCTCTGCATCTCAAAGTGAAACCAGGTATTTCTTAAAGACATGCGTGTACATGGACAATCTTTAGGAACTCCCTCACACTGAGTGCCTTTTTTCTGTCAGCCTGGCTTGGAAATAAAAGCTGAAAAGTTATCTTATAAGAATCAGTGACATATCTTAGAGAACACAGGAAAGTAAAAACACAGTCCAAGTAATGAATGGAATAACTTTAATTATGCTAGGTTTGGGTATATGGACTCAGTAAATCTCACTTATACAAATGTGTTTTAAAGTTAATTATCTACTATAATTTCCATCTAAATATATTAAAGGGACTTTTTTTCTCATTCTTAGTCTTCTGTGAAGTCATTCGAGCGTCCAAATGATTGAGCTCTGGCATAAAACTGTTGACATTAAAATAAGGTGTAATAAAGAGAACAGGGTAATTGCTAGAGGGTCAATGAAGAGAAAAGGAAGCAGCTGGGCTTAATTTAACAGTAGCACTGCAAGCAATGCTAGGAAGTGAAATAGCTGCCAAAGAATGGTCATTTGGACGACTTACATTGAAGAAACTGAGAAGTGGTATACCATTTTCTTATTTTCAGATAATCAGAATTGAGTTGCAGATGGTTCTGTGATTGAAAATATATACAGACAAACTGAGCTGGATGCATCTTGCCAAAAAACGGTGTTCTCAAAATCTGTATCTGAGCTGGTGATCTGAACCCTCTGTAAAGTCAGTGGAAAGAAGGAGGTTTTCTTCAAGGGCATGACTGATTTCTTGCTAAAGTACATGTCTAAAATGCAGTTCTCTTGAACTCTTTTTTCCATTGATATGAAGAAACCTGGAAGTAACAAGTTCAGATGTGGACTCTACAATTAGATGACATAAATCCCACCAAAGGAGTCTCTGATGCCGGAAAACCAGCAGCAAGGTAGGTGGGACAGGGGAAGATCAGGGAGTAACAGCCTTCAACACCTGCTAGCTGCTGCCACACCAGGTCATTGGTGGGGAACTTCAACAGTGTCAAGTGACACCACATAAACTTAGCAATTGTGCTGGTCCTTGGTTTTGTATGAGATATACAGGGTATATACTGTGCTCCCAAAGTTAGAAAGAGGACTCGTTTCATGATCTGCATCTTTCTCTGACTTGGTTTCCTCTTGCCAAGGCTATTAAAGGATAATTAATTTCTTTATGTTTACTTTAAAATTAGTTAACCTAGCAGCTGACTATTTCTCCAAGTTGAGTGCAATATCTCTTCCCATTGTGGACGAGGCTTACAAAATATGTGGAGCAAGCAAGGGATGTCTTATGTCAGGTGGGAAATGATACCACTCTTCAAACAGGGTTGGTAATTTTGTCTTGTAAATACAATGAAAAAGTAGGTTTCTTCCCCCCTATAATTTTGCCCCCTTCTCTCCCCCCATTTTAATTCAGTTATCAATTGTGATTACAAGCAAAAACTAACAACCCTGTGTATGCTGGAATAATATCAAACTCTTGGGGCTAAAGTCAAGTTCTTCAAGTGGGTAATGCCAAAACTTCAACCACACTGATAGAATACAGTTTCTCCTTCCCTGCAGCACTTAGATATTACATTTTCAACCAAAAATATTTCAAACACATCTACCCTTTTTAAATTGCATCAGTTCTTGCTGCTGCTATTGGTGTACTGCATAATTCTGGAAGATTTCTTCCATCTCTTGACTGTGCTGAGAGGAGAAACGGAAATCAAATCTCCAAATACAATATCCAAGAAGATCAAGTTCCTTTCCTTCTTTGGGTCCATCTCCTCTGCCAGTCAAAGCACCTTGAGAGGAACACAGCTGTAAAGTTGGACTATGGCCCAATGACCTCTAAGATCATGTTCTAAGGTTTTTCTGAATCCTGCTGGGAATGGCAAGTGCTCAGAAACATCTCATTCGCATCTTACAACGAAGGCAGCGGTTGTGCATGGGCACTTATCAATGGTGTCTGATCTGAACCTGTCATCCAGAAAGTCTCTCTAATCGACAGCATGAGATAGTCTTCTCCCAACAGTGAGACTAAAGAGTTACCTATACTAGGGACAAACCACCATTTGGAGGCCTCTCCACTGACTGTTGAAGGTGCCTAACCAGGACTACACACTTAACTTTAGGAAGGCAGAGGTCCTGTGACTTGCATCTGGATCAAACCTGCTGTATGAATTATACATATATATAATGTACAAGTCTTAAAGGGAGAAATCCTCAGGAAGTAATATGCTCTTACATTGCTTAGGGATGCATGAAGCAACCAGAGCAAGACCAAAAATCTTTAGCCCTAAGAAGCCTTAGCTTTGCTTTTATTTTTGACTCAAAAATATATACTGAGATGAAGCTATTATCTGTAGCTGGTGATAGCTTGAAGAGAAATCTACTTCACAGACTCCCAAACACCTTCAGCTGTTTTTAAGTTCGGTTTTGTAGATGCTTATTTAGAAGTGTGTAAGTCCTGCTGGTTTTATTGCACTTCTCCTTTTGATTTGGGGAATGTACTGTAATGCCTTGCTTTGTAATCTGCATTATTACCAAACTATTTTTCCACTGTGTTTTTCAGCTATCTGGAGATTTCAAATGTTCATGTTTTGCTCTCACAATTCAATTCTAGGTACCAGCCTGTTTTCCTGGGCTATGGACATCAGCAAACAGGTAGTTTAAAGTGCAAGTGTTCAATTATATATTAATGTATTTATTCTGTGATCATAAATTTGAAAAGGCTCTTCGGGAAGTACAAAATAGAAGGTTAGGCCTCTCTTCAGCTGAACAACATATCTCATCCTCCTCCCTTCAGTTCCTCTTTCTTTTCTATATAATTCTCGCTAATGTAAATCTCTAATACTCTCTAATGGCATATCAATTACAGAAAGCACCCCATCAAAACACCAACATTCATGAGACTTTGATCTCCAGCATGCAGTAAAACACAAATCTTACCTTTTTTTCTGACAATTCATTCTCCAGAGCTATCTTCGGGAATGAATATTTATTATTTTTCACTTTCTCTAGCAAACAAACGCCTCAGTGTCATACTTGCTGACAGTCATGTCAGTTTATATAAGTAAAGTTCCCCCTTCTTTGCTTCTACTTAAGTACATGGAGTAGATTTGGCTTTGGGCTATGTCTCATTTGTATTATGGTATCTTAATTATATGTCGTGGTAGAAGACAGCTAGAAGGCTTTTGGGAAGCTTGAAGCCTATCTCTTGAACAATTTTTCATGTAGCTCATTTATTGTGTAACTAACTTAGTTTATTTGTTAACTTTATTGTGCACTAATGCTGTTACATGACCTAATGCCACAGAATGGTTATACTACTACAGCAAATGTAACCAGATTGGAAAAGTTCTGGGCTCTTGATAAAGGCACTGAAAATTTTTCAACCGTGTTGTCCTGGTTTGAGGTAAAACAGGACAAATTTTGTTCAGTAACTCTGCTTTCTAACTAGGCCTCTTCTAACTGCTGAAATTGGAAGCATGTTGTGCAGAAAACTGCTCTTTCTCAGAGCGATAAGACCCGTGTTTACAGCTGGTGCCAAGGAATGGGATGCAGAGAGGCCCTTGCTTATAATTATTGCTATAATGACCAAGGGCAGACAACTTTGTTATTTGCCCCATTGGAGGGTCGGAAGTGGAAAAGCGTAGAGGGGTCTCACCTGTGGAGAGGGGCGGACAGGACAGGTGACCCAAAACTGACCAAACAGTGTATTCCATCCCATCTGCCTCATGCTCAGTATAAAAGCTGAGGGATCAAAGGGTCAGCCCTCTTTTTCCCTCTTCAATGGCTGGCGTCTGAGGAGGACTCTGTCTGTTCATCTGCCTTTGATCCCGACTGGTGTGTTCCTGGAATCCAGCTCCCATCCATCGCTGAGTCCAGTCTGGGACTTCCCCAGCGCCTGCTGGTGACGTGATTGTCATCCCGGGAACTCGATACAGTTTTGTATATATTTCATTATTTTCTTTTTATTATTTTATTCTTTATATTTCATTAAAGTAGTTTAGTTCTTACTAAACTAGTCTCTCTTCTTCTCTCTCTCCTGCTTGGCAGGAGAGGGAACATGTTGCTCGGCTTGCTTGGGCCAATCCGGCCCAAACCCACGACACACATCTAAGAAATTTGAACTGATTAGACACTCTGTTTGGCCCAAAGAAGCTTTAAAAAAAGTCTTCCATGTAAAAATGACTGGTTTGAGACATCAAACTCTCTGTTAGTCTACTGAGTCTTCATACTCTTGGCATTTATTCCAACATGGTCTGGCAGCCTTGACTTTGTAAAAAGTCCCGGAAAGGTGACGAAGGGTGTTGCACGATGCAGTGCTTGCAAAAGGAAGGCTCTCGATTTGCTGATCCCCAAAATCCCCTTTTTTTCATAGTGAAAGAGCACCACAAACTACACATGAAACAAGCCCTCTTCACTGCACAGGTAGAAGAAAGCAAACACGCCTTCCATTTCAAAGAGGACTTTTCAAGAAAGCATCCTGGTACAGATGAGTTTTTGCAACAGTGATTTCAGTCACACAGAAATATCAGTACGTCCGTGACTTACTCTATTCAGGCCACGGATCTGATTTAATGTCTAGATTTGTAGACAGTGCAGGTGCCTGCTCTTAGGTATAGATTAATAATGACAAAGGGAAAGGCAAAAATCTAGGAGCTATGCTCATATTATCAAACACTGATGCTGCAGGCCTCCAGGTAGTTTTCTCTGACAGTTCTTTGCATAGGACCATGTAAATGGGATGGCGAGGACATGAGTTGTCAAGGTCCTCACTTGATGGGGGCAAGTGGTGGAAAGAGAATGTAACTACATATGTAAGGTATTTGGGCTCATCTTTAAAAGAGAACACCTGTGCAAGAAGGGTAGATTTTTCCCTAACTGAAATGAAACCAGATTACTGGCTTGGAAAACTAATTCCAATGTGTGTTTAAGTAAGCCAGGAGTGGGAAGAAAGAGGTGCTGAGAAGCACTGAGGTCCTCTTCAGACATCTGTTGGAGATTCAAAGGTAACTTGCACTTTGTAGAATTGGCAACACCCAAGGATAAAAGCTATAACAGCAACAGGCAGACTGAGGAATACAAAAGTAATCTCTAAAGCTTATACAACAATTAAAATCCATGTGATAGGGATAAGATCATAGCAGAAAGGTCATATAAAAATAACAGTATCAAATAAAGGAGCTAAACAAACACTGGTACGTAGATAAAGACAAAATTCCTCTAAATGTCTATGTGCCAGTACAGGAGGCCTAAAAACAAAAACCAGGCTGCCAGGCACTGGAGGAGAACCTATAATCTGCATTACTGAAGCACGGCGGAGTCACAAAACAATGAGACATTGTTTGTCATGCACAGAGCCCTATGGAGAGAACAGACTGTGACAGAAGAGGTGTGGGAGTGACCTTGCGCCTGAAAAAAAATCCATAGATTATAATAAGCCAAAATTTCCGAATAGGAAGGATCACGCGGCAGATCCTCCCTGAGCACAGACCTCCGCCTTCAGAACCGCCGTGTGGAATCCACCCCGGCTTTTACATCAGGAGAAAGACTTTGGATTAAATCCTGACACCGACAAGCAGCACATCAGTGGCTTTCGGGTTTTGCAGTCTTTACGGGGATCCCGAGGCTGCTGGCATAACCCTGCCCACTCTCTTATTTCTGAACCTGCAAGCGCGGTCTTCGGTGCCGCGGCAGCAAGCTCTCGGTGCTGCGCAGCATCCTCCTTGCCTGAGCGCAGCCAGCCGGGCACGGCCCCGCTGGCATCCCCAGGATGTACATGGAGCAGCCGCATGGATGGAAAGCTGGCAGGAGGTCCAACGCTGTACGCTTACAGCTGGCCCGGGACAGCTTTGGGTAGGGTAGGCAGAGACTCGGAGTTTTATGGGGTGGAGAGAGCTTATTCATAGAGATGCAAGAGGTGACAGCACCTGAGTACAGTAAAGAAAGCGGGAAAAAGCAACCGTAGTGATTAATAGCAACAGTAACGGCAATAACAATAAAGATGAAACCACGGACTGAATTAGCACACGGATTATTAAATTATTGATAACTTCAGCGTACTTTTTTAGAACAGCTAGTTTTAGAGAGAGAAACAGCCTCTTCCTGAGTTGATCCTATCAGTTAAAAAGTAATCTTTTCAGCTCTCCACACAGAAGGGGATGTGTTAATTACTAGATAATACTGGTGAAACAATCAGAAAATTTCTAACAGGAAACAAGAACCGCTAAATGAAATGAAACATTCCCATAACACACTGGCACAACAAAATGATGAGAGAGGAAGCTGTCAGAATCCATAGGCAAAATAACCCCTACCAGTAAGGAAAAGATCTCAAATGAGGGGAAAGCTGTGCCCTGGCAGGAAACTCCCCATTTAGAATAGGGTTCAGCTGATAACCTTTGCTGCTTCTCTATCTGAGCTTTCTGGCAAGGCTGGTAGATTTAAGCTGAAGTTATTAGTGTGAATAATCATTCAAACTCACATTGAAATTAGATGGTACAGGAGGGAACACATTTGCTCCAGTTTTTTATTGTCATAGTTTTGAAGGGTTTTAAAGGTAGCATAGAAGAGGGAGGAGGTTTAAGGAAAAGCAAATAGAGGGTCTGTGTTTTCTTTATCATAACAAGAGGTATCTACTATAGATTAAGTAAGTACATCCTTGCTTCTTTCCTCCTACATCCCTCTCCAATTAGTGCTACTAATTTTGGAGTAAAGTCAACTGATCCAGTGAAATGAGCAGACAGACACCATTGCTGTGGTTCTTTGAACTGATCAGCAAAAAGGATGGTTCATCTTCAAGCTCTGTGAATTGTTTGGGGAAGATATACTGTCATCTCACTTGAATATTTCAAAAGTCTACGTCATCCCAGGAAAATTTGTTGAAAGCACAACTCCTAAATCCCAAAGGCACAAGAGATGAAAAAAGCCTCAAATTTTGTGTTCGGACTGTAGTAAAAGTGCTTGTACACAGCAGACTACCTGAAGGGAGACAGTAGCAGTGTCATAACCAGCTCCTCCAGAAAGTTTCCCTGGACCAGTTAGGTTACACATAGTTTACTCCAGATGACAGCATTATTATGGTCATGAAAGATGGTGATGAATGTGTGGAGACCAGCAGAGAACTCAAGACACATGACCTCTACTCAGTTCTCACTAACAGGTTAACATCCCCTTTGAATGAGAAAGGTGAAACACACTGCACAGAGATATATAAAGACTGATGAGTCATTTGTGTGACATTACTAAAACCTTTCACAAACAAAACCAGAAAGCCTTCTTACTGTCTCTAGTAGTTGGCTGAAGCTGGCTAACCCCAATTTAATATGGTCTTCACCGTCAAACACCATTTCCTCTACAATTATTATTTCCATTGTTACTTAGGAAAAAGAAAAATACCTCTACATAGCCAGAGTTTCCTTTCAGCTCCACTGGTGGAAAGACCGGCCAATTACACCACTGGTGAGTATCGAAGACATCTGTATGATTTTGAAAGTCTTTAGTTTGGCACAGTGTCTAGTTGTATATATTCTGGATTACAGTTACAAAATGTTCTTCCACTCAAAACTCCTAAAAAGGTATATTTCAGAAAAAAATGAAAAGAATCTATTGTGGCTTCATTCTGGGTTTGCTGTCATTGCTATTACAATGGCCCCAGCGAGAAACAAGGACTTTTGGAAGCATACAGGAAGATGCAGTGTCTGCCATGAAAGACCTTATGGTCCCAGAATTATCCACAGGGCTCAGTCTGTAATACAGATAACGCTTTGAAATACCTGCACTTGAGGGTATCTTTCCTCTGCATATTTCTCTAAATGGCACTCTACCAGTTTATACTCTCACGGCAATGAGTTTCTTCCTCTTTGCTATTGGCAACCTTTCTTAAACAAGCACAGTAATATCATGAAGTTTATTTCTTCTAGGTCATAAAATACTAAAAATAAGTAAGACAGAACCTCAAAGGGGATTTCTGCTGTTCTCTACTACACACAAGCTACACTGGCAGTCCAGCAGTGTCGCGTGCCTTGTCGCTACATTTCCAGGACTTCTCGCTTTTTAGGAGAGCCACTATTTGGAATACTGAAAATGTTTTCAGGTGAAAAAAAAGGAGCATGATGAATGCATTTTACACTTTGAAATTGCACCAACGCTTTGATGGAGAAGATGCATTTAATGATATAAAAGCAGGCAGATTAGCTGACTGACTTTACACTTCAGGACTGACTAAGCAGCCTATCTTTCCAATGGGATCTGTTCTTGGTGTGCTGGCTTCATGAAAGAGTGGGGGCTTTGCTGTGCACAAATTCCCTAAGGTAAAGAGAAGGTTTAAAACCTCCCACGCTTCACCCTGAAAGGCTGGTGCTTGGTAGCAGTCTTGGCACTTAGGTTTTATCTAGACAATTCCACTGTATCCTTCTCCAGAGGTGTATACCACTCTGAGGTGGACACAAAGGAAACTAACAGCAATAAACTGCAAAACAAGTGGAGAAAGAGATTCTATTCCTGTGATTTGGGCATGCTAAATTCAACCGAGAGGCTTGTTTGGGGAACATTGTCATCCTAGGCTCCTTTTGTAATCAACGGAGAAGAACAGGCACTTCCAGAATGTGACTCAGATGAAGAATGGACTCACTTTTCCTCTGAAGTTTTCCTTTCTCTCTCAATTACCTTTGCAGAAGGCCTTGAACAACTTTACTCCTAATTAGCAACTATGATGCTACAGTCCCACTTTGATGCCTATCATTGGGTGCGATAAGTTCAGGGCTTAGGGCAGTATCTGGTTCACACGTTTTTGGTGCTTAATACAAAATTCAGGCAGAATTAAACACTACAGTCTCTACAGTCTGTCAACCATGGCTGCTTGACTGTATGAGTGCCTGTATTAAAAATTAACAGTAAAGAATACTCAAACAGCAGTGACAGCTGGGACCAAGCTTCAGGCCTCTCTCATGCCTGCCCTCACCAATGGGCTGCAAAATCAAGCTCCCTCTTACCTATTCTCTCTCTGCTCTGTGGCCTTGCATAGTGAGCAGAATGAAGAACTTCTCTAGCTTGACGGGTAGGATAAGCTCCGAGGAAAAGGGAATTGCGGTTCAAACCCCTTCAGTCTGAGAAAGGCTTAAAATCCATGTTTCCCACTTCTTGTAAGAGTGTTCAAACAATGAAGTTATTCTGAAGTGGCTGCTGCCTCTTCCTCCTCCATCATTAGCTGCTTGCTCTCAAGAGAGGACTCAGTGCTCTGGATTTCAAGTGGATGAAGGTGACTGAGGTTCAACACTCGTTCAGATCTAAACTGAGAGGTTTCCCAGGTGATTGGTAGGTGGGAATTTCAGTGACCTGCTCAGGCAGTGGAGAGAGATAGGGTCCTAGCCGCTTTGAATGATTTCAGAGGTGGCCACCTTTCCCCACCCGTTGTACCTGGAATTGAGATGTCTACCTCAGATGCACCGAATCATCCTGCTGGGCCAGGGGCTGCCTGGAAGCACAGCAGCACCCAAGCTGAGCAGTTCCTGTTGGCAGTCTGAATACTGCCTTCATTTCATTACACAGTTCTTAGCCATTACCCTTTGGCAGGTACCAAAGAAGTGATGCTTCTGTGACAAATGTCTCTCACCTTGCATGATCTATCCCAGCAGCCTGGAATAGAGGAAAGGCTGCTTTAAGCAAAAGACCCCTGAAACATATTCAAGGTGATCAAGATCAATTTTTTTTTTCCATTTCTCAAGATTTCCTTTCTATAAAGAGTCAGTGTATCTGTCATTATACTAGAGAGCCCACTGGGGAACTGGGAAACATATATTCAGCACATACATACAGGTATGTGCTGGATGTTTGCCAGCCGAGGCACGACATACTCTTGTCCATCCTTTCGTATAGTGATGAGCATAACAGGTAGAGAAAGTGTGTTCACTCCACTATAAATAGCTGGTTGCATTAAGTATAACATTTACATTTGCTTGCAGTTGTCTGAATTCAGAACCAAATTCGATGCACTACACTTGTGCCAGTAGATCCTCTATTCCTCCCCCCCCTTAATTGCACTCTTTTTTGCTAGCTACTTTTCCTCTTTCAGTCCTCAGCATGCAAATTATGCCCACTTTCACATATTTTCTGACCAATTTAGACCTAAAATTTATGCTGCCGTTCACGTCACTGCTGAAATTGGCTCAGAGCTTTCCAAGGGAGTTGCACTTGTTGACAGCAGGTATGAATATATTTCTTGGATTTGAATGCCTTCACATGAAAAAAAATTGCAGAGCACTGTCAAAGCTGTGGCTGATATACTGAATAAATGTATAAAGTAAATAACCGTACTTACTATGATGAATTCTAGTCTTAGACCCTAATAACCACCTTTTGCCGGTAATAAAGTTGCTGATCTTTTATGTGGAAAATATAAGCCTGGCACCCTAACATTTATGTACAAAAAAGCAAAGGTTGGTTATCAATATGCTCACTTAAATCACAAAATTCAGCACATGGATAGGTGGTTAAAAGATTACCAATTACTACAATATCATGATGGGCTCCTCCAGTGGGAACACGAAGAAGGAAAACCCCCAGGATAGCCTGAGTCTGAGAAGTAAGTTCTATTTTAGACACATTTTTAGGCAGAAGGTACTGAGCCTCCTTTCATAGGATATTGATTCGGAGCTTTGTACGATATATTGACTGGCCTGATATTGACCTTTGTCTGAACTGCAGCTGAACAGTTTTCAAAGAATCTGCTTACCAGAACAAAAGTAAACTGCAAAAGCATATTAGATACAAAGCACTGACCTCTCCAGACTGTTTTTTGTCCCTTTGCTTATTTAAACACAAATTTGTAGTCTGAAAGGCAGCTAACTCAGGCTAACAAATTCTCTGAATGAAATGTTAACATTTTGGTCATATCAGAGAACATTTTAGAGAAATTTTACTCTTTAAAAATTGCAGAGACTTTCTACTTTCCTAGCAACCCACGTAAGAAATTATTTCTGCTATACGAGAAGCTGGTAAAGACCAAAATCCTTTGCCACTGCAAGTTTTTGGAATGAAACATGTGATACTTTTGAGAGGTAAATACTGGGGACAAGAAATCGGTATAAACGCCAGCAATGCAGGTCGCACTTGGACAGCCTGACAGAATACCGGCTGGAATAAGGAGATGTAGTTACTGTCATTATTCTTTGAAAGCAGGTAGTCTACAGCAGGCCTGAAAGCGTGCAATTCTTGTTATTTCACAGTGGGTTTTATTAAAAACTTAGCTCTGATCCAGCATGAAATATGAGTATGAAGTATGAAATAACGAACATGGCTTGGAAAAAAAAAATCTGACGGGTCTTAAGGGCTGTGGCCACACTGCATGCGAGGAAATTGTGCTGAGGAACGCTCTGAGCATCTCTCTGGGAGCAAGGGCTGTGTGTCAGTACTGCCTTTGGAAGGGTCCAAGTGAAAAGCATGGTCCTGAGCAGCCACAGCCACAGTAAACGGGTATGACTTTAACACGCAGCACTTGCCTGTTTTACTTCCCTGAAGCAGCACCTTAGACCTTCAGCAAGACACCGGTGCCGAGGCTGTACGGAGGGCTGCGTGGTACCCTCCTTCCAGGCCTGCTCCAAAAGGAAGCTGCGGGCTCCGGTGGAGTCTGCAAGACTATTCGTACAGCATCTTCAAAAACTGAATGTTTTTAAAGAGCCAGTTCCTCCCATTGAAAGTGTTTATGTGGGGGGCCTGATAGAACTTGCTGTCATTTTAAAGACATAACTAGAAAGGAGCGTAGAAATCTTTGACATTAAAAAAAGAACACCTTAAATGTGGGGTTCGCTTAAACTGATCCTTTTCATAGGAGAAATAAATAGCATTTGAATTTAGAAAACGGAAATAAAAAAGGAATCTCAAAATAGGAAAATACCCACTGGAAAAACGGGAGTAGGGAAAAATTTTAGAGAGAATCTAAATTTCCTACCAAAACTCTACTTTAGAGAACGGAGCTTTTCAGTGAAACACCAAATACAATTCCTTGTGAAGACACAATTGAAAAAACCCCAGCAATGAATGGGTTTCACCCAGTCATTGTTTTCCAACAGGTTTTGACAGCCGCCTAGCTGAATGAGCATCTAGAAGGCCCTGGACACACTTTAGCAGACAGCAGTAATTATACTCACGGTAAATAGGTATGACTAAGCACATACACATGGGCTAACGCCACCGCCCTGTTCAATTATTCTCCGGTAGGTATGAAAGAAAGGCAAAAAAAAAAAAAAAAAACAAAGAAAAAAAATCAGTTGAAGTGGCTGAAGGCACGGGGGCTTGTGCGAGAGCCTGCGTTCAAATGCTTGTAGCACTCTCTCTCCCTGTGCCTTGTGCTGAGCTCATTTGATTCCTGATTGCTCTTTTCATATTAAGGTTTTCCACGGAGTAGTCAGAGAGCACAATGAATATATTGAATGTTGGGGTCAGAAGCAGGCTTAGAAAAGACCGCGGATCTTTGCAATTGCTACTGGGCAGAACAACCTCCCAGAGCCACAAATGCTTGCCCCAGCTCCCAGACAACAATGCACAGACTTCCAGCGGCAGGTTTAAGGGGCTCTAAGGCCAATGAATAACCTGCGGTCCTCAGGAAAAACAGCCCCCACCCCTCCAGCAAACAACCCAGCTTTTTGTTAGCCTAACTAACTGGCTTCCATTTTTATTTAAGAGTTGGAGTCAGGCTTGAGTGGGGGAAGAGAAGGAGAGATGAAGTTCAGGCTAGATTTCAAGGTCACTTGGACCGGGAGGTAAATGGAGGCATGGAGGTCTCTATGCAAGGGTGCTGCTGCTGAGGAGAAAGCAGAGCACCCACAAAAGTCTACAGGTGGCAAACTGGTAAGACCACGGATGTGTGAAAATAATGCCAGCCCTAACCACCGTGAATGGACCCTGGAGACCTGTGAGATTTATGGGACACCCTCTAGCGTTCATTGCATGCAGAAGGAGGAGGGCACAGCGTAGGAAGGGGATACCCAAAGTTTCCCATGTTTTTTAAGAATAAACAATTACGCAGGATTACGCAGTGGTGCCATGTTTTGTGCCCCAGAAACCTGGCATAACAGAGATCTCACTAGACCTGAAGAAATGCATAAGCAGGCCATTCAGGTGCACACTGGTCCCATCTCCTCAGCTGTGGGCATCAAACCAAATGCTGAGCACCTAACATTGGACTCTGAGACAAGACTCCTGAAGAACATTGCTGAGGAAGGCCACTTTCCTTGCTCACTCTTCGCAGAAAGTGAGGACCCAATGCACAACAAATTAAAGGACCGATAGGACATGTATAAACTAAACTGGCAGAAAATAATGAAAAATGCGGCAGTACAAGTGGGTATGGGTCGGCAAAACTTAGCTGCAAGAAGCCAGCGACGTCTTTGTCCAAGTCTCTGACCTCTGTGACACTGATGCATATAAAAGATGAAAAAAGAGATGTGCCTTTGTGTTCAGTTCATTGCAGTTAGCCTCTCATTAGTATGAGCATAAGAACTTGCTGTGGAGTCTCATCAAAACAAGTCTTCGAAGGCATCTTAAAAAAAAATCCTCAGTACAGCAGCACAGAGACTGATAGCTCACCTGCAGAGGTATGATACCATGTCATAAGACAGAACAGAAGATGACAAAACGAGCACTGATCCATTAAACACATTGTTCCTGACAGGGCACGACATTATGGCAGAGTCTTGTAAAAAGCAAATTCATGTAATCATGTCTAATTAATTGGATTGAAACAAGAGACTGACAAAACTTACGGTTGCAGCTAAGCAAGATCCTCAGTTAGCCACACTGTCAGAATCTATCATTACTCATTGGTCAGCTAAGACCAAGAGCACCGCTCTGGAGAGAGTAAATCAAGGATAATATCTAAGTAATTACTAGTTGGGTCCAGTGTTCCAAGTGGCACACATATTCTGCGATCACAGGAATATGACAGCAAGGATCACCCATTTATAAATTACAGGAACAAGGAAGAGTCACGCCAGCAAACCACAGAGGCAGCTAAATCCCGGCTATGCTTACTGATAACGTCTTTCCTAAATTTAAGAATATGGTCCATCAATCCACTTGCTCTCGGGGCCACGTTCAGGACATCTCCTTTAAGAAGGTTATTTAAGCATCAAAACGCTAGATCCTAGGAAGGTGGTTCAGGGTACTCAAAGCCGTTAGGGGTGGCAGGTCAGCATCTTTAACACTCAAGCAGTGCCCCAGCCTGCGAGGTGGCCGGCAGCTCACCCACGGGAAACACAAAGCAGTGGATTGCACATGCACCCACACACGGTGCCAAGCAGGAGTGTTGTGGCCCCATTCGGAGCTGCATGTACCGAGAGGGGCATGAATTCTACTGACAAACCTACACCTGCTGTTTTCCTGCTGGTACAGGACGCCTTCAGAAATACCAGGCTACTAGGAAATGAAGGGAATCGATCATGGCTGTCTTGATCGAGACCCCTGACGTTCAGCCTTGTGTCAGGCACCGATGCCTTGAATTTGATGCGATCCAGGGACAGAAACCCAGGCAAGGAGAGAGAAGGAAGAGCCACGCACTGGTAGGGCTGGCGAGGAGTGACTTTCACCTTGCCTGGTGGCAGCCAGAGGAAGAAGGCAGATGTCAGAGGGAAGTATTTGAAGAGCCAGAGGAGCAATGCATAGGCAAAGCTCCCGCAGGAGGTGTCTGAGGGAGCAAAAGAGACGGCAACAATTAAGGGAGCCGTGGCGGCAGGAGTAGGCAGCGGATTTGCCTTGACGGTTTAGGAGACAAAGGAGATGGGAAGGTATTTATAGAGGCAAGCAGGGTTGGAGAAGGTATTTTCAAAATAGAGGTTGCAAGAACAAGGTTACTGTGCTTGTGTCTCTGCCACTGAGTCATTGCGACAATTTCCCCATCTGTAAAACTGAGATAATAATACTTACCTATCTTACAGAGGGAGGGGAGTGTGTTGTGAGGATTAATTAGCTAAGGTTTGTACAGCACTTTGAACATGTAGAGAGCGATATAAGTGCTCAGTACTAAGATTATTATTAATATGGAAGAAATAAGCCGGGGTGGGGGTGGAGAGCGAGTGAGCAAGCTTTTAAAAGATAAGAGGAAGGAAGTAACAAGAGGATGACAGAGAATAGGAAGGGATGGGATTAAGGGACAGTTTCTTAAATTAGAGGTAAACACAGGGAGACTTTACTGGAAGCTTAAATGAAGGAAGAAAGCGTTAGGAGCAGAGCTGTTAGAACTGGAGGCCTATGAGCTCTGATATTATTCTCCTCTCATTTTCTCTTGTTTTGTCAGCTTTACACCACACTGTGAGATTTTTTTGTCTTCCCAGAAGTCTTTATCTGGAACACTGACTGCAAGTAAAATAAGTGCAGACTGTCAAAGTCGAGCTTTAGCTCTGGCGCTACAACTCCCACTAAATCAATGAGCTTTGGGTCTGAAACCAGAACTTAAAAAATAAGTAGTTTCCTATCTGTGCTATTTATGCAACTCTGTCTCCCCTCCTCCCCCCAGTAAAACCACAAGAAAGAAAATCAGCCTCCCTCCCAACACTACTGTTAAGGATAGAAAACCCCAGTATTTTTAGCAGGTCTACAAAACACAAAACAAAGTCCTTTTTTACCTCCTTCTTTCAATGGGGCGAAGCAGATGAGGATATCCTATTTGCCAAGGGATTCTGGACAGGTTATCCAAGACCGGCAATTTTAAATAGAGTGGATGTTGATCAAACAGGGAACAACCCCAGGATGTTCTGTGGTCTGCTTCTCCAAGGCAGTGGGCGACTGCAGTGGTCACTCTGACTGTTATCTATGAATTTACAACAGAAAAATGTATTTCCCTCTGCCAAGTGCCCAGCTTCTATTTTGTGACGTACAAATTACAAAATAACTTAAATTGTTCTGAAATTTACCCAGAATAGTCAGACAAAACAGCTGGGGATATACCCTCTGCTCACCCAACAAAGGAGATACAGCTCAAAATCTTTTAACTAAGATATGCAAAATGGACTTCAAAGTCAGTGCACCTCAGAGAGTTTATTTCAGCCTAATAAAAGCAACGTTATTGAAACAGATTATTTTTCTTACAGACCAGTGTGTTCTCAGCCCTTCATTGGGGATCATGGACTGAAGCTAGTGTGGTTCTAGGTGTATCTTTTGATTCTCTTGGTAGTAACAGCACTGGAAGTCACCTTTCAGCTTATCATCAGGTTCATTACTTTGCACAGCTGACTCCATATGGGCATATAATCCTATTCATAAAGAGAAAACATTTCAAAGAGGTAGCTTCTTTTTCTCCTGTGCCCAGGTCTACAGAAATGGATCAGGATAGGGTAAGTGGTCACTAACACGAGTCTTCGCTTACCAAGGGGGCTGGCTGAAGCAGAGAGAGTTTTTTTTATAAAGTTAAGTATTTCTGAAAAATAAGTCTGCAAGCCCAAATATGGCTTCCATTTGCATCGACACCTGATGCTGGTAGCTGGTAGGTGAGGTGTCTGAAAGAGCCTAAGAACTCACCAGACAGTGAAGACCCCTGAAGGTTCTCAAGCTTGTTGTCTCCAATGTAAAGGCTGTTCCCATTTGAAGATATGGTCCTAATTCAACAGGGCAACACATCAGAGCATTACGTTGGAGCAAATGCACATTTGCCCTTAGAATGTAATGAAATCCAGTAAAGCAGAAAAAAGGGAGGCATTTTGTTGCCTGCAAACTCTCACGAGAACAGTGTGAAAACACCTTGTACAGTTGTACTGACAGGATTATATAGGCATTTATTCTAGTTTATTTAGGATGTTGACTATAGAACTTCCTGGCTTTCCCTTTTGGGTCCAAGTTTGTAATGACTTTCTTCCATAGTTAATGCTATATTTCAAATTAAGTATGCTTTTAGCAAGGTCATCTTCTATCTTTTCTTACGCTAATAGAAAAAAAATTTAAAGATTCAAGTGAACAAAATGTCTAGCAGCAACTCTGTGTGTTAAAAAGGAGATGAAGGTGCCCAGGCTATATAGCATAAATTGTTGAGAGATATTAGTTGTTTAGCTTAAATAAGTAAGTTTTAATTAGAATAAATTACTTAGGGTTATAATATGGCGTGATTTATGCTGTTTGCCTAGCTTTACTTAGCATGAGTGGCTAGATGTGATGAAGCCTTCAGTTAATTTTCTCAGTAATTTTCCCAGCAGCTGGTACAGTGCTCTGCTTAGTCTTTTAGTACGAGGAAAATGTCGATAACAACACACTGATGTTTTGGTGGTGTTTTCCCCAAGTCTGGGACTCTTCAGTTCCCCACGTTCTGCCAGCGAGTGCAGGTGCACAAGAAGCATAAACCAGAAGATAAGGAGTCTACAGCCCGGAGCAGAGACTGCAAATCAATGAGATAAGTGCAGTCAACGGCCAGGCCTGCCTGGACACAGAGAAAGAATGCAGTAAGGTGTTAGAAGACCAAAAAGGAGGTGTCAGACCAAAAATCACCATGGGACCAAAAGATGCGTGAACAGTGTGTAAAGAGTGCGTGAGGGTTGGGTGTATAGATCGTAAGGGTATAATTGTCCAGGGATTTCTCTGTTCAAGGTCCCTCTCTGGAGGCACCCGGCTACCCTGATGCTATACCCTTCAATTAAATGATTTACTTTTATAAAATCCGATGCCTGAGGCTCTGCCGCGGGAAACCTAAGGTCGAGCCTGAAGAAGGAGGGAGTGTGTGTGTGTGTGTGTGTGTGTGTGTGTGTGTGTTTGTGTGTGTGTGTGTGTGTGTTTTTTTGCCGACGAACCGCCAGTCTGGTTATCCAAGCATCGTTTCAGCCTTCAGACCCACGTTCTTAACTCACACCTTCACTCTCATGTTGCAAACCCCTTACTCTTACTTTAATGGGCCTAATGCCTAAACAGCAATTAGCAGCTATAATCATTTTTGCTAAGCGGACTTGCTGTTATTATTCATGCAGTCAGGTCCATCCCTACATCTCAGGGGTTTATAACATCTGCACAGCATTTCAATAAGAAAATGCAACACAGAGAGCATTTTTGGGACATAATAAAATCTGCACGGTGCTTCAAAGACATTGTGATGTCTGGGAGAGACTTCACAGCTCTTCTAACAACTGAAGTTTTAAAAAGCAATAAATTTTTAAAAAGAGGCCAGGAACTCGTGAAGGTAATCCAGAGTAAGAATTCTTGGTGAGACCTTGCAAGTAAAAAATTGAGGGTTTGTCCATGTGAGGAAATTAACTGGCAGAACTATGGCAGTATAATTATAATGCTGCAGCAGCTACTGCTTGTGTAACTCTCTGTGTTCCTGCACAGACACTATTCTGGAATAAAAGTCTTTTTTTTGTCAGTAGACCTTGCATTGCTTTTGAACTGACATAAACTCTTTCTGCCTCATAATCACTCGGCCCCCTACTACTGAAATCAGCCTTCCATTTTCTCTTTTGTGCAAATGCCCCTTCACCAAATTACACTTTCGCAGCACAACCAATGACTACAGAAAATGTCTGCAACTACTAATTATAGGCAAAATAAAAAAAAAACCAACAAAGAACCTGCCACGGTAAGGGAGAGTGTGCAAAAGAGAGACAAGAAGGCCAGAGCCAAGGCTACCACATGAAACGTACGGTAGCAAGGGGAACAGTTAAGGTAATCTCTGAGCAAGAAGAGAAATTGCTGTGCTCCACTATACAATCCGAATTTCCTCACTTTTCTGGGTTTTGCCAGTTTATTGTGCGTAGTACTTGCAGATGAGCCCTAACAAAGTTTGGTGCAGTGATTTAAAAAGAAAAGTGACACATGGTTTAGAGAGAAAGTGGAAGCAGCTCAACCCAGCGCCTTCAGTGAGCGAATTTCAATTGGCCTTCAACTAAGTATTTCAGGAAACTTTAAGAGAAAATGCATTGAAGTATTTAAAGTGCATATAAATCACAATAAAAACGGGAACACTTTTTCAGTTATCTACTTGATGAATAGTAAGGAGGAACAATATTAAGCTGGAAGCTTAAAAATTTAATATGGGATAATGCAGAAGCAGGTTTGGTTCAACTGAGGATCTGATACTGTAATAACCAAACGAAACTTGAGTGGTTTCTACGTGTTATCAGAACTCTTCAGGTGAATGGAGGTCTTAGTAAGAGGATACACTTTTTATGTAAACTGTATAGTCTTCTGATACATGTTTAATATTAAACTTATCTAAAATTCTAATAAAATAAACTGTACAAGGACAACATCTACAGGAAGTAGTTCAAGTTGCTTTTACTGTGGCTCTAAGAAACAGTTTATAATGAGTTGGATAGGACATAACCCTGCTTAATAAAAAAAACAGGAGTTGCAGTCATATAAATAAAAACATGGGAGTTAGTGGCACATAAATAAAAGATTCTGACTTGCCAGACAAAACTGGCCACAATACACTGTGCAGACTGGTCCATCAGCGCACGCCTGCCTGGAAAGTACACCAGACTGCGGGCTCTGTCCGACAGATACTGCTTTAACAGAAAACTTCTCACATTTCAGTTTGCAGTCCCAAACTTTGTATGTGTGCCAGGAATGGGATAATACTGAAAACTAAACACCACACCTAAAGAAGATACCCACAAATATGCATGTTTTAATCAATCTTACTTTTGATGTTTTTAGGCTTTATATTTTTTCTTCTAAAACCGCTCAAATAATTAAGTTTATTGGTAAGAATATTAACCAAACAGGACCGTTTAAATATATATTGAAGAATATTCACTAGAAGTGAGTTTTTAGTAAGCAGAAGTTCACCTTTTCCTAATTCCTTCCCTCTTTCTATCAGCAGACAGAAACATAGTGTGTGAATCATGTATCTGAACATGGAAATTTGAATTCTGAATTAGAAAAGGGCCTGAGGAAAACTCCAAAGAATAAACAGTAACACCTAGTCCCACTCTGTGTCTCATGATCTTCCTCTTCTTGGCTGGAGAAAGCAAGCAGGACTGGGGCTGATAGTGAAGTTACTTGCCAGACCAGTACAAAAACAAGGATTTAGAGCATTGTGAATGTCTTGTAATACAATGTTCTGAGCACCTTCAAGAAGCCGCAATCAAAAAAATAAAGTATCAGTTACAATATTCATATTTGTCTCAACTTGTAAGCACAAGGGAGAAGAATGCTCAAGCGTTTCAATCTATAATTAAAGGTGTTCATAGAAACAATATTGTTTATGTTGCGGGATCTGAGAATACAATGAGTAATCATGAAATTAGGGACTGTACTCTAATGTGTACAGAAGGTAAGGAAAAACTTAAATTACGGGGTCATGTGGAGCCCCTCTCAGGATCAGGCCCTCAGGATCAGGAAAGACAACAAGGATTAAGGCACAACCGAGAATGAAAAGCCTGACTGCCTTTGACTTTTAGTAAGATCTGTGATCCTAGCTGTCCCTTTCCCTTTAAAAAATTCCATCGCCATGTCATTTCCAGACTTTAAGAATCAATTTAAATACGATTTAAAGCATCATCACAATATTGCTGTAATGTAACTTTTCTTTCAAAACGTATTCTAAAATACTGAAAAAAATTGCACAGACTTTATGAATATATGCCTTCCTGTGTATCATTACACTGCCCACCAAAGGTATCTCCTTTCCTGTAACCTTAAAACCTACTTTCATAATCCTCAAACCAACCAGAGCAAGGTATCTCACCCCGTTTTTCTCTCTTTTATACCTACTGTTGTAGTGTATTTCCATAGAAATACTTAGGATATAGCTACTAGTGCCACAAATATCTCTGAGTGCTATGTTCTGTGAAGTCTGGGGACCAAGGTTGGGACACTGCTTATTTCAACATCCACGTCTCCACATGTGCAGCTGAGTAAGTCAGGCACATATGCACAGAGTGGTTTTTTTCAGCCCGTTCCTCACTTGTCTCAGAATGGTTGTTTAAAAATGTCTGCTTGCAGGATGAAGTGTTCTAAGTCCTATGTTTGACTGAGTACTGGAAAGCAGAGAGGACCAATCTCCTGATTCAACCTTCCAACTGCTACAGCCAGAGGGACCTGCCAGGCCCCTCTTTTTCAGCCTTTGCTGCCCTGCTGAAGACCCGATAAACACAACCAGCTGCGTGTGGCTGGTCCTTTGCCCTGGGTGTCAAAGCAATAATCACACCCAAACTGCTTGTTATGCCTTTGGCTCCTCTCATGTCTCGCTCCCCTTCCCATGCCCTGCTTTCCAGTGTAATTTCCCGTCTTCCTGACCTTTGCCTCTGACCGCCCTCTTCTTTTGCCCTTCAGCTTGGTAAAACTGTATCCAGTTTCCCATCCTTTGGCTTGGTGTCTGATCCCAGCTCTTGCCCAGATGCTTTGCCTTACATTACCTTTGCTTTTCTACCGCCTGACTTCAACTTGCCTTGCTCTTGCTATTGACTTGGCTTTACACCCCAGTCTGGCTAGATCCCAACTAAGGTATTGATTACTTGTTAAAGTCCCCAAAGCAGATAAATTTCCTTCTTACTCTCCTTCCTTCTTTTTGATACTTCAGGAAGACAACCCTCTGCTTTCAAACCCAGGTAGGAATGATCTGTTCTTTGTGTCTGAGAGGAGAATGTTTCTTTCCTTACAACTTCTTACGAAGTTGTATGTCTCTTACTCTGCTCTCAAATCTGGAGGGATGAACACACGCCCAGCCTCTAACCTTTGACCCAGGCTTCTGCCAGAAATTGTCTGGCCAGCGGAGCTCAGCATCAAGCACCTTGACAACAGAGAGGTCTTAGTTCAAGTGAAGACCTGCATTAGTATGTTACCTTACAAGGATTAAGCCAGGAATGGATGCATCGATGACTTGTTACCCTGCCAGAGAGCTGACTTAAGACAGTATTCCCAAATTGTGGAACTGTTTTTTGATTGCATGTTGCCAAATGCCTGTTCAAAATTTTTGAGAAAACTGTTAGCATGTGGAGGAGGAGCTACAAGTGTAAATGTTTCCTGCTCTGAGGCAGTAAGAAGAAACAAGCTCACTGGATCATACTCTACCTTTTTCTGCACCCCAGCAACACCACTGATTTCATAAAGTGGCAATCAAGAGAAACGTTATAAATACCATTTAGGAATGTTCAGTTTATCCTTGTATATATTCTGTACCCTCATTCAGCAATGCATTTAAGCAAGTGCTTGAGTGCTTTCCTGACAAGGGATAATTTCCAACCAGGGCCTCTGTGCACATCAGCTCTTTCGCTAGGGCAAGAGTGAAAGCTAAGATTATCTTAAAAGTTCACTTTAATTCTTCATTTTAACATTGTCACTTTTCTGAGGAACCCAATCCCCATTAAGCTAGACATTTTCCATGCATGGTTTAGCAGTGACCTTTTTTTTAAACAGTAAAACTCTGTTCTCTTTTTTTTTCCCCCTGCTTTGAAGGAAAACACATTTTTGTCTTTTCTTTTGTTAAAAAGGTTTTAAGATCTGTTTTTGTACAAGGTCCAGAGAAAGGGAAAATGAACTTGCATGTCCAACTCCTTTAATTATAAGTTTTGCTACAAATTTAACTTGGTGATTGCTGGCACCCAGAAAAAGAACCCCCAGTCACATACACATATCATGTATATCACTGGTTGTAATTTTTTTTTTGGCAGATTGACTGACACTTGTCAGGATCTGCAGGATCACTGTTCTTCAAACAAATATCAGGACCCATTTCTGCTAATGCCATGCTCCTCTCAGAACTGAGCTCTGGTGACACACTGCCTGTCTTGATTAACAAATAAACCCTACAGCAAGGGAAACGCTTCTGTAACGATAAGTGCTAGAAAGACCTACAAAACTGCAGGCTAACCATTCTCTCCTCTTCATCTCTGGACTTCATTCTTCCACTGCTAATCCATGTTTAACTCTTTTTTATATCTTTTCACCTCGCTCCTCAGTTCTGTTTCCCTTCTCTCCCATTTCCAGCTCAGTTTCAATGACTTCTCAAGTCTTCCTCTCTTGCCAGGTATTCATGTACAATGTCTGTGGCTTGCACTGATGGAATACGTACACTCAGCAACACAATTTGGACAGATATGACAGATCTACCTTTCAGCAGCAAGAGTTAACAGTTTTTCACTCCATCTGTCCAAGTTGTTTTTACAAAAACAACTAATGTCTTTCCTATCCAGAAATACAGCTGATCTCAGCACCTGGATTCACAGCTAGCATGTGCCCGCACTCAGCTCCCAAACTGCATACAAACTGGGCAAAGAGAAGCCTCTGCTCACTCCCAAACCCATCAGTCATCAGCCACAATTTCGTGGAGCTGGTGGAAGACACAAATTGGAACAGAAAGGGTGATGAAGGAACTTCCCTGACTCAAAGATGGCCCGTCTCAGCCGTAATCTCCAACAAATTCTTTCCAGTTGTGTGTGTCCAAAATGTAGGCCACTCCTCATCTGGAAAGCCAGGGTGTAAGAGACCAAACTTTTGTCTATGCTAATGTGTTGCACAGTAATTCCTGGCTTTTGGTCTGCCTGTGTGCTCTGGCGATACCCAGTTTCATACCGGGGGATGTCTGGAGGCAGCCAAGCCCTGTCCCCTGCCAGTGTTTCCGCTCAGTGGGGATATGCAATGGATGTTGACAGTGGCCTGTAGATATTCTCAAAGATTTCAAAGCCTGGGGCACACCATGGTGTGCACTGAAACATATATCTGGGTGTTCATCGAGGAACTTGCCCTGCTTCGAAAACTGTCGGTGTAGGAACAGAAAGGTCTTATTCTCAAGTAACGCTTACACACACAGGAGCTCTGAAGTAAATGATGGTATCTGATAAAAAAACTGGATGTGAGCCAGCAATGCGCACCTGCAGCCCAACAAGTCCGTCATATCCTGGGCTGCATCAAAAGCAGCGAGGTCAGCAGGTCAAGGAAGTGATTCTGCCCCCCCACTTCGCCCTGGTGAGACCCCACCTGCAGCACTGTGTCCAGCTCTGGAGCCCCCAACATAAGAAGGATGTGGACCTGTTGGAGCGGGTCCAGAGGAGGGCCATGAAAGATGATCAGATGATTAGAGCACCTCTTCTATGAGGACAGCCTTGAGAAGAGAAGGCTCCAGGGAGACCTTATTGCTGCCTTTCAGTCTATAAAGGGGGCTTATAAGAAAGATGGAGAGCAACTTTTTACCAAGGCCTGAAGTGACAGGATGAGGGTAAATGTTTTAAATCAAAAGATTCTGAAATCTGAAAAAAAGGAGCCAGTGCTAAGCTTCCTCTGCTCTCCAACCCTCAATAAAAATTCATGATGTGAACACCTAAAGGCCAAAATGCAGAAGCCTGTCCTCTGTTCTTAGTCAAGCATAACTGTTGTTAACTTTTGACGAATGAGACTCATTTTTGTAACATTTTATGTATTTTCTTTTAAAATATTTGAAATAGCTTTCTTCCCTCTAGGGCATACAGGATATTGGTATTTACCCACTTATACCGGTAAGATGGTGTGAAAGTGTAGTGCTGTTTGAGGTGGCACAAATACGTCACTGATGGCTTTGTCATGGATGAATAATGTAGCCAATCCAACCTAATTTTGATAATATCATTATACTAAACCATGATATACCATTTTTATACATTCTGAGAGTAAGTATTTTTTAGCTACATGTGGTATACAGTTGAGCAAAAAACCCCACCCCTAAATGACATAATGACATTAGTGAGGCTGGTTTCTGTGAAAACAGTACTTACGAAGTATAGCACAGTAGTCACTATATATTCATTCCCTCTCCCATCACTTAATTACATCACCCTTTAAGACAGATGTATAATGTAATTAGAGATTTGAACAGTTCACAGCCAGATCACTTAAAGTAACATTGTTAATGGGCTTTAGAAGTTCTCTCTTTAATATTGCCAGTGTTATAACTTCTAATTACCTTAATAATTAGGGCTGTGTCATTCATGATTGAGGTAACAGTTGCTAACACTAATGGGTATTAGAGGTCTCTCACAAGGCATGTTTTGATGTTCTCATCCAGTTGCTTAGGGCAGGCAAGAGCTATTTGTCCTTAGAAACATAGTGGTTGCTATGTGGTGGCCTGGGCAGAGGCATCCTTACTAACCACTTTAATACTGCCACCACCACTGCTGTTTTCATTGAGGAGTGACTATATAAAATGCATTCACCATGCACTACCCTTGAAATGCAAATGTGGCACCTATGGACGAAATCTGTTCAACTCTAATTGCTATTGTTGTTATTGCTACAAATAACAGCACAAACTTGAATGTCAAACCTGACTGAAATTCAGAGAAATCCATAGGTAACCCTTCCCCATTCCAATAGCAATGGTTAAGATTTTCAAAGTTTAAGATGACACATTTGCTTAGAAGTGCTTCATTATGATGGGTAATTCAGAAGAGTGACTACAACCAGGCTGAAGTCAAAAGGAAAGCAATGAGGATTTGCAGCTTTTTGGTCAAGAAATAAGGCTAGTATCACCTTTTCAAGCATGTTTTTTCTAGACTTCTGGCATATACTAAAAATACGTATTTCATGTAGAGTAAGAGTCAAAGGTTCCTCTGTATTTGGCTGAAACTAGAAGTTCAGAGATACCAGCCTGCTTGTTGGCCACGCTGCACTTCTAGGCTTAAGAGTGTGGTCACGGGATGGTGAAGAACTCAGGATGTATTCTACTGTCTTCCATACCCCAAATTAATCAAGATTTGTGTAACTGGAGACCAAAATAAGATTTGGACAACTATCAAATGCAGACAGATAGAAAAAAAAGGCGAGACATTCAGCAAACTCATTTGAAGAATCTAGTCAGCCCTTGAGGACTGAATGAATTCTCTCATTTACTTTGCTTTTTGGAGCTTTATTACACTGTATAATATGACTGGTCTGGAAAATCATAAACCCCCAGGGATGGGGGGACCATTTATTTCTTAGATTTGTTTGTTTTTCAGACATAGATTCAACTGATTTCCTGACTCAGGTTAAATTACACTGAACAGGTAAAAGGGCAACTCTGTGATGCAGAGAAGAATGCCCTGGGGACAAAAAAAGATTGATTCATCCCAGTCCCACTAAAAAACCCTAGGAACTTAACATTTATTAGACTGGACATGAAGGACATACTCATATAGATAAGATACACATGGTAAATTAGCCCTTTAAAGTACAACACTGAAATCAATACACTACACAGACACCACAAAGACACTCCCATTCCTCTTCATCTAAATTAAAATCTAGGTAAAAACAGAAAAAAAAGAAAGAAAACAAATCCCAAACTCATGTATCTACCTGAGCAACAAGTGTGAAAATTTCTCTCGCTCATCAGGTAAATACATAATGCACTCATGTTGAATCAGATTTAATTTCTACAGTCCCCCCATATTAGTTTGGCAAGTATCCTTGCTCCTTTTGTGTCCCTTTTCAGTGAAAACAAAATAAAGTAACTATAACAGTACTACCTTTGTCTGCCTTTACCTGAAAAAGTATTAGATACACTCCTTCACATACAACCTCATCAAGGGAAGAATTCCCATTAGGAGTGATAGTGTTTCCTGCTCACTATAAGATACAATTTCAGGATTAAAAAAATCCCTATATTCAAGTCCTCTTCAACATTTTTAGATCAGCAAGTCACTATATGCTTGAATATTCACAAATGTGTTCATATAAAGTGTATGTGCATATATATGTATGTATACACACAAAAAGATACACACATTATAGTGACACCAGTGTCAAACATTTTGATCTCACATTCCTAGGAGTTTTCACAAAATCTTTAGTAACCACTTGGATACAAGTCTATTTCATTACATTTCAGAACTGTCATGATTTAAATTCTACAGTTATGCCCCTAAGTAAAAGACAAAAGCTATTAGATCTTAGCTCACATGAAACTACGCCAAGATCGTTTAAGGTGCATGAAACTACTTGTAATGCAACAGAAACAAACACAAACAGCAAGTAATTCAAACTGCTCTATGCAATATTTACACAGATGTCAATGTCAGACAAACAAGCTGAACAAAGAATACCTGTACACATACTGCCATAGAGCAACTCTGCACCAGATTTCCAGGTATGCTAACAACATCAGCCATTTATGGGCCTTTCACCTTATATTGTATTAAAAGCCTAAGCAATTTCTTACATGTGTAATCCTATGTCATAACTATATGTATAGTAATAAGGGTATGCATATAACGGTACTTCACATTAACTCTTTATGCTTTCATTTTAGAAGAACATTTAATGCAAGTACTTCTGCTAGACTCAGACAAATGAAAGAAAGTAACCTGGTGACCCCAACAGAAGCCCACACCATACGGAAGAAAAACATCTCTTACCTCTTGCACTAGGAAAGCTTTTATCTTCCTTGTGCACTAGAAGGGGACAAACCCAGCCATTGCAGCAGAGGGCAGAATACTGGGGCTACCATTCCTCTAACTTCTAGACCCATTCTCTTTTCTGTCATGACTCATCCACTGAGAGGTACCGTCTAGGAGAAAGTCCCCGTCCACTGCCCTGTGCAGTTGGCTGGCATCGTATGTGTGGTCTCAGACTTACAGGGCATATGCTACACAATACACCCATATTTTTGTTGCCTGGAAAATGTCTCCCTCAAAAGGAACACCAGTTAGACGTTAAATAATTCACCAGTTACCATGGTATAGAACACTGGCGTGGTAAAGAAGAAAACGCGGGTTACCCATTTGCAACTTTCAAATAAATGATTCTGTGGTTTGGGTAAAAGCTCATGGTTAATCCGGACTGGTTAATTCAATTTTCGATATTGCACCATATGGCTGGAAAGTAATGCAGTATATTATACACATTCTTAAAATTACCTCAGAAAGGAAGGACAGGCAAAGGCAAGGAAAAAGAACGTGATGAAAGAGAGCCAAATTCGGGCCATATGCATGCTGCCTAAATCCTAGTTTAGGTGACCATTAGTGGCAGGCTTTATTACATCTAAATCAGATGCCCCCATTGGAATCATCACCTAGGTTTCCTTTATGCCCACTGGAGGGGAACGGGTACTTCTAATTCAGCTCATCCTTGGCAGATAGCCCAGAGAGGTTGTGGAGTCTCCATCCTTGGAGGTGTTAAAAACCCAACTGAACATTTAAACCTCTTTGGTACTTCAGGCGCTACAACTGTGCCTATCTGTGTCCACTGGCAGCAGAGGGAACCTGTGCCTGCCAGCTCTGCCCTGTAGACTCCTCACCAATGAGGAGTGCTCCTGATGCTGCCCCTTTGCCTGCCTGCCCTCAGCCACCACCTAGCAGATGACACTGCAAAGTCAAGCTTCAGACCTCCCTAGACATACTGAGAAGCTCCCAGGTCTGGAAACGGTTCATGTAGCTCTTACCTGTCCTCTTGAATGATTTGGGAGCAGGAAGGGACATGTCAAAAACCTGCCTAAGTCTGAGGAAGATATTTGCAGAGTAGACAATGCACAATAGAACTGCTGAAGCCAGTGATCATTTTAATTGCAAAAGGACAAGAATGGTGACCACTTTTTCTCACTGCTTACTCTACAAAGGCCAGTATTTTGCCCTAGCTAGTCTATACCTCAGAAATGGTCTCAGTAGCTTGAATCCTAAATGGATGGCAGAATATAATGAATGAGATGCCTTTGTCTAGTATATCCTATGGGGACACTCTAAGTTTTTTCTTTTCAAGGTGTGTGAAACTGTCTCACCCTGTGGAGAGCCCACACAAAAAAAGAAGAGCAGTGTCTCACTTGTGCACTCACAGGTTTTGTCCAGTGGGATGTGTGCTCCGCAGCGTACCATACACTTCTGATGCCCTCAAGTCATTCAGACAGACGCCTGGTCAGACCATGCAGTGATTTCCAGCCAGCTGCATTCCAGTGAAAACCAGGATGCGACAGGCATGAGCTACTGATATGAGCTAAGACAATCTCTCTAAACACCTGTTTAAAAAAAACCCCAAGAGTAACATTAGCGTCAATGTCACACTTTGCCATCTTTGTCAATGTATCACTGTGACACCTTCTCACCTACCCCAAGGAGTGAGATACAGCCAGAAGGTGCATCCAGATGCAGAACCAGAGAAATATCTTCAGGTCTCAAAGCGCAGGCTGGAAAAAACTGCCTTTCCTGCCTACCCATCTCTCAATCAACAAGCTTCCTCTGCATGCAAGCCTTAACCCTGACATACTCATTTCTTCTGGCATCTCACGCACAGAAATAAAGAAAACACACCCAAGATAATTCCCCTCATATTTCAAAAGGCTAACAAATTTGTGCTTTCTATCAGAGGCAGACAAAAGTTCACTGAATGAGAACAATTTTCAACTGCTAAAATGTTCTACATATATTACATACAAAAACTACTGAAAACCTTCTCCATACATGGAAGGTAAACTCTTAAAAAATTCCATCAGTTTTTCCAAGAAGAAGCAATGTTGGTTAAGAGCTTCCGACCAGGAAAAATCACGACACCTGAAATTGCCAATTCTGATCAGAGCTGAGCTAAGAAAAATTTACTCAAATATATATTTGTAAAAAAGCCCCAGAAATACTGCTGTCAATGTTACACTCTGTCACTAGAGAGTAAAAGGAGAAAAAAAAGGCAACCTCATTCCAAGATCTGCTGTGATGTTTTCCCAACTTCTAAGAAGGCGCAAGCAATAATATGCCCTTCTGATATTAATATAACCAGACTACCGGTTTAAATAGTGTTTAAGGTGAAACTACTTCACTCCATTGTCCTCATGCATCAAAAAATCATCACTGGAGTTACCAGAAGGCTCAACATCTGCATGTTTATGAAGAAAGCAGTGATGATTAAGATAAAACCATCCCCTCACTGATCTCAGGCCGCTCTTTCAGATTAAAAGAATAAAATTAAATAATATCATAACAGTAAAAAACTCAGAGCTCGCTGAGGGTGACATGACAGGCACAAACACTGATAGCTACATCCATCCAACACATTCTTCACTGACAAATCACTATACTACAGGGGCACACATTTAGATTAGCTTAAACATACTGCTATTTGCTACATGTTATTTTTCCATTTATATCACTGTCTTTTGAACACAAATACATTATTTCATTAATAATTTCAACATCCTTGAAGAATACTGGAGAAGTAAATACTGTATACACACGCTTGTGTGCTAATGTGAAAATGGTGTCGTCAACCGCAATTCTACAGGTCTGTTTCCGTGCAATGAGTTTCAGCAGTTCATTGCTAAATAAAGCCCCGTTTCTGCCCTTCTCTATCATATGCCTTAGCAAGTGCACTTTTAAAAAAATGAGTAATTGTATTTGAGTCAACCTGCATGCACTGAAGTTAAGCACCGCTGAAGTGTTTGCAGGATTAGGGCTTAAGCTTCCAATTATCCCTATTGCAGCTGTGTGATATATATACCCAAATGAATGCATTTCTCATCCGTTTTAATTCACGTTTTCTCTTTTGGGGGACTGAAAATGGCAAACATGAGTAGAGACTGAGTGGTGTTTTTTCTGTTAGGCCTACGCACCTAATAAACCATAATATTTACTGTCATTATTATCATCAATAATTGAGTTATAGATTCACTATATGACCCAGTGATCATGCTATACATGCTAACTCAGTTTAGGAAACAGCGTGGAGTTCTAAATTCAAAACTGGGTAACTTCCTAAAATACATGCACACACACACACACACACATATATACCCTGTTTGAATTAAAAGAATTTTTTTTTTTCACCAAATAAGTCCTACCAAAAATACACAGAAAATTGTCAATACTACATTTTGTTAATCACTAGATCCTGCTATGGCATTCTGTATAAATCATATTTGAAGTGGGGAAAAACAGGCATCCTACTGTAATTTTTGTCACAAGATACTGAGATAAATTAATTAAATCAGGATCTTGGCTGTACCAGCTTGCAAAATGCACAAACTCTTGCTGCTATATTTCTAGTTGAAAGTTAGATCCATGTAAGTAAGAAGCTGAATTTATTGCCTGATGGCAGTGGAACCAGCAGTATGCCCTAAGAGGCATCATACAACTGTTAGAAATTACAAATACTTAGCATTCCTTCCTCAAAAAACCAAATCCTAAGGTTGTAAAGATGTGATTTTTTTTTTTCCTAAGGCTGTATTTTAGATACTTACTGACATAAGCCCTGCAGTCAGAGCTCCCTACCAACTAGACAAGGCCACTGTCACCCAGTTGAATGGAAACTTGGATGCAGAGGATAAAGGTAAATCTTGCATGTCTGGTTGTCCTCCAGGATGAAGTCAGGACATGGCCAGCATGCAGATGAAATGCAAGAATCTGAAAATGCCTCAGAGTCTGATAATAAAGACATGGCCCAATTCACTGTAAGGTTTAATGGCCTTTCCTTGTCCCATCTTCCTCTAAGCAGGATTCAAGCCTGGTCTCAACAGGAAGTCACAGGAGAATTCCTCAGACTTTTTGGGTTTGTTCTTCACAATGACCAGGGATAGCTGCTGAAGCAAATGTCAGTGAGAACTCTTTTTCAGTTACCTGCATTACATGTGTGTCTAAAGACCCCGAGGGATGCTAAGTCCAACACTTTCCCTTCCTAAACAAGCAGCAGATACTCCAGTGATTAAGTTTCCTGGTGGTGTAGACTTATGTGAAGATGATTTGAGTTATGATGATATAATAGAGTGTAACATGGTTGAGAATCAAGCTATGAAATTTGGATTTCCATTTCTTTCCTCATTTGCCACACACCAGGCATAGTGTTTTCTGACCTTTATCCTTTTTCTGCCCCTTCAGCTCCAATTGTACCTTATTACCCAACCATTTTTCAAAATACCCTTTTTGTCCCATTTTCCTTTCCCCGTGTCCCTTCCCACCTCTGTGCTATTTTCTGCTTCTTGCTGACTTCATTCCAACAAACCTCTGCATTTCTCCTGTATGTGTTCCTCTGTCCTATATTGCCCTATGCACATACATGTCTATACATCATGTTGATCATTACTCTCACCATTTGACTTCCTGGAGTTTCCAACCTTTTATCTCTAATCTGATTTTCATCCATCAAGTTTTTAATAAATTTGCCACAATATAGATAAACAATATGAGCTACATTAAACAATAACAGAAAATGTTAAAAATATGCCCCAGAAAATTTTTTATATATTACCTCGATATTTTGAAAAATGCCAGCGTGTTCCATTTTTTTGATTATAAAAATGCTCCAATCAGTAGGTGTGCCAAAACCATTGTATTTGTCATTACAAGCTTTAAAAGGTTTGTAATTTCAATGGAATTTTAACTGTAAACTTTTGACACTAGTACATTTGGGGAAATGTTGGCCAATACTAATGTAGAGAGTCTTAAAATTAAATACCTGCATGCCATGTTAAAAACATATTTAGTCTCAGAACAGGCGGATGAAACAGAGATTGTTTTAGAGGTGGGAATTTGTGACATTTGACACTTTCTGAAGTGAGATCTACAGGTTTACAGGTCGTAGTATGGAGACTACCTATTTTCCGAAGATGAACGCTACCATAGATTTTTATGGTACATGGTAGACACTACAATTTTTTTTCTAGATTTTGCTTCTGCGCATAGAGATAGCTGTACCAGCAAAGCCATCTCTTCTTTATAGTAACGTATCTTTTGTTTGGGAAATTGGTTTTTGAACACTGGTGAACATAAGCAGCAGCTACACTCAGATAGCTTGGCAACAGAACTCACCAGAGCACCCATCCCAGCAGAGTCATTCGAGTGCTGGTACGTTTTCTAAACAAGCCAACAGTCACATTTCATTAACTCCAAGTTAAATGGAAAATAAAAGTTAGAGATTGGAATAAAATTTAACTCTCCTGGCCTTCCGTGGTATTTCTTGATCAAGGTGTCACGTGTTATTGCAGCTCTCCATGCTAAGAAATAAACACTCATCGTGTACCCCATTATATTCAGTCTTGGCAATGGAATCTAGGACTCAGCTGCTGGAAAGTGAGAAATACTGTCTTAACCCTTCTGTTTGTTTTCCAGGAAGGCAGCAGGGAAGAGAAGTGTTCATCGTCACCTCCCTCGCAACCCCCCCATACTGTTCTGCAAGTATAAAAACTCGTGGGAGACAACAGAAAAATCTCAACACTTTTTAATACCGAGGTGGAGAGAGGGAGCAGAGAAAATGTGTTTAACACAACTGATGACCTCTAACAATGCAGCTTCTCAGGCTGTTGCTGCGTAGTACGCACTGGACAAGAAAAAAGTTTATCTGTAGGGGTACAAATAGGCTAAGCCATAACCTGCAGAGGGCTTGTATGAATATTGATGGCACAGTCCATCCCAACAAAAACACTGTAGAGAAGCTAATAAGTAGACAAGGGTCTTGGGGGAAAAAAAAAAAGTCTTCATGTGGTCTTCAATTTGGGTGTAAGCTGGTGCATAATGGAAACCGAAACCAAAGCCAAGTAAGCGTTAACAGTAATTTTACAAAATTTCATCCTTTTAAAAGCAGGTTTTCATGTTTTCCCTGCCCACTCTAAAGCATATGCATGTCAAAAGCGCCTGAAGGCAAGGGCATTTTATATTAGGGATCTGACCAAATAACTCCTTTACCATTAGAAATAGCTTACTCTGTGACACAGTCGATCAATTCAGTGCCATGACATGGTGCAGAAGGCCAAGTCTGGCCTTCTTATAAGGCAGGTGAGGCCTTTCTTCTGAAATCTGTTTTAGATATATTGGTAATGGACTACCGGGTTAGGAAAGGCACACTAAAGCTGTATGACAAAGATCCTGGCTCTGCTGAAAGACGGCGATACGGGGATTCAGTTCTGCTGCATTGCAACTTCTCACAGCACCTTTTCACAAAGCTACTGGTAACTTTCAATGTGGAAAAGGCGTACTGCTTTTGGAAGGAGGGGTGGGAGAAACAAGGGTCTAGACGGAAAACTTATATCGACATCAGCAGAGGTAGTCCTACCTGGCTCTCCCGTAGCTAGGAGGATGCTAGGAAGAGTACTGCAGAGAGAGCAAGCCTTATCTAACTCAATCGGAGGGGGGACAGGAAGGAAGCTTTATTTTTCCTCTAATTAGCTATGCTTCTGGAAATGCGGACAAGCAATGAAATGCTGAGTCTTAACACATGAGCACAATGCTTGTGCAGTCATTTGGCATCGGTGGAGCGACCCCTTGTCTTCTGTCTTCTAGCAGACACTTAGACTAGCTCAATAGTCCCCAGTGGCTCAGTAATGACCCACCATTACTCCCCATTTAACAACGTGCACTTAAATGGTCACAAATAAGAAGGGATATCACATTCGATACAAAAAAAAAAGTCATGTCCAAGGGGGTAAAATGTGAACTGCAACAAATATGCAGATACAACTTTAACTGCAGAGCCGTAATTATACTAATTGTAATGCTACCACCTATAACCTGTGTTCACTCCTTTTGTTATAATTGTATTAACTTTTTTCTCTCCGTTTATTGTTTGGTCAGCCCCATAGTGCACTAATTGTTTGCACCTTAGAAAGGCAGACCATCATCAGACCATTATAGCTGGTGGCATACTAAGGCCTTATACTACTGTTGTACAAGTAAATTAGGTTAATTAGGTATTACTATCACCATTACTGCACTTCTACAGTGATAGAAAAGGGCAATACAAATCTGCTGTCGTCACTATTTTTAATTCTAGCATGTTATATATCTATTTAAACAACGGAACTAGCAATATTCCAGTAGTTTATCAGTTGAGTGGTACGGTGTAAGGAATCTGGCTGAGATAACTTTGATCCTATTGTGCTTGTTTCTATCACACACATACTCGGTGCATACTGTTCGCGTGTTACAGCAGGAACGAAACACACAGGGAAAAAACGGTACTTACTAATTTAGCAAGCGACATTGTTTTCTGTCTGATCAGCACAGTTCTGCATTTTAGGAATTCAAGAGAAACACCTGGCTTTACCAAGACAATAATCTGGATTTAGATCCAAGCATTAAATCCATCCAGGAGGAGACCACACCAGTCCAATTGCCCTGTAAAGACGGCGTGTCTCATCTGCCAGCAGCAAATATTGGAAGACATCCCGCTACTCTGTGTCCCGCATGATTAGTAACATGTAAAAACTGGGTCCATGAAGCTTTTTTTTTTTCCCTGCTTCTTTTCCAAAATACTCTGATACAAATTCACCTTCAGTCTACAGTTTGAGACAGCCCTTTGAGAACCTCTCCACAGTAAATGCTCCCAAGCATTTATTTTGTAGATTTTCTTTGCGTTTTATAAAACCTAGTCTTAGAAAGAAGAAAATAATTTCTGAAACAGAGCTAAATTTTTCATCATTGTGAGTAAGAGGGTACAAGTACTGCCTCATTTTTACAGTTACTCTATAAATAGGCATTTTCTTTAGGAGCATATAAAAATGCCTAGCTTTAGTATCTTAATGCACACAGTACATTCTGTAAAGAGATCAAGCCAAGTTCATCACAATGTCCCTATCTCCAAATTCTCAAATGCCTTAGGTAAATGACTGTTACAAATATTTGGGGGTTAGAAGTGCACACAGAAATTACCAGTAACATTTCCCCTTTGATTGCCATCATTATGAATAACAAACACTGTCACAGTAGAAAGAGAGCAAGATGACATGATACCATATAAAATGACACTACCAAAAACATACCTGTAAATGAAAGCTTTGAGAAACTGCTATCTTTTTAATAGGAAATATAGCTCAATTGAATGAATATGCAATATTCTCTGAGGGTTTGAATTAAATACAGACCTTAATAATTACCCTAATTACTTCTGTTGTGATTCTACCTTTGAGTCTACATGAAACAAACATCTAACAATTAGTTACACTTTCATTTAATCAACTGGTTTTGAATAAATAGCTGTTAGTATTTTTTTTTTTAAACAAACTTGTTCTTTTGGAAAGACCAAAGATAAAATTGTTTGTTTCAATTTAGCATTCAACATGTCATTAGTTTGGACTAACATATTTATTTGTTTTTTTGCCCAGCAGCTGAAGTCTTCTATCTAGCCACAAAAGAAACACAACAAAAGCTACAGCAGAAGGTGGAACACATTATTTGGTAACACATCTCAAAGACAGCCTGGACAAACCACCTCTGAGGGTAAAAACATACATCACGTTTCAGCTTCCAAGCCCAATTTAGTCTTCAGTCTCTCAACTGAGCCTGTCAATTAGGGTGTCAATTAGGCCTTGATCCAGCAGAGCACCGAAGCATGTGTGTAATCTAAGCATGTGAATAACCCTGTTGCTCACTGCAAATCAGGATGATGGTGACGGGGGACAAATGAACAGGGCCACCAGTTCATTCTCACATTCAGCAATTACACCACACTTTAAAATATTTTCTTGATGAAGCAACATACTGGAAAATTGTGGCATTTGTCATCTCTGCTGCGTTTGGAGCCAGTATAAAACAGGGCTGTCAGTCATCTTTTTTTGGTTGGCAGAAAGAAGCTAGATATTCTGTCCTCTAAAACTACCTGAGAAATCACCTCCTTTCCAAAATACACATCATTTAAAGGGGCATCTCTCCTTATAAAGCTATAGAATAATAAAATAGTTTCTTATGTATAGTGCAAACACTAGATTTTCAATATTTGACTTTTTATTAGACTCAGCACTTGCAAGGTTGCTGCTCCTGGATATATAACTTGAGCTGATTCGGTGTTTTGTGGCTAAGCTTGCCTGTACCTAAACTGGAGAGAGTGATCCCTCTCTTTTCCCAATTACAGAAATATTCCTTTAGAATAACTTTTTGCCATTGTTGCTTAGGCATATGTGCTGTGGCTCCTGAGGCAAGCCACTAACCATTGCAAACTGATGTGTATTCCTCTCCAGGAAAGCAAAAAGTGTAGCAACAGCATGAGATTCCCCAGTTGGAGAATCGCATGGAACTGCACAATGACGGGCCTGCAGAAATACTAGCTGAGGCGAGGCTGGGAACCCCAAAACTCAGTCCATTTGGCAAAGCACTCCACGGGGCTGAGGCAACAGCCTTACTCTCTGCACACTCCCTTAGTAACCAGATGAGAAAGTATACAGAGATGTCATCTTTAAGAACTTTCACCGGATCTCTTCAAAGTTTATTCCCACGCCAGTTTTAAAATATCCCAAATCTTTGAGTTAAGCTATGCAACGTGGAGCTTGCTAATGACAGAGACAAACCAGCACTTTCAGACACGCTTTTAATGCTAGGCAAACGCAAAATAGAACATCATGATAGTACTGATGCACATTTTCCTCCCCAAGTCTGATCCTTAGCCTGAGACACTGACGCCCAGGCAAATTCTTCTATTTAACTATAGAGCAAGTGCTACAACAAGGAACACAAAATCAGGCTCAGGGTTTTGCCACACTCAGTTACAAAATGATTCCACACTGGGTAATGCCACTCACAAAGGAAAAGGATCCAGTAAGAGCCTAGTCTTGCTCCCACTGGAGTTTGTAGCAAAACTTACGCGGAAACAGAATGAAAACAAAATTTGACACCAACATTAAAACTGATGGACTCCTTTCTATAACCTGTCAAGTCAGTGATAGCTTGTTTGTACCTTTGATTGTTACAGGGAAATTACCAGATCAGAATTCTGAATCCTCGTAATAAATGAACTTTTAAAAACCCAACCCTTGCTTCTCAAACACGATGCCGCATGTTTTGTCAGGATAGTGTAATAGAAAATGTTGTGGTATATACCTTAAGATTTAAATGCACTCTCTCTGGAAGCAATGTGAAATGTGCAGCCTTTCCAGCAATTTTTACACAGGAAAATTAACCCATTATTTCTGTCTCAAGATTCAACCTTGGAAGTATCTGAACAGCAATGTTTTTTAGCTTCTGAAAACTGCTGGTCCTGAAATGTTTTTACAGCTTTCTACTGAGGGGGAAAAAACCAAGTTTAAATAAAAAGATGGGTATTGGCAAAAACTCTTCCGTCCAATGTATCAACACATTTACTCATTCACACATGGCCACAGTTCACCTAAATATCTTTCCTCTGTTGAACGAAACATCTTCCCCAGATTCTGGGTTTAAGCAGAAGAAAACACATGGTGAAAGGTGCACACAATCTGTCACAGGAGAAAGCCCCTGAGCCAGAAAACAATTTTAAAATGTGTACAGGGCTACAACAGTTAAATCTCAAAGCTGCTGAGAAATTGCTTGGATGCTATGAGCAAAAAAGTGTGGTTCCAGAGTATAATCCTACTGATACACTATGTTCTTTGCAAAAGGTTGTGAGGCCTTGGCCTAATAAGCATAATCTCATTACACTGCAAATAAAAGTTTCCTATTTATCTCCAGATTTCAAATGAATCTAATAAGGCTTATGATACAGTCACCCAATACCCTAATCATATTTCTGCCTATCTAAAAGCAATCAGTAATTGTGTTATAGCAGAACGTGCTGACAATACCTCTGACACAGAAAGGAGAATGAGAGCCCAGCTGTACTAATTAAATTAAATGCTAGGCTGATGGAATACATTTGCTGAAGCTTGGAGAGTATGGGTGCAGAATTAATAAGCATTACAGCTTAGAGCAGGAGATGATATCATAATGGATGCAAGGTTTTGATGTGGAGAGCCTCATTCAGATTCAATGTACCATAATGTACGGATGTGACAGCTGCTTAGAGAGGTGCAGAACCTTGAACAAAGTGCACAGGAACTTTCTCTCCCCCCTCCTTTTTTTTTCCCCTCCCCTCTCCATCCCTCCTCCCCCCATCTTTTTTTGTTACTCGCTTAGGAACTGTATTTTAATATCATACAGCAGCTCACAAAAATACTCCATTGGGGCCAGAGTTTACTGTAATTTATTACGATCCTGCCGGTTTGCATTGCGGTTTCTTTTCTTCCCACCTTCTCCTCCTGTCTGCCGTTTTAAACTTACCATCAGAGAAACGCCCTTTGAAAATCAATCTATAAGGCAATACGTACACGGTTAACCGCGACTTCGCCTCTCTTCCCCTCCTCCTTACCGTTTTTAACGCCAGGAATCCCGAGCGCAGGGGAAACTCCGGCAAGGCGCAAGGGAAGGAGAGGGAAAAACCAAACGCAGCCCACCTCTGCCGCTGAGGCCGAGGTGTCGGGAGGGTTCGGGAATGGGGAACGGCGGCGGGCGGCCCAGCCCCGAGCCGTTTTGCAGGCTGAGGCGGCAGGTCCCCGCCGCCGCTGGGCCGCGGTGCGCCCCCCCGCCGCCATCCCGGACCGCCCCCGCCGGGCCCACCCCTGGGGGCAGCGCAAACCACCGGCTCGCACATGGCGGGCAGGGCCGGGGACGCTGGGCCGGCGAGGCCTCATTACCATGAGAATTTTGACAGGATATTAAATTTGTTAATCCTCAACTTTCCGGGCTGACCCCTCAACTCGCCCGCAGACAATGTCGCTGCCTGCCGGCGAGGCCCCTCCGCCTGCCCTCAGCGATGTTTTACACCCCACCTCGGCCCTGCCCGGCCCCCCCTTTGCCGCAACCCCCGGCACACGCACAACCCGCACACGGACACCCACCCTCCACACCCGGGTGGGAGTCGGGGTCGGGTCGGGTCGGGTCGGGTCGGGCCGGGCCGGGCCGGGCCGCCGCCGCCGCCCTTCCCTTCCCCGGCCCGGCCGTCCTCCCTCCCCTCAGCCGCCTTCCCGCGCCGCCCCCGGCCCGCGCAGGCGGGTCTCGCTGTCTGCTTGGTGTCCCCCGGCCTTGAGAAAGTTGAGCTCCCCCCTACCGCCACCGTGTCCACCCCCGAGGAAGCGGCACGGCCCGCCACCGCCCCGCCTGAGGGGCCGCCCCGGGGGCGCCGAGACCCCGCGCCCCCGG